>CM064868.1:1870000-2202736 GCA_032719365.1 Prinsepia uniflora
CTCTTGGCCTTCTTGAGAACCTTAGTCCATGTTGTGTCTGTCATGTTTGCAGGCTTCTCTCCGTCGAGTGCATCATCCAAGTCCTGCTGTATCAATACGTTCTTCATCATCCTTTGCCAGTCCGTAAAGTCATCATTGTCGTCAAAAAGTTTCAATGCAGGTCCTAGATTTGCATTCATCTTTCCTTTGGACATTGCAGAACCCCTTGAGCCAAGCTCTGATACCAATTGTTAACAAAACTCTAACCAGATCTGGTTCTTTAATGTAACCAACGACAATAGACTTAAACTAGCAAAATTTAGGAAACATAGAAACACACAAGAATTATACTGGTTCAGCAGAACCTTTGCCTACGTCCAGTTGTAATTTTTTTAATAGAGAAATCACGGCTCCTTTTATTAATAATAGAGATTGCAGAAATTTTGTAACCCTAGAACTAATCTCAAAACTCCTGAGTGTTCTAACTGTTTTTCCTCTTTTAGAAATAAGCCTTGACGCACCCTATTTATAGATATAGAGTTGGCATACATGTCCCAAGGCTGATTGAATTCCTCTTCCTAAGAGGAATAGGAATTTAGACTTATTGAATAGGGAAACCAGAAATTCTTTCCTAATCACTTTTGAATAAGAATTGGTATACCTCTAATTTTTCTAAAACAATCCTAAACCAACTAGGACATAATTGACAGAGCCAAAAACCTAACAAACATGAATTAACATATGGAAAACACCAAACAAACAGGGTACACCAAAACATAAATAAGATACAACCATAAAGAAATCAAGTATACTTATGCATTCAATCATAAACATAACATGTTCAGATTAACAATATATTACATGAGTGAATACCTCTGTCATAAACAATATATTGCATAAGTACTAAATATATATATATATATATGAAGGAAACTCAATAGCAAAATCACTGAAAATGTATTAGAATGAAAATTAAACTCTTCATCAATCACCAAGTGGAAAACCCTAGAGAAGCGGTGAAAATGTTATCTCGTACCTGCATTCAATATTGTCAAGAGTCTAATCATATCTATGTTCTAATATATACTGAGCACCTGATCATGTAATTACAATGATATGCTATCTTTATTACCATTAAACTCAGAAGCGATGACAACAAAAGTGATTTACGATGTTCATAATTAAATTGAAGATGTAGGCAATCCAAAATAGAAAAAAAAAAAAAAAACTATAAATTAGAGTTCTACAAATTTCATAGATAATGTGGAATTGATTTGAGGCCCTAATTTGTACCAAAATTAGACCGTAAAGTGTACCATACATAACTTTCTCAGAACCAAAATGAAACCCTAAACTACACCACCAAAATCAGACCCTAAAGTGTACCAAAACATAACTTCCTCAATTCCAAAACTGAACCAAAACATCTATCCATATAATCAATCAACCAAAACAGCTTTCACACCAATTCATAGATAACTGAATAGAATATTCAATGATTTCAATAAAATAATATTAAAACTCAACGATTCCTTTGCTTTAATGCATATTAGACAACACCAATGATTTCTGTAGAAAGGATAAAATTTTCAATTCAATCAATAAAAGGAACACATAAACTGTCATCAAATAGAAAAGAAATTTTGATGCAAAAATACTATTTTCTGCCATTGATGAAAATTAGAGGAAACCAAGAGCATTTTGACCATCAAAAATCTCAAGCATTTCCTCTTCTTTGCATATTCATATAGACTCCTCTGAATTATGGGATTGAAAGCAATTTACATAGTAAGAGTAGAATTGAAACTGAATTAACACCCTACTCATTTCAATCCAACACTCAATTAATACCACGTCAAAAAGCAACTCACATAAAGAGCGGACTGAAACTAAATTGGAGACAAAACTTATACAGATTTGGAAAAGAAAAAATCTGAAGAAACAATAACTAAGAAACATTAAGGCTCCCCCTATACCACATCAAACCTGAAAACATCTGAAAAATCCACATTCTCATAAGCTATTAACTCCTTTCTTTCAGTAGAAAGGCTCCATCTTTAAAAGAGCTAATTTCCAAAACCAAAAAAGGGAAATATTACCTTAGAAGGCTCAATTATTAAAATATATAATTAAAAAATATACAGTGATTCAGAGCGATCAAATATATGAAAGAATGATTGTATCTAAATTAAGTTTGAATGTAAACCTTAAACTGAGAAACAATCAAATTGTTTCCGATGTTAACCCTAAATCCAATCATATAGAAAAGTAATAGGCTTATAAAACAGTTGTCCTCGAGTTCAGCTAAATCCATTTATTTCAAGTATTATCAAAATATATAAATGCATTATAATCAGCTCATTTTAGTAAACCATGTAGGCTGAACTTCACCTCTAAGAGCACCAAAATTAATCATTCCCATCAAATAGAAATACTTTTTCAAATAAACACATACCATTGCATAAACGGTTTCACCATCAAGAACTAAAAATAAAGTTATATTCATTCTGTGAGTCCAGGAGATCAAAATCAACGTTCAGGGCTAACATCCAAGTTTAACTCCGATACAATTTGTCTACAAGATATATAAAATTGGAAATTCAAGTTTGGAGAGTATGTAATCAAGTATATAAAAGTAGCAACTTATTGAGATGCAAAAAGGTCAAAAATAAAAGAATTAGTTTCCAATGTGAGCTTTCACATTCATAGCAGCCTGCTTCCACTAAAAAATAAGGGACTCAAATCGTCAATGACTACATCAGGTGCTTCACACTTCATATTAACAGACCAAAGAGTGGGAAAAGTAAACTAAACTCTTGAAAATGGCAAACACAATCAAACCACTGGCTCAGTGAAGTGAAGATTTGAACCAAACATTAGCATAAAATGAACCAGTGCAATAAATTACATCAAATTGCACACTTCAAAGAAAAACAAAACAAAAATAAAAAAAATCTCACATTTAAATTCACAAACTCAGTGTGCTACCAGGTAGCTTTCAAATACTTATCCACAATCCGTGTGTATCAATCATCAAATTCACTCCCACATTCATGAACAATGATTTTATCATCTGCTTATTAATTAGACAATAAATTAGTAATGGATTTGATTTGATTTGAGTTAATTAATATGATCCTTTAACAATGAACACGAACACTAATCCCAACAATTAGAAATTAAAGATAAGGAGAAAACGTATGAAACAGTAAAAGGAAGATCGAAGAGTTTTTTTTTTTTTTTCCACCAGGTGAGTGTCCTAAACCCTAAAAACCCAACAATTTCTTCCTTAATCCTTTCAACAAACCAACACGAAAAATTTTACAATCAGCCCACAAAATCCATCTAAATAACCCAACTCAATCATCAATTAAATAAAACCAATTTTAAACAAACTCAGAAACAAAGCCTTACTGCAAATTTGTCGAAGCTGTTCTTCTTCTTCCGCGAAAATTGATACTCGGAGAGACTCCACTTCCTAAGACAGGGGCAGTGGATTATGTGAAGTTGAGATTGAAGCAAAGGAGGTGTGGAATTCGAAATAAATTAATTTTTACCCTTCGTTTTTTATATTCAACACCCACATTATTAAGAAAATATCGAAGCTCATTGCAATATCAAATATAGGATACGAAAGAGTAGATAAAAAAAATATTCAAGAAATTATGCCAACATATAACGAGATAGCTAAGATGAAACTCAATATGCGCAATGGCGGGGCAACACATAAAAATTAGCATATCACATTCAATAAAATGCATGAAAAAAAAAAGATATTCTAATTTCTATTATTCAAAATATGCTAATAATATCAATAATGAAATTTAGGGGAGATTTTTACACGCTTAATGACTTATGTTATAATGATATTCCTCCCACTTGTTATGCGTGAAATCTTAGATTCGACTCTCCATATGAAATTCATACTCAATGTTTATATTATGTCATTCATTTTCCCTTATCTTTGTATCAAAATGATTCGTGAAGTACAATACAAATTAAATAACGATATTCTATATATGCATTGAATATCTAATTACTTATATTTTTCGTTGTATTCCTTTTAAATAGAGTAGAATTAAGGCAAGGACATATCAAACTAAATACAAGAAAAAATTTCTTGAGGATAATTTTATTTTATTTCTTTTGAGAAGTTAATAATAAATTGAGTTTTTATTTATTTATTATAAATATGTTATTATTCATAGAAGAAAAAAATAAGTAATTGTGAATGACTGATTTTTCTCAATCTTTTCGACCTTTCTATAAGACCAAGTAAAAAAGATTGAAAAATAAAACCTACTTATTTGATTGTTCTCAATAGCCATGAGATGATGATCTTAGGTTGAATTTTTTTTTTCTACTTTAGTGTTAATTGTATTTATTTTTCTTTGTAAATAATTCGTTACAAAAGAATTTTTTTTAAGCCGTGTCACAATTAATTCTATTTGCAATGATAGGGTAAACTATATAGTTTGTTATATCCTTAGTATTATATGTATTCCATTTATTTTTAATAGCATATTTTGTTAAATATTGTTTTTGTTTTTAAAATTATCATAGAAATTTAACCCATCCACATCCAAATTTTAAATACAGGAACCTTCAGTGAATATCCATTATTACAGTTGAATTAACTAAATCGGCTAGTTATTTTTCAAAGAAAACAAAGGTTGAAACTAGAAGAATGCTTAAAAATTAAACCCTTTTCGAAGGGTATCTGTGGGTAAAATGAGCATAAAATTACAGTTGTAAATGTTTCAAACGAGATGGATAATATTTTGAAGATTACAACTCCAATAGGCTTCTCTATAAGCTGATCTCCTCCATATCACAATTGGCAACAATGAGAGCCTCGCGAGGAATGGATGCATTCTTGGTGTGAGATTCCACCAGTATCAGCCGACCGAGAGAGGGGTGGGTGTAAGCCTGAGTCATCATATATAGACAGACAAAAGCCAACAGAAACCACAAGGGCATAATATGCAATATATATGAAAGTGGCTTCCTGATGCATATCATCAATCGGACTCAAAATATACACAAGGAAAAGTAACCACACGATACGGACAGGCAAGTTTTACAATTAATGAGCAAATAAGAATAGTCAATTCATACTTATATGATTAATCAGGGATTGGCGCTGCTATAGACTGTGGGTTTATGAAACCCCAAAAATGGGAAGGTAGCCATTTCAAGAATCTCCACTCTATGCTTCATGTGAAATCAAGGAAAGGGGAAAGCAATAACTTTACTCCTAAGCATCATACACGTTTTACTTGCACATTATGGTTGATTCAAGTTCCAAAAAACACAGCTTGCTCAGTATATGATAAACCAGAAACGAAGTCAGCATAAGCTAAGCAAAGATACTCATAACTTATCACATTAAACGCAACCATCATCTTCCAACCGGACCCTTACAAACACCAGAGTAAGCACGAACGAGAAGGAAAAAAAGAACCAGTTTCAGGATCTTCACTACATTTTCATGGCAGACTTGGAAAAAGCAACGCAACTCCAACTTCGTAAGGTATAATATACTTCTGCTCCTGTTGCCCAGTAACCCAGAACTTGGTAGATACAAGGGTAAAATATTTGAGCAATTCATATGGAGGTGAGGAAGTATCAAATTGACAACAAACTATCAAGTCACTGGGAAGCATGTAGAGTACCCAAAGAATGGAAATTTTACGTCAAAACTCACCCATGTGACATATTCCACTTTGTCTTAAACGCCTGACTAATGATGAAACAAAAAAAGAAATCATGATATGGAGTATATAGGACACAAAGGTTTCTGTTTTATGTATCTAGGTAAGTGTTCAGTGTGAATTGTAGCTAAAAGTGATTGTTCTCAACCATAAACATAAACATTAAAAACTCCACAACAAAGGAGAGGCCAAAGTTATTGTACATCATAGTCGAAAGTAGAAGTTTTCATGAGCTATAAAATAAAGGTATAACCACAAATTATCACATAAAAAAACAACTACCAGCTTTATAGCATAAAAGAAATGCAAAGAAATTTACACATAACAGGGGAAGTAATGTAATCAACTCAACCAATAAGGAAATCCCTACTTCAGCACACCACCTCATCTATCTCATCTATCACAAAAGGTATAATATCCTTTCAAATAAGTTCTACATTTAGATCAACATCGATCAGAAAATAAGGCACAACTCATAGAAGCAGGATGAAGTGAAGCAGCAACAGAATCACAGCAGTCATATAATCAATCCAAAGATATCATTTTGCGCCCAAGAAGCTTCTCAATGACCTGAACCAAATATCCGTTTACCACACAAACAAGTAATCAAATCTAAACAAACCAAAAAGGAAAAGCTTCTGCAATCGAAAGAAAGGAAAAAAATACAAGCGCCCAGTGAATAAGCAGTTTAAGAAAATTGAATAAATAAAGCAAATAACAAAAAAATGGATTCCTGAAAATGTGACATTTGATTATTGATTAGAGTCCAATTCAAATTTACGGGAAGTACTCACAAATCAAAATCAAAAGAAACTACGCACCGAGCAAACATGACAAATTGAGTCAGGCAGTAAGGTCATGGACGCCCAAATATATAGCTCAAATTAAAATAAAAACGAACCTTAATTTAACACCTAAGCATTTGTGACCCTTCTGGTGTACCATGTTAAACTCTTGAACCTATATATTATCATGTACATATACAAAACTAAAACGGAGAATATAAATACAAAGCTATATATTATCATGTACATATAAAAATTAAAACGAAGACGATGAATACAAAGATTACCTCAGTAGTACGGTGGCATGCCCTGGTACAGTGCACCAGGCGGGACTCTAGACATCGGAGGAGGCTGCTGATGCTGAGAAGGAAGTCCCATAGCATGTTCCTAACCAAAATGTGGTCCCTCCGAATACCTGCCTGACCCATGCCCATAGAACTTGGCGGCAAACGAGCTCCAAATTCGCCGCCGCCTGCTGAAGGCAGACCATATGCACCTCCAAAACTCGCATTATACCTCATGCCATAATTGTTACCTGGTAACCCGGGTCCTGGTTGGTGCCCCGCCCGGATAACCAGAATACGGACCCGCTTGAGGGGGGGCGGACCCTGATACAACCCCGGTCGAATTGATGATTGCGGTGGATGACACCAGGATTATCAACCGTAGCTCCTTGGGAGCCACCAGGTTTGCTCTTTTTGTTATCCACCGCCAATTTGCAAGCCACCTGATGACCATCGATGTTCTTTATGGGTTCAACGAGTGCAGCCCTGGCACCCTCCTCAGACTTGTAAACAAAGAAAGCAAAGCCCTTTGATTTTCCGGAGGCCTTATTGAACCCTAACGGACCTTCTTCAATCTCTCCATATGCTGAAAAAACAGACAAGAGCCTCTCCGAGGAGATATCAAACGGTACGCTACCTACGTAAATCTTCCTGGCGGAGATATTGCCAGCATTAGGGTTGCTGTTGCTAAACGACGCCGTTACGCCTGCTGCGGCGAACTGTGTGACAGTGACTCTACCGTCGATTTTTTTGCTCGGTTCCTTGAGAGCGAGGAGGGCCGAGTCGGCGTGCTTGAACGTGACGAAGCCATAGCCTTTAGATTTTCCGGTGGCCTTGTCAGGTATGACGATGGCCTCATCGAGGTCGCCGAAGGCGGAGAAGATGGAACGGAGGGAATCGGAGGTGGTCTCGGAGCCGAGGCCACGGATGAAAGTTTCCGGAGGGTGGAGTCTTTGTCTGTGACGAAGCGGACGGACTCGAGGACGTCGGGATGGCGGACGACGGCGTGTTGAAGGATGTCGGATGAGTTTGGTCCTGGGTCAAGGGTTGGAGCAGCTTGTGGCCGTCTTCTGGGTGTTAGAGTGGCGGATAGGGAAGGTGGAGTTTCAAAAGCCGTACCGTTCGGGTCGATTCTGCGCTTCTTTGTTAAGTCCATGGTGGCGTTTAGTTTGGGATTTTGGGGATAGGCAGTGTCGGACTCTGAACTCTCCACGAGTATTGTATAAACAGTAAACCCTAGACCAACAGGGGAGAGAGATTTGTAATCCTTCCGGTGAATTCTACGACATTATACTGATGTCGTTACCTTGCGCATGACTAGGCCTTTTAACTTTTTTGTCATGGGCCTAACAGCACTAGTAATAGAGGTAAAAATAAAATATTTGAGATAATACGTAGTCCCTTAAAAGATATTATTTATGATATTTTATTCAAAGTTATTTGTCATGTTTCTAAGGGGAGATATCGTTTATAACATTTTGTCCAAATTTATTTGTTGTGTTTCTAAAAGGGAGGGACAAGGGGCAAGAATTTAAATTTTTGGAAATTATATTTTTAAAGATAATAGTGTAGAAATATTATATAATATATATGAAATACAACTTAATTCTTATGTATCATACTTAACTTATATAAATATAAAAAATAATAATTAAACGTTATCATAACTAAAATTTTAAATTTTGTCAAAATAAAATAGAATTTAAGTTATACTAAAAATACTACAAGTCTAATAAAAAATACAACTATTAATTTAAATTGATCAATATAAAAAATATAAAAAAATATGAAATATGAAAGATATAAAAAATAAAAAATACAATATTTGACATGTGACAGCTCTTTATTGGCCGCCACTAGCCCAACCCAGGCAATGAGAGAGGTTGAAATTGACAGGACCCACCCCGATTATCGCCTCGATAATCGGGAAGCATCCTGCTCCCGTCTGACAATCGAACCCCAAAGACCGGAAAACTAGTTAAAATTACAACACACCCATTGTCAGACCAGGGAGATTAAACAAATACATCTGACTGGACGTCAAGTCCACAGTTTCACAGAGCAATATTACAAAACAAGTTAAAGAAACAAGTCTTACTCTGTGAACTAACTACTCCGCAACGGAAAACTTTATGTCTCTGCCTCTACCTCGGCGCTTTCCCCCACGCTTGTACCACGACCTGGAGGGAATTTCAAACATCAAAGTGTGAGTGGACCGAAACATAAGCTTTATAGGGAAAACAGTTTTTCCGAAATCGGGTTCGCCCTCCAGTTTTGTAACACGCATGCATAACCAAAAATTCAAATTTTGCAAATTACCCTTTTGAAAACTCTTTTTCCGAATGTCAGGACCCACCCCGGTTTCACCCCGAAACCCGAGGTAAATCCCGCTCCCGTCTGACTCCCCGACACAAAACTCAAGTAAAACTCACTCTAACCCAGTCAGACGCAGGAGTAATTACAAAATATCTCAACCTTATCGTTTACAGAGCATAGTACTAAATTACAAGGAACATAAAAAAAACGATAAAGTACACGCACACAAAAGCCTTTACACTATTCCGGAATCCCTCACGTCACTTCTATGCCTCGGACACTACCTCGACGTCAAGACCCCGCGCTCGCTCCACAACCTGGAGGGCAGTTTAAAACACAAAGTGTGAGTGGACCAGAAAGTACAAAAGAGAAGTTCTAAAAACCATTTATCAAAAACCGAGTTTAACCCTCCGTTTTGAAAACCCCATGCATAACCACAGTTATTACTACAGTTATAATCCAATCATCAAAACATCATAAGAAATAGAAACACTATAAAATACCATAAGAAACAGATACATTATCAAGCGGATAGAGAAATCATAGTTCAGTATCAAATCATCATTTTCCGATCAAACCTGCTGGACCTATCCGAGTCTTTAAACTCCCGAGTCTTTAAACTCAATCCAGGCCTTAATCATATCCGAGTCTTTAAACTCCCGAGTCTTTAAACTCAAGGCCTACGGGGGAAAATCAATATATCCGAGTCTTTAAACTCAATCCGGGTCTTTAAACCCAATCCGGTCGGTCCCCCGTCACATATCCGGGTCTTTAAACCCAATATCCAGATCCAGCAAATCCAATCCCAAAACCATTTGAAAACCATTTACCAATCTACATCCAAACCCGAATCCGAAATCACTGGTCCGATGCCCTTCCGGCATCCAGAACCGTCATTCCGAACCCAAATCCGGAGTCCACTTTCCCACTTTAAAACCAACTTCCATTTCCGAAATCCGTTTCTAGAACCGAAAATCTTTATTATTGAAATCATTTTCCAAAATCCCTTGATAATCATTGAAAACCACTTATCATTTGAAAACCATAGCATCAATTTCAGAAACCATCCATTTCCCGTAAAACGTGCTAAAAACCAATTTCCTTGAAAACGTGTAATAATGTAAAACCAACCAAAACATATTCAATAAACATAGAATCATAATCAAACCATAAAACAGTTATAGAAAACAGTTATGCATGCTCGAGTTTAAAGAAAGGGTCCACTCACTGTACTGAGCCCTACTCGCGTCCCGAACGTCCTGCACGTTCCTCGACCTCCTCGGGGAATCCCGATCCTGTCAAACACCGTCAAATTACGTCACTGATACGTCTACAAACATTCTCCTAAATTTCCTCAAAAATCCCCGAACCGAAGACCTAGAACCCCGGGACCCTAAACCTTCACCCTCGCGGAACTACACTCAAACGACATCCGATTGCCCCGAAACCAACTCCATTGAACTCACAATAGCTCCTGGACCAAAATCCATGTTGATCGTTTCTCCATACGCCGCCGCACGCGCCCCCACGCGCCGCCCAAAGTGGCTGCGCGTGGCCCCACGCGCCAGCTACAGTACCATCTTCAACCTGTGCTGAACCGGCCGTCGCAGGCTGAACCGGCGAGAATTGATCTCCGCCGTCCGGCCACCAATTCAACCCCTCTTTTCACCCACAGCTGCGTTCAGACCTGCCCTATCTCTTCCCGTACTCCGTTCACCTCAACACGGCCTCTACACCGTCGACTGAAGCTCGAAATCAGACGACCTACTTCCCCTGTTTTCCTTCCCGGCCACCCAGTTCACCTCCCTTCACGGTGGCTACACCAAACTCATCCTAGGACTTCACTGAACCTAGACCACACCTCCGTTACCTTCGACTCACCCCCAAACTCGTCGACTCACCGTTTGAAGTTTACGGCTAAACAGAGGAACAAAGACTCCACTTCAACCGAGCTCCGCCGTGAACACCCCCGTCACGGCGACCATCCCAGTCGACACCTAAGACCTCCCTGAAAACTACCCCGACCTCCAATCCTCTCGACTCTCAGCCCAGACCCACGACTTTCCAACTGAAGTTTCACGGCAAAACAGAGCAAAGAAGCCTTACCCTTCGATTGCAGCTCCGCCGTGCGCACCGCCGCCTACCACTGTGGTCGTTGGTCTCCTTGCAGTCTCCTCAGCCTCCCCTTGCCTTGGTTTGCCTCGCCTCACGGCGTAGCCACCACCTCGACCTCACAAGCTCCCTGTTTCCCCCAAAATCTCTCCACACCTCCGCCGTGTCGTCGTGTACGATTGCACCACACATTCACGGCCACCAGCTCCGCCTTGCCTCACTATCACTCCACAACTCCCTATTTACTCACCCTTGCACCCAGATCGATCAATTGATCTCAAACTATCACCCTCTGTTCTCTGTGTTTGTCGAAGAACCACACACACACACGGGTTCACCCAAATAGTTAGGACCGTGAACACACAGGATCGCACCAGAAGCCTCTACACACCTGCCATGTGTCACCATCCCCCATCCAAGCACTCCCACATGGCCCAATCTCAACCGTCCATGTCTTTCTTTCTGCACAAATCCCAATGTGCAGAAAGACCAATTTACCCTTCTTTTAAACTCATTTTACGGTTTCGCCACTAACGTTCTAGACCCGTATCTCACTCATCGTAAGTCCGATGCATACATGCCGCCTGTCCTCGAACTCAGGACGACGAGATCTATCTAACCATCCTCGGTCAACGTACCAAAACTCGATTATTCAAAACGTCGATTTTCCCCCTAATTTACCCAAATTACGATTAAGCCCTCAACCTTCCGAACATCACAACTTCCTCCTCGGATGTCGGAATCGGGCGTACCACCTGCCTAAGGATTCGTGACGTCCTAAACTACGTCCTGGTCACTGGTCAATCCCCAATCGACCACCCGAAATAAAAGTCAACATTTCTGCCCGACCCAGGGGCAAAATCGTCATTCTAAGTTCCCGGACCCCTCGGGACCACCTAATCCTTGATTACCCTCACTAATCACACCTTAATCACTCTAGTAATCCCGATTCTCGAGACGGGTTGTTACAATCTACCCACCTAAAAAGAATTTCGACCCCGAAATTCCACAACTAGTGTCCGACACTTAGGGTCTCCTATCTGGTCACCAACACTAGGTCAACAACAACCTCTCCTGAGTTTCCTGTCTATCATCTCCACCTTGGGTATTTCACTCCATCCCCAACTACTGTTACCACGCCCAGCCCTAGCTATGTAACAGCTGCATGGAGTACGCAAGGGAAACTCTATGAACAGAAAACAAAGGTATTATAAAATACCTCATTCCACAGTACCCGACAGAAGTCATAGAGTACATCCTCGTATACAACCACCCATACCTGCCCAAACCAACTCGACTACTAACCCAAACAATCGTCCACCCATCTCCCTCGGCTGCTAATCCGGCCACGGGCGGACTAACTCCACAAAGTCCTAAAGGCAAACTCTAGCTTGTGGGTTCTCTTCTTCAATAATCTCCCCAGTCCATCTAGGAAAACTCCTAGACTCTACCCTGGAATCCAACCACCACCTAAGTACAGCACAACCAAAAGTAAAACAAGTACCTGTCTCCATATCTGGTGTCAACTGACCTTCCTGCTGAGTCATCGAAAACACCCGGGCCTGAGATCCCGACGCTCTACCACGTCCCCTCGAACTACTCGTGGCTGTGCCACCACCTCCTCTAGTGCCCGCTGTCCCTGACGCTGTACTCTGCCCGGACTCCGCTACTCCTCTGCCTACACCACCTTCCTGTGGCAACAGTGGACACTCACGTCGGAAATGACCTCGCTCCCCGCAGTAGAAACACACATTCCAACCTGGTCCACTGCTCGGTCTTCCCGTAGACGCTACCGACGTCGCACTCGCTTGCGGAGTCGGCGGTGCTCGGTAACCCCAAAATCCTAAACTCTGGGCACTGCCAGGCCTACCAAAACGATCATCGCCCGACGAGGACGATCCACCGAAGTTACCTCTTTTCGGTGTCCGCTGGCTCGAAGCTCCAGGAATCGATGGTTCCCGGCGTCGCACCAGCAAACTAGCCTCAACTCGCACCGCAGCATCCGATAAGTCTCGGAGGGTAGCAAAAGATCCAGCCGTCACTACGGCTCGAATCTCACCTCGCAAACCCAACTCAAACCTACGGCACTTCTCGGTTTCAGTGGCCACAAAAGCAGGAGCAAACTGAGACAACAACTGGAACTTCCGTTCATACTCTGCCACTGTCATATTCCCTTGCTGGAGCTGCAGAAACTCCGCCTCCTTGGCATCCCGGAAAGAACGAGGATAATATTGCTCCAGAAACCGTTCCCTGAACGTCTCCCAAGTTACACTATGGACATCCCAACCGGACAACTCGAGGGTATACCACCACTCGTATGCTGCACCATCCAGTAGAAAGGTAGCCAACACTACTCGCTCCTCCGGCGGACAATGCATCACCGCAAAAATCCGCTCCAGTCTGGTAATCCACCTCTGGGTTTCCTCAAGATCAGCCCCACCACTAAACGTAGTAGCCCCAAGCCGCTGGGCTCGCTCAATCGTGGCACTCTTAGTCTCTCTGGCTACTTCTTCAGGTTGTGGAGAGGGTCTACGTCTCGGAGGCATCGTCAACCGCACACTGAAAGAGGCATAGAAGTAGTTAAGCAGCTAGAACACAACCTCACAAACCAACAAACCCGACAAACCTATGCTCTGATACCAATTGTCAGGACCCACCCCGGTTTCACCCCGAAACCCGAGGTAAATCCCGCTCCCGTCTGACTCCCCGACACAAAACTCAAGTAAAACTCACTCTAACCCAGTCAGACGCAGGAGTAATTACAAAATATCTCAACCTTATCGTTTACAGAGCATAGTACTAAATTACAAGGAACATAAAAAAAACGATAAAGTACACGCACACAAAAGCCTTTACACTATTCCGGAATCCCTCACGTCACTTCTATGCCTCGGACACTGCCTCGACGTCAAGACCCCGCGCTCGCTCCACAACCTGGAGGGCAGTTTAAAACACAAAGTGTGAGTGGACCAGAAAGTACAAAAGAGAAGTTCTAAAAACCATTTATCAAAAACCGAGTTTAACCCTCCGTTTTGAAAACCCCATGCATAACCACAGTTATTACTACAGTTATAATCCAATCATCAAAACATCATAAGAAATAGAAACACTATAAAATACCATAAGAAACAGATACACTATCAAGCGGATAGAGAAATCATAGCTCAGTATCAAATCATCATTTTCCGATCAAACCTGCTGGACCTATCCGAGTCTTTAAACTCCCGAGTCTTTAAACTCAATCCAGGCCTTAATCATATCCGAGTCTTTAAACTCCCGAGTCTTTAAACTCAAGGCCTACGGGGGAAAATCAATATATCCGAGTCTTTAAACTCCCGAGTCTTTAAACTCAATCCGGGTCTTTAAACCCAATCCGGCCGGTCCCCCGTCACATATATCCGGGTCTTTAAACCCAATATCCAGATCCAGCAAATCCAATCCCAAAACCATTTGAAAACCATTTACCAATCTACATCCAAACCCGAATCCGAAATCACTGGTCCGATGCCCTTCCGGCATCCAGAACCGTCATTCCGAACCCAAATCCGGAGTCCACTTTCCCACTTTAAAACCAACTTCCATTTCCGAAATCCGTTTCTAGAACCGAAAATCTTTATTATTGAAATCATTTTCCAAAATCCCTTGATAATCATTGAAAACCACTTATCATTTGAAAACCATAGCATCAATTTCAGAAACCATCCATTTCCCGTAAAACGTGCTAAAAACCAATTTCCTTGAAAACGTGTAATAATGTAAAACCAACCAAAACATATTCAATAAACATAGAATCATAATCAAACCATAAAACAGTTATAGAAAACAGTTATGCATGCTCGAGTTTAAAGAAAGGGTCCACTCACTGTACTGAGCCCTACTCGCGTCCCGAACGTCCTGCACGTTCCTCGACCTCCTCGGGGAATCCCGATCCTGTCAAACACCGTCAAATTACGTCACTGATACGTCTACAAACATTCTCCTAAATTTCCTCAAAAATCCCCGAACCGAAGACCTAGAACCCCGGGACCCTAAACCTTCACCCTCGCGGAACTACACTCAAACGACATCCGATTGCCCCGAAACCAACTCCATTGAACTCACAATAGCTCCTGGACCAAAATCCATGTTGATCGTTTCTCCATACGCCGCCGCACGCGCCCCCACGCGCCGCCCAAAGTGGCTGCGCGTGGCCCCACGCGCCAGCTACAGTACCATCTTCAACCTGTGCTGAACCGGCCGTCGCAGGCTGAACCGGCGAGAATTGATCTCCGCCGTCCGGCCACCAATTCAACCCCTCTTTTCACCCACAGCTGCGTTCAGACCTGCCTTATCTCTTCCCGTACTCCGTTCACCTCAACACGGCCTCTACACCGTCGACTGAAGCTCGAAATCAGACGACCTACTTCCCCTGTTTTCCTTCCCGGCCACCCAGTTCACTTCCCTTCACGGTGGCTACACCAAACTCATCCTAGGACTTCACTGAACCTAGACCACACCTCCGTTACCTTCGACTCACCCCCAAACTCGTCGACTCACCGTTTGAAGTTTACGGCTAAACAGAGGAACAAAGACTCCACTTCAACCGAGCTCCGCCGTGAACACCCCCGTCACGGCGACCATCCCAGTCGACACCTAAGACCTCCCTGAAAACTACCCCGACCTCCAATCCTCTCGACTCTCAGCCCAGACCCACGACTTTCCAACTGAAGTTTCACGGCAAAACAGAGCAAAGAAGCCTTACCCTTCGATTGCAGCTCCGCCGTGCGCACCGCCGCCTACCACTGTGGTCGTTGGTCTCCTTGCAGTCTCCTCAGCCTCCCCTTGCCTTGGTTTGCCTCGCCTCACGGCGTAGCCACCACCTCGACCTCACAAGCTCCCTGTTTCCCCCAAAATCTCTCCACACCTCCGCCGTGCCGTCGTGTACGATTGCACCACACATTCACGGCCACCAGCTCCGCCTTGCCTCACTATCACTCCACAACTCCCTATTTACTCACCCTTGCACCCAGATCGATCAATTGATCTCAAACTATCACCCTCTGTTCTCTGTGTTTGTCGAAGAACCACACACACACACGGGTTCACCCAAATAGTTAGGACCGTGAACACACAGGATCGCACCAGAAGCCTCTACACACCTGCCATGTGTCACCATCCCCCATCCAAGCACTCCCACATGGCCCAATCTCAACCGTCCATGTCTTTCTTTCTGCACAAATCCCAATGTGCAGAAAGACCAATTTACCCTTCTTTTAAACTCATTTTACGGTTTCGCCACTAACGTTCTAGACCCGTATCTCACTCATCGTAAGTCCGATGCATACATGCCGCCTGTCCTCGAACTCAGGACGACGAGATCTATCTAACCATCCTCGGTCAACGTACCAAAACTCGATTATTCAAAACGTCGATTTTCCCCCTAATTTACCCAAATTACGATTAAGCCCTCAACCTTCCGAACATCACAACTTCCTCCTCGGATGTCGGAATCGGGCGTACCACCTGCCTAAGGATTCGTGACGTCCTAAACTACGTCCTGGTCACTGGTCAATCCCCAATCGACCACCCGAAATAAAAGTCAACATTTCTGCCCGACCCAGGGGCAAAATCGTCATTCTAAGTTCCCGGACCCCTCGGGACCACCTAATCCTTGATTACCCTCACTAATCACACCTTAATCACTCTAGTAATCCCGATCCTTGGGACGGGTTGTTACACCGAAACACATGGAAAACGTTACAAAGGATCACCATAATTCATGTAAAAACCATTTAATAATTCCAGGTTTCAAAAACCGTCATTTTGAACGTTAATTGCACAAATCAAGTAAAACGTGAATCATTAACCACAATTATGCCGTTGGATCCATCTGAGTCTTTAAACTCAACATTAGGCCTTCCCGGGATATCAACGAGTCTTTAAACTCAAAACATGATTAATAGGCCTCGGGGGGTATCATAATAATCGAGTCTTTAAACTCACGAGTCTTTAAACTCAATTCGGGTCTTTAAACCCAATTTTCGGGCCCGCCCCCGTCATCAACGTACCGGGTCTTTAAACCCAAAACCAGATCCAACCATTAACCGGGTCTTTAAACCCAAAACCATTTTTACACATAATAAATCAGGATTCATCACAAGTCTTTTTCCAACATTATTCCAAAAACATTTCTCATCGTAACAGGACTCATGTCCGAATTCACATGCAAATTCCAACACATGCAATTTCCAAAAATTACTTCACAATGTGATCAAACATCATAAATCCGAAACATGCATATTCATATCCAGGTACTTTATCGAAATCATCACGCATGCATAAGCGAAAATCGTAACCTCGAAATGCGTGAAATACGGTAAATATCTCGAAAAACGTGAAAACACGTAAAACCGATATAACATATCACCATCATAAAATCATATGTAAAACCATGAGATAAATAAGCAATATAGTCATGCATGCCCAATTTAGGAAATCAAAAAGTCCACTCACGGTTTTAGGACGCGTCAATCGCGTCCCGCGTGCTCCTCCGTAGCTTCGGAAGTGTCCGGGCCTGTAAACATGTACAAGAAAGGTTACAAACATCCCCAAATAGCTCGTAAGATTTTTCCCTAATTTCCCGGATTTTTCGGCAAAATAAACCTTAAGGACCTAAACTTCCGGGCTCCCGAGCTTATCCCGAACGACTCCCGAACAACTCGAATCCAAAAGGGAAATTGCTAATTAGACTGAAAGGATTATTTCTCATGTTGACCGTGATCGGAGTTGACGTCACACGCGCCGTCACGCGCCGTCCAAAGTGGCTGCGCGTGAAGGCCACGCGCCAAGCTACAGTGTCTTCTCCCTTACCCGAACAGCCTGCTAAACGGGTCTGATACCCGCGACTCAACCCGATCAGTTAGCCCTCAATTCTCAATCAATTCTTCCCGTTTTCAATCCTATTATCTTCTCTAACCCATTTATTTTAGGTCTGCATCATTGGTTAACCTCGACTTATACTAAATCGACCCAACTCAAGCTCACACAGTCGAACAAGTCGACCTCTGAAACTTACCCAAACTGACTCCATACTCAAATTAATTTCACCAGTAGCTTAAGGAAACTTATACGAACACACTGGTACAATCAATTGGGCTCACCGTTACCTGGAAGTCGTCGACCTCAAGCTCGAAAATACTCAGAACCAGGGAACTCCGTTCTTGGCCAATTCGTGTGTGACGTCCCTCGAAATCGACGTGGTTGATTTCCTCTTGCTCCCAGAAGACTAGAATGGCCCCCAGTTTAGCTCGAAAGTCCCCACAATTTGATCTTCCATTTTTCCCTCCACTGGTTTTTCCTTCGAACTGGGACTTGGGTTCCTGGGCAAAACGGGCTCCAAACTCAACAACTCCAGCACTGTCGTGATTCTGTCACTCCCAGAAGACTCCCTAAGTGTTTAGTTTCACCTCAAAGCCCGTAGGAATTGAACTCTGAGTTTCCCCCCAAAAACCCGAAACTGTTTTCTCACCGTCTCTCTCAACCTCAGCCCTCACACTGATGCCCAAATGACCCAACTGAGTCCCCTCCTCACTCTCTTACTCTGTCAAACGGTTCAAACGGCCAGCACCCGTGGGAGACCAACTGAGGTTCTCTGAAACTTGCTTCCCACAAACACAGAAACCATGGCCATATTAAACTCAATCCCGTGCCTGCAACCTGCTCACGCCACTCAGTCATGCTCCCACTACCTCAATTCACATAAACAAAGCATCTGATCAAACCACTAGGGCCATAAACAATTTGAACGCACAAAACACCACGGCACGGCCGTGTGCTCTGTTTTTCACGGTGGTGCTACAGTAACCGCCGTGAAAATGACCAAAATGCCCCTCTGTGCAATAATTACCAAATTGCCCTCCAGCTTCTGTGACCCATAACTCGGTCATCCGATGTCCGTTTCAAGCGTGCCGCCTGTCGTTGTACTCAGGGCGTCGAGACGAACACAACGGTCCTCGAGTCAATTGCAAAACAATAGTCAAGCAAAAAGTCAACTTTTCCCCCTAATAACGGCCAATTACGGTAATGCCCCTGAACTTCCGAACATCATAACTTTCACCCTGTTCGTCCGAATCGAACGTGCCACCTGTCTATGAACTCGTGACGTCCCGAACTACGTCACGGTCATCACTCCACGTCCGTTCGACCTCCCAATCAAAAGGTCAACAAATTGACCACACAAATCACAGGGTAAAAACGTCATTTTATTCAATATTTTACAATATTACATTTTCAGAACGTCCGGGGCGTTACAGAAATAGCCCCTCCCTTTAACCCTGCCTAATTTAGGCTAGCCCACCCCATTAGAAAGTTGCAGCCTCAGTAGGTGGGCTGTTTGGTGTCTAGCCCTGGCCAAAGAAGACATGTTAGAGCATGCTCTAACGTTCTTGACATCTAATTAAATGGCCCATCTATATTATGGGTCCTTCTACAATAAGGGTGTGTTTGGTACGCCGTATTACGGTCCGTATAGGCTAAATAATCCAAAACCTGTGTTTGGTACCAGTCGTATTAATTAGTCACCGTATAAGTTAATACAGTTGAATATTTTTATACGGTCCAGACACGCTAAAATAATACGCTCGAAATTGTCCGTATTAAATAGTCGGATAACTAGTAATCTTGTAAAATATAATAATAATAATAATAATAATAATAATAATAAATAGTAATATAATAAAAATAAAATATTAATTTAGTATATATTAATAATAAAAAAGTAATAAATAATAGTAATAATAAATTAATAATTAATGATATTTTAATAAATAATAATGATAAAATTAAAAATAATTAATTAATAAAAATGTAATAAATAGTAATAATAATAATTATTAAAAAAATAAAAAAAATAATGACATACATAATTAATATTTAAGATATAAGTATTTCGTAAATTACTATAATATAATCCGGTCAGTATAATATAGTCGGCATTCTAATCCGGAAAAGTACCAAACGCCCGACTAAATAATCAGTCTATCCGGTAGACAAATTAGTCTATCCGATTGAAATAGTCAGTACAATACGGCATACCAAACGAGACCTAAGGGTCTTATTGTGCGGAATTTTTACAACACCACACTGCATTAAGTGCGATGTGAAATACAGATCGTTAAATCATTTTAAATCAAAATTTAACGGCTACCAAAAAAAGATGATATTTTTTATATTTTTATTATTTTTTTATTATATTATGTTGAAAAAATTATGACGTATTGTGTGATCTTATAATGTGAAATACCTTGAGGCTTAAGTAGTCGTCAATTTCATTAGTTAATTTGAATTTTATTTGAATTTAGTGTGAAGCTAAGTAAAATATATCTCAATCAATTCCTACCCTCGACAGCCACTGGCATTGTGAAAAGAAAGGAAAGTAGCGAACCTACTCTCGTTGTAGGAATTTGAAGTGGCCAATGTCAGTGAGGAATCTGTAAGAGTTGGTATAGTGAGTAAGAGTTTGATGGGAGTAAGTTGTGCTTAGTTCCACGCAAGATTCAATATAAAATTTAAGTTGATTGATAAATTTAACCACTATTAAGAAGAATCTAAATTATAAGATCATATAATGTATAAAAAAATCAATATGACCCTTCTTGTGCTTAATTAGTATTCGAGTGCAATAATAATTGGGCATGCTTACTTAGGAATTAGAAAATAGTGAATACTAAGGAGAAGGAATGGATTTTTTATTTTGGAGAATGCAATATATATTTGGAGTATTCGCCTTATTTTTAAAAGGTGTCAAACTCGAAACTTAAGATCTCCTTTAGTAATCCTAAAAAACTATGTATGTATGTGTTAGTAAAAGGCATATTGTATGTTAAGTGTGTCTAATTTAGTTGGTTTTAGTATTGACTTGTAGATAATTTGTCATAAATTTAAATCCGAATGACATATTGTACGGATAATTTTCAAAAATTTCTCACTTCCTCGTAATTTTAAAAAAAAAAAACATATTGTATTGGAATTTTTAGCCTATCAAGAGCAAAAGTAGGCATTGTAAGAAATAAAAACTCCAAAGAAATATGGGATTGATAGGTCCTCAAATAAGCGTTATTTTATATTATTTTATACCCTTTATACTTGACTTTTAATATTAAAATAATAAATAATTAGACAAATTAATTTATTTTGTGATATTTTTGTAGAAATAAATAAAGCTTGGAATTTGGAGCATTTTGGTGAAAGAATCGTCCCGATCGGAATTATAACGAAGAAATTATGGACGAAATATGAGAAACCACTGAAAATCGCAAGGAAATTCGGTGGGAAGCTGCTGAAATCCAGCAGCCCAAGCCAAAAATCCAGCAACCCCCCAATAGTTCCCAAAATCAGCATATTTCCCCAAAATCAGCCACTTTTCCCTAAAATCAGCATATTTGCCCCAAAATCAGCATCTTTTCCCACCCAATCTCATCATTTCCATCACTTCTTCATGTACTATTTTATTGCTATTTTTATATTTTAATTTTGTACTTTTAATTAAACAATTGTGGCACTCCCTCTATAAATAGGGAGGTCATTTCATGTATTTAGGAGTCCCCAATTAGTTTCATTCTTCCATTTCTTTCTTAGTTCTTAGTTCTTAGTTCTTAGTTAGTTCTTTTGTTTCTCTCTTTTGAGAGACATTTTTGGGGACCATTTTAACTTCTTGTAGATTTTCTTATTAATTAGCTTTCTTTTAATTCTTGTTCTTAATTTATGTTATTTTTATTTTTCTTAATTTCATTTCTTCTTTACTTTGTTCTTGTGATATTTCTTTGAGATCTCTTAAACACATTTTTATGCTTTCCTTAAGAAATACCTAGGCCAAGTAATTCTAAGGCAATTCAAGTGTTTTAAGACCGAATTCCTCGTATTTCTTCTTCCATCTTCACAAGTTTCCTGCCGCTGTTCGGTGATTCTTGTGAAAATTCATACTTCTCTACTTAAATTCTTGCTATTGTTATTGGTTTTACTTATAATTCAATATATGTGTTGGTATTTTCTTTCTAACATTTGTAAGTAAGAATGCAATCTCCATGTGTTTTACTTTTTGAGTTTCTTTTACTTCATATGTTTTAGTACTTAAACTTCAATTCGAAACTAAATGTTGATCCGCTGTTCGGGGCATTTAGAATAGAGTTGAAGAGATTTAATGTTTGATCGCTGTTCGGCGCATTAAATCACTTACTTAAGGTGGATCATATTGTAAGTAATAATCCGCTGTTCGGTGCATTTATAATATGAAAAATGTATGCATGTATTTGAGATAATTAAGGTATGATTTCGTGATTGGTTCAATATGAGCATGATGTTAGAGTGTTGGTAAAAATATGTGTTTGAAGAAAGTTCACTAGTACAAAAGTTAAAGTAGAAGTAAAATTAAGTATTTAATTATTTTTACTTGTTTTCTTTATTTTATATTTACAACTCTTTTCAAAACCCCCCTTTTCAATTCTTTATTCTTTATTCTTTTATTCTTTTATTCTTTTATTCTTTTTTATTCTTTATTCTTTTATTCTTTGATCCCTTTTATTCTTTATTCTTTTATTCTTTTATTCTTTTAATTCTTTTATTCTTTGATTCCTTTTATTTTTTATTCTTTTATTCTTTATTCTTTTAATTCTTTATTCTTTGAATCTTTTATTTCTTTATTCTCTCATTCATCTATTCTTTAATTTATTAATTCTTTGATTATTTAATTCTTTGATTATTTAATTATTTAATTCATTATTCTTTTATTCATCTCCCACTAACACATTATTAATGTTCCCTAATTTCCCCGGTTAAGAACGATCCCTATTTACCAATACTACATCTACACAAAAAGGGTTTAAATTGCACAATACTCAAATTACGTGTTTAATTTAATGCGTAGTTTGGGCATAGTCAATTTTTGGCGCCGTTGCGGGGAAATTGAAAATCATTTTTAATTTGTTAGTGTATGTATATAAATTGTGCATATTATACTTGTTTATAAATTTTACTTTTGTTAATATTATATTTGTTTATAACATTTACTTACTTGTTTATATTTTATTTATCCATCTTATTTTTATTTTTATTATTTTTGTTTATAATGTTCATACTTTACTTATTCATAGTTTCTAATTTATACTTGTTCATAAATGTTCATAATTTTTTTTTATATATTTGTTCATATTCAAATTGTTTATGTAAATTTAAAATTCTATCATACTTGTTCATAATTTAATTTAATTTGTACTTGTTATAAATGCATATTGTATGTAACAACCCGTCCCGAGAATAGGGATAAGTGGAGTGATTAAGGTGTGATTAGTAAGGTTAATCAAGGGTTAGGTGGTCCCGAGGGGGTCCGGAAACTTAGAATGACGATTTTGCCCCTGGGTCGGGCAGAAATGTTGACTTTTATTTCGGGTGGTCAAATGGGAGTTGACCAGTGACCAGGACGTAGTTGAGGACGTTACGAATCCGTAGGCAGGTGGCACACCCGATTCCGACATCCGAGGAGGAAGTTGTGATGTTCGGAATGTTGAGGGCATAACTGTAGAGGCACACCCGGTCTTAGGCCTTGACGTCGAGGCAGCGTCTGAGGCATAGAAGTGACGTGGGGGATCCTAGAAGAGTTTAAAGGCTTCTGTGTGCGTGTACTTTATCAGTTTTTATTTTCCTTGTAATTTAGTGCTATGCTCTGTACACGATAAGGTTGGGATATTTTGTTTAGTTACTCCTGCGTCTGACTGAGTTGCGTGAGTGTTTTGGGTGTTGTGTCGGGGAGTCAGACGGGAGCGGGATTTACCTCGGGTTTCGGGGTGAAACCGGGGTGGGTCCTGACATTGTACATATTCATTTTTCCTTACTTTTAATTTATTTTATTTTTCTTTACACTTTGTAACTTTTTCTTTAATCCATTAACTTTAATTTTATTCCATAAACTTTTTCTTTATTCCTTTAACTTTAAATTTATTTCATTAACTTTTTATTCCACTAACCTTTTATTCCACTAACTTTTTATTCCACTAACTTTTAATTCCATTAATTTTATAACTTTTTATTCCACTAACTTTTTATTCCATTAACTTTTATTCCATTAATTTATTTCATTAACTTTTTATTCCACTAACTTTTTATTCCACTAACTTTTTATTCCATTAACTTTTATTCCATTAATTTTATTCATTAACTTTTTATTCCACTAACTTTTTATTCCACTAACTTTTTATTCCATTAACTTTTATTCCATTAATTTTATTCCATTAACTTTTTATTCCACTAACTTTTTATTCCATTAACTTTTTGATTACACTTATTTTATTCTTATGTAATTATTTATTTGGTTATGTCTTGATAAAATTTAAATTTAAATTTAAAAAAAAAAATTCGAAATAAATAAAAAATTTGAAAATAATAAAAAAAAAAAATCTTATCTTAGCTTTATGTTAGTGTTAATTCATACTTGTAAATAAATGTTGTATATATGTTACTTGTTACCTTTTATACTTGTTCATAACTTTTATATTTCATAGTATACATGCATACTTGTTCATAATAGATTTTCATTTATATTTGTTTATAATTTTCTTACTTGTTATATTATTCTTGTTCATACTTGTACATAATGTTCATTCTTTTTAATTGTTCATAAATGCTTATGGTAAATATTCACTTTTCCTTATTTTTATTTTTATTTGTAATTAAAAAAACATAAAATTCGTAAAAAAAAAATTAAAAATTAAAAAAATTTCTTTTTCTTCATTTATTTAATTTTTAAATTCAGAAAAAAAAATTAATTAATAAAAAATAAAAAATTTCTTTTTCTTCATTTATTCGTAAAAATATTCATTTATCTTCACTTTGTGTTAGTATAAATCTAAATTGTTAAATAAATCTTATACTTATGTTAGTTTGTTAATGAGAAATTGTTTTGTAAATATCATTACTTGTGAATAAAACCATACTTGTAAATAAATTGTTCATACTTGTATAAATTGTTCATACGTAAATTGTCATGTTATATTTGTAAATTGTGCATAAAAAACATACTTGTAAATAGTTATTGCATTCATGCATTAGTCTCAGCTATATGTAGATCACTTGTGCTTCGAAGTTTAGATTTTGATCTTTATCGGCGATGACTCTTTTGTTAACTCTCACCCACGGTAATTGTTAACAC
This sequence comes from Prinsepia uniflora, assembly GCA_032719365.1. Taxonomy (NCBI): domain Eukaryota; kingdom Viridiplantae; phylum Streptophyta; class Magnoliopsida; order Rosales; family Rosaceae; genus Prinsepia; species Prinsepia uniflora. The sequence continues at coordinate 1,895,367 of CM064868.1, forward strand.
TTGAGTCATCTTAATTCCTCTGGAGTAAGAAATTTTCGAGGGTGATGTCTAGGACAAGAGACGGTACTCATAACGGGTTTTGGGTCTAAGAAAATAGCCCTGCCTCTTATGTGTATTCTTTCTAACCTGGTCACTTTTGAAGTTGCCCAAACAGTTGAATTAATCCAAGATATTTACTTGGGCCGCACGGACGTATAAGTCTCCATTTAAACTTTGAGGCTATGTGAACCATATATATCTTTGACTTCCCCCGACATGTAAATATTGTTTATATCTTAATTTACATTATTTGTCATGACAAAGTTAACTTGCATCTTTTGTTTAACTAACTTGCATCTTTCATTCTAACTTGCATTTCATCTTTCATTTAACTTGCATTTTTAACTTCACTTGCATATTTAGTTTAACTTGCATTGCACTCTTCCTCTAACTTACATCTTTAACTCACATTGCATCCTTAAGTTTAATTTGCATATCTAACTTGCATTCTTAATTAACGTACATCTCTGACTAACTAACTTGCATCTCTGTCTAGGCTGGATGGACGTTAAACTTCAAGCGCTTGTTGGGAGGCAACCCAATGTGTTCCCGGGATGTGAAGGAGTCATCAATACAGATTTGCTATCCTCTACCCTTCACTCTCTTTTATTTTGTTTATTTAATGTTTTCCTATTATTTTCGTAAATCATCTTCCTTACTTTGATTCTATGTTTAATTACTTCGTATTTTCCTACATTGAGGACAATGTAGAATTTAAGTGTGGGGGAATGGTTTACAATTTTAATTGTTCAAAAAAAAAACAAAAAAAATTGAAAAAAATTATAAAAAAAAGGGTGAAAAAAAAATATTATTGTTTTTTTTGAATCTTTTTGTTTTAACTTAGTGTTTTTATGAGTCTTAAGTTGCCATTTAACTTGTCAATGACATAAATGAACAGAAAGGAATATGTTATGGCCATAAAGATAATCACTACAACTTGAATTTGTTTGTTAATATTTTGTGATTAAGTGTTATAACTTGAAGATAATGCATGTAAATTGGCACATAAACGAGTATGATAAGATAAGTATGAATCATATGAACCTTATGTGAACTTTAGAACTTTATATACATCTTTGATGAGTGATTCATAAGTTTTTTGTTTAAATTGATATACATATGCCTCATAACTGCTTGCCATAGCTTTTAATGAACTATAGAGTACTAGAACTTATTTTATGTGATTTTCAAAGCTTTTGAGTCAATAAACTCTCTGATTTTGGAAATGATTAAGGCATTAGGGTTAACACCACAAATTCAAACATCCATGTTCCCTATTTTGTGCGCACAAGTTGCGACCCCCTTAGTTTTAACCATTTTGAGCCCACATTAAGCCTTTCTTTCATCACCATGATTATCTAAACACTTGAACTTAGTATAGACATCCTTTACCCTTGTTCCAAGAACTCGGTTAAAGACATAATGATTGTGTAAAGAGAAAATAATGATGTTGGAAAGACTTTTATGTGAATTATTTGGATTTACCGACTCATGCTTTGTTGTATCGTTGACACATGTTATTACCTTGATATAAAAAAAGAAAAAAAAAATTCAAAAAAAAAATCAAAAAAATCAAAAAAAAAAAGAAGAAAAAAAAGAAAAAAAAAAGTTGAGTCTCGATCAAGGTAATAAGGTTTGGTTATGTAATGTTTGAGTTAAGTCCCTTACATTTGTAAATCCGACACGAAGAATGATTGTGAGGCCCAACATGATGGAATTAGGCCTATGTTCGAAGGGATGGATTACCAACATCATTGCACTAAGGTTGGGAAGCTATGATACGTTTTGGGAGTCTATTGAGTCTTGGAACGAATTGAGCACCACTTGTCCTATATTTTCCTTGCCTCTAAACTTAGCCCCATTACAACCTTCGTAAAGACCTTATGATCCTTAAGATGGTAAATTTTGATTAGTTGAGTTAATCACTTGAGTAAGCTTATGGTTTTGGTTCATTTGCGCAAGTATGTGTTGTTTTTATCTTGAGGTGTTTGTTTGAGATTTTACAAAAGTACTTCAATTCTATTATGTGAGCATTTTTCTCACATATTTTGAGTGCAAACACAAACCCTTACAAAATTGAGTGAATTTATGAGTGCATATCCTTGTGAGTTGATTCATACTTGTCTTATTCATGCAGAGATCCATTCACCATATTTACTCATTATCTTACTTGTTGAAACATTTTGTTACCATGTATTAACTCTCGAATTCCATATGCTTAAATGTTTTAAGTGAAAATCTTTTATGTCATGATTATAATTATGAAATATTGAGACAAATGGTTAAAGGTTACTTGTTTTGAATTCGTAGTTTAATTTTAGTATTTGCTAGGGACTAGCAAAGTTTAAGTGTGGGGGTATTTGATAGGTCCTCAAATAAGCGTTATTTTATATTATTTTATACCCTTTATACTTGACTTTTAATATTAAAATAATAAATAATTAGACAAATTAATTTATTTTGTGATATTTTTGTAGAAATAAATAAAGCTTGGAATTTGGAGCATTTTGGTGAAAGAATCGTCCCGATCGGAATTATAACGAAGAAATTATGGACGAAATATGAGAAACCACTGAAAATCGCAAGGAAATTCGGTGGGAAGCTGCTGAAATCCAGCAGCCCAAGCCAAAAATCCAGCAACCCCCCAATAGTTCCCAAAATCAGCATATTTCCCCAAAATCAGCCACTTTTCCCTAAAATCAGCATATTTGCCCCAAAATCAGCATCTTTTCCCACCCAATCTCATCATTTCCATCACTTCTTCATGTACTATTTTATTGCTATTTTTATATTTTAATTTTGTACTTTTAATTAAACAATTGTGGCACTCCCTCTATAAATAGGGAGGTCATTTCATGTATTTAGGAGTCCCCAATTAGTTTCATTCTTCCATTTCTTTCTTAGTTCTTAGTTCTTAGTTCTTAGTTAGTTCTTTTGTTTCTCTCTTTTGAGAGACATTTTTGGGGACCATTTTAACTTCTTGTAGATTTTCTTATTAATTAGCTTTCTTTTAATTCTTGTTCTTAATTTATGTTATTTTTATTTTTCTTAATTTCATTTCTTCTTTACTTTGTTCTTGTGATATTTTTTTGAGATCTCTTAAACACATTTTTATGCTTTCCTTAAGAAATACCTAGGCCAAGTAATTCTAAGGCAATTCAAGTGTTTTAAGACCGAATTCCTCGTATTTCTTCTTCCATCTTCACAAGTTTCCTGCCGCTGTTCGGTGATTCTTGTGAAAATTCATACTTCTCTACTTAAATTCTTGTTATTATTATTGGTTTTACTTATAATTCAATATATGTGTTGGTATTTTCTTTCTAACATTTGTAAGTAAGAATGCAATCTCCATGTGTTTTACTTTTTGAGTTTCTTTTACTTCATATGTTTTAGTACTTAAACTTCAATTCGAAACTAAATGTTGATCCGCTGTTCGGGGCATTTAGAATAGAGTTGAAGAGATTTAATGTTTGATCGCTGTTCGGCGCATTAAATCACTTACTTAAGGTGGATCATATTGTAAGTAATAATCCGCTGTTCGGTGCATTTATAATATGAAAAATGTATGCATGTATTTGAGATAATTAAGGTATGATTTCGTGATTGGTTCAATATGAGCATGATGTTAGAGTGTTGGTAAAAATATGTGTTTGAAGAAAGTTCACTAGTACAAAAGTTAAAGTAGAAGTAAAATTAAGTATTTAATTATTTTTACTTGTTTTCTTTATTTTATATTTACAACTCTTTTCAAAACCCCCCTTTTCAATTCTTTATTCTTTATTCTTTTATTCTTTTATTCTTTTATTCTTTTATTCTTTTTTATTCTTTATTCTTTTATTCTTTGATCCCTTTTATTCTTTATTCTTTTATTCTTTTATTCTTTTAATTCTTTTATTCTTTGATTCCTTTTATTTTTTATTTTTTTATTCTTTTATTCTTTTAATTCTTTATTCTTTGAATCTTTTATTTCTTTATTCTCTCATTCATCTATTCTTTAATTTATTAATTCTTTGATTATTTAATTCTTTGATTATTTAATTATTTAATTCATTATTCTTTTATTCATCTCCCACTAACACATTATTAATGTTCCCTAATTTCCCCGGTTAAGAACGATCCCTATTTACCAATACTACATCTACACAAAAAGGGTTTAAATTGCACAATACTCAAATTACGTGTTTAATTTAATGCGTAGTTTGGGTATAGTCAGGGATGTAAATATTCTATTATTTAAATCGGAAAATTATCTAACTTTTCACACTAAGAATGGCACACCTTAACACAATGAAACAAAGGAATTTTTAAAAAAAAAAACAAAATTCGTCACTTCATTTCTTTGAATCTCATGCAAAGGACCCATTGTCACCCATCTGGATAAATTTTTCTTTTCAGATGTACAAAATTCATAAACTATATGCGCAAGAAATGCATTTTTCTTTCTTTTTTTGTGTATCTTCAATTAGTAAGGCAAGCTCTTAGAGCTTGTGCTGATAAATAAAGCCTTGAGCTTAGATGAGTCCCCAGAGGCACTGGCTCTCCTTGCTATCATCTCCATATTCTTGTAAAGGCTCTGTTTCACCAAACTTTTCATCATCTTCTTTCCTTGTTGGGCCTCAATTTGATTCACGGGCGAACCACATTGAGGAAATCTTGCCGTTTGTGGTCCAGAATGCGGGCCCATCTTCGCTTGTCTTTCGTCCCTAAACCATTGCAGCAGTTTGAGTGCCCTCTTTTGAGCTAGGGAGCTCCCTAACAAAGCCACTTCAAGAAGTATAGGCACAATCCCGGACTTGGCCATTTTCTCTCTTTGATCCGAGCTTTGATGAGCTAAGATCATCAAAATGTAACAAGCGAGCTCCTGGCATTTGGGTTTCTCATCCCATGTCAAAATCTCAATCAAGCTCCCGGGAACCGCCGCGCTACTTTCCAAGGCCTTTTTTCCCTTAAGGATTACAACCAGATTTCCTAACGTCGCAAGTGCCTTTTCAGAAACCGCTTTTATTGAGGAGAGGTTCAAGAGAGCCTCCACAACCCCATTGGAGACCAAATTTGCTGCACTTTCCAGCATGCTGGAGAGGTTGTACAAAGCACCCAAACATGCCTCCTTGGTCTCAACGCTTGAAGAATCTGATCCAACAATGCCAACAAGTAATGGGACAATTTCTGATGAGGACAGGGGGAATTGGGTATTTGCAAGTGAGGACAAGAACAAGAGCAATTCTGCAAATTGGTGCCTTGTGGACTCATCAAGAATGTTGATGTCTTTTGGTAGTTTTGAGAATATTCCTGCCTCCACCATTAGAGCCTTGTTCCTGAAGAAAAGGAAAAATGCTCCTAATCAGAAATAGAAAATACGAAATGTGTAAAGCCTGATTTTGTCTAGCTTCATATTGAGTCAATAATATTATTAATCTTGAAATGTCTTCGTAACTAAATTACAACAGTATTCTTCTTACTCAAATTTATTTAAATCGGAATCACGCCGATGTCTATTTGTTCTTACCCTTATTAGACATGTCTTCTTACCTCGAGATAAGCAACTGAAGGTATTCAGCAAGACGAGTTTAAATTGATTCATTTATTATAGGTTGATTTCTTATATCAACAAAATGTGACATATTGATAAGTTATAATAACATTTAAAATGAACAATGTGTAGAGGAGTGAACCCAAGTCAATGTGATTGCATGATTTGGATCAGTGAAGGTCAACAAAATGAGGTTTTTTATGGGCCAAAAATAAATTGGAATCTGAACTACTACACCAAATCTTAATTGCAACCATTTAAAAAGTCATATTATTTGGAGAAATAGTGTCATGTTAGCTTCCATTATATTATTTCCTCCTCCAACTCTCCCAACAACCATGTATCCAACTTGCGGTCGACAGCCACCGCAGCCTGCGGCCTTCTCTGATCACCTGCCCACCCAGGGGCAGGTTTGTCTAATTATAAGTATGCTTGATGCCCAAATAATGTAGATGATAATTAATCCACACTAACCCACCTTTCGATAACCCCACATCTCGATTAATCTAATTAATCAAAATAACGTATGCTTATTACCATTTCGATTTATCGAATTGTCTTTGTACACATATCATAATCGGAACCGTTGAATATCTAAATCATCACGTCAAAACTATTTCCACAAAAAAAAATTAACAAAATTTGAGATAATTTAGTTATTTATACATATATCAACTAAATGAACAGCTTGCCATGAAGACTTTAATTCTTAACAAAATCGTTAATTTGACTATACGATTTTCAATATTGTTAATTTTTTTTTATATGAAAATGATTTCGATATGATATTTTATAAAATAAATAATTTTGATTATGATGCAGAAGAAAATTCAATAAATCATGAGAATATATTAATAAGACAGATGAAATGGAAATATTTCCCTATGGCCAAGTTGATTTGAAGAGTAGCAACCATTCAAAATATAATTATTCATAATTCCGCTATATTCTTTGCTCTTCACTAGCGGACTAAACCCTACCCGGCCCACCATTAAAATGCCGTCACCTTTATGGGCAAGGTGGCTTTTTTTTCTCTATCACAATCATGACTTGAATTGGGCAAGATTAAAATGAAAATTAACACACTTAATTAATCTCTACTTAAGTCAAATTTGGCCACTTAAACACAACAACATGACATCATTAATCCGTGCTCAGTATGAAATATATACAAAAGCACCTAATTAAGAAAATATACTAGTATTTTATTAGTGTGCTGCGTGAGACCCATAAGTTATAAATTAAATCGTAATTTCGTATATTCAAATAAAAATTCATTGCTTAAATTTAAGTGTTCGGTTTCGCTTAAGTGGTAATGAGTCAAGATTAAAACATGTTTATGCTTGGTTAATTAAATTGGACTTTAATTTTAAAAAACGATCTTATCAAGTTAAGGATGACAAAAATCTGAACAATGTGATTTTTATCCTCTTATTTTCTCCTTGGATCTTCTTCAAACGAAAGGATTGAAGAAACAGGAAAATCTAGATTCAAACGAAAAAACAAGAGGAAAGGAGTTGGAGCTTACGTGTAAGTTCCACTAGCAAGCTCAATCAAGGCGAAAACCGCCGCAAGCCGCCGAGAGGCCACCGCGGACGCCGCCATGGACACCAAAACCGGTATAACACCGAGGCCACCGACCAACTTCCTCACCTTGACATCCTCTTTAGCCAACGTCCCAATCTCCACCGCCGCCGTCTCCTTCTCTTGCCAACTAACTCCAAAATGGAGCCTCTTCACCGCCGTCTGCAGCCCCGACACGTCATCCTCACCGCCACCACCACTCTCCTTCTCCACATGCGCAACTTGTGATCCCATTACTACTTCGCTGCTAATAATATTGGCTATAGCGCCTTTGGAGGGTCTTGTTGAGGCCACGTCGAAGTGATCGGACGGCGCAGGGCGCTTGCGAGCGTTTTTGTTGCGGAGGAAGCGGCGGATGCGGTTGAAGAATCGGAGCTTTATGTAAGAATATAACCAAATAGGAGAGGAAGAGGCCGAGGAAGAGGAGGAGGTAGGGGTTGAGTTGGATATTTCAGACATGGTTGGTGCTTGATCGAGAGAAGGAGACAAGATAGAGAGATAAGGGGGTTGAGAAACTGTGTAGGGTTTTTGTTTCTTTGTATAAATTTCTATGGAGCTCTGACTTTGAGAGAGAGAGAGAGAGAGAGAGAGAGAGAGTGGGGAAAAGAAGAAGGACGACTTTAGAAGGTGAAAAAAAAATGGAGGGAGCAACGAGCACATGCAGAGAGGAAATAGTGCTGACTATTGGAACTGACAAACCAGGACAAATGTATAAATGGAAAATACTTGTATCTTGTATTTCACTCTGATATGGTAACTCTATTGTAACATTATTTGGATTTATCAAATTATATATCTATATATATATATATCATCATTTGGAATATTTATTCTTTAAATCATCATGTCAAGATTACATACGTAAAAAATCAACAAAATTTGAGATTGTTTAATTATTCACATATATCACATAAATAGACGGTTCGTCATAATAATTTTAATTCTTACAAAAATTATTGTTATTTAATATATATGAATGAATAAATAATATCAAATCTTGCTCATTTTTTTACAGAAACGATATTGACATGATGATTTAAAGAATTAACTGGTTCGATTATAATATATGTGCAAAAACTATTTGATAAATCATAAATCGGAAAGGTGCTACGAGGAGGTATCACCATGGTGAGATACTGAGATGTATGTATAGCCAATAGTATTGTCACTAATTTTTTATTTTATTTATTTTATAATTAGCATGTTTAATATTGCATTAGAGTTTCACAATTTAGCTTCAGTTTTTGCTGTGATCGAGATGTGAGCTACATTCAAGGGCGGATCGAAGAAGGGGCAAGGAGGGTCATTTGACCCTCCGGTCGCCGAAATTTCCTTTATTGATTAGTAGGTTGACCCCTGCCCCTTGCTCCGTTTTATCCATAATTGTTCAAAACTCATCACTCAAATCACCCAGATGAATGACCCACAAGCCACACCAAATGAACGACTCTAAAGCCCTAAAATAGAGGGTGGTTCTAAGCAGCGCCTAATTGACAGAAGACACTGTGAAAATAAGAAGAAAGAAGACAACTTGAGTTTCATCAAAACGTTACCATTTTATTTGTTTTTATAGCATTGTGTTTCCTTTATTAAAACGATGCGGTCTAACATATGGAGATATTGCCCTTCCAATTAAGTCTTGGACAGAAACGTTTTAATTTCATCATTTTCTAAAATAAAGCGAGCCCCATAACATTCTGTAAGCTTCTCTCCCTTTAAGTCAAGCCCAATCCGAACCATTTGAGAATGATAGAAACTAATATATTTCAAGGAATTTGTCTCTAATATTTTTTCAAGAAGTTGGAGAAGAAAAAAAATTGAGTATTAATTATTGTGCTTGAATAACTATTAATATATTATTTTAATTATTTTAAGAGCATTTTTAACAATTTTAGCTAAAGTTAGGCTAAAGAAACTTTTTTGTAGCAAGCCGTATTTAATTTAGCTATGAATAATATGTTGTATATAAAAAAAAATCAAGCACTTCCTTAAAAGTTCAAAATTTTATGTATTTTGAACAACGACGTTTTGTCCATTATTAATAAAATATAGTTCTTTCATAACAAAAAATAAAAAATAGTTCATTTATATCTTAACCCTCCTCGAAAAAATTTCTAGATCCACCACTGGCTACATTGATGACTTGTGGGAGTCAGAGACGGAGAGCACCTGTAATAACCCGTCCCGAATATCGGGATTGAATATTAATTAATTATGAATTAGAATGACTAATCGGGGATTAGTTGAGTGAAATCGGACGAAACGTGCAAAATGACCGTTTTTCCCCTAGCGTGGGCAAAATGTTGACTTTTAGTTCGGGCGGTCAAATGGACTTTGGCCGGTGACTGTGACGTAGTTCGGGACGTCACGAGTTCAGACATGGTTGAAGAATCGGAGCTTTATGTAAGAATATAACCAAATAGGAGAGGAAGTGGCCGAGGAAGAGGAGGAGGTAGGGGTTGAGTTGGATATTTCAGACATGGTTGGTGCTTGATCGAGAGAAGGAGACAAGATAGAGAGATAAGGGGGTTGAGAAACTGTGTAGGGTTTTTGTTTCTTTGTATAAATTTCTATGGAGCTCTGACTTTTAGAGAGAGAGAGAGTGAGTGGGGAAAAGAAGAAGGACGACTTTAGAAGGTGAAAAAAAAATGGAGGGAGCAACGAGCACATGCAGAGAGGAAATAGTGCTGACTATTGGAACTGACAAACCAGGACAAATGTATAAATGGAAAATACTTGTATCTTGTATTTCACTCTGATATGGTAACTCTATTGTAACATTATTTGGATTTATCAAATTATATATATATATATATAACATCATTTGAAATATTTATTCTTTAAATCATCATGTCAAAATTACATACGTAAAAAATCAACAAAATTTGAGATTGTTTAATTATTCACATATATCACATAAATAGACGGTTCGTCATAATAATTTTAATTCTTACAAAAATTATTGTTATTTAATATATATGAATGAATAAATGATATCAAATCTTGCTCATTTTTTTACAGAAACGATATTGACATGATGATTTAAAGAATTAACTGGTTCGATTATATTATATGTTCAAAAACTATTTGATAAATCATAAATCGGAAGGGTGCTACGAGGAGGTATCACCATAGTGAGATACTGAGATGTATGTGTAGCCAATAGTATTGTCACTAATTTTTTATTTTATTTATTTTATAATTAGCATGTTTAATATTGCATTAGAGTTTCACTGACAGGACCCATCCTAATCCCCCCAGGATTAGTGCGGGATGACCCTGCTCCCGTCTGACACGAAGTGTCAGACAAGGGATATTTCCAACCTTTGTCCTCCCGGGCTATCAGAGTACGCCAGGATCCGGAGGAGGCATGTGATATCTCGATCTCTGCTACAGTCCACATCCGTTGTCAACCTGAAGGGTATTAAAAACAGAAAGACTGTGAGTGGACAAAAATAAAGAATTTATAAAAACATTTTCATCAAAGACATTTATATCCTCCACTAAAAAGCATGCATGCATAGTAAAACCATTTATCCAATAATATATGTTAAAACATCCACAATTAGGATCTCAGCCCCAAATTCTGTAAATACAAGTCACACGGGCTCCTGCCCAAAACCAATTTACAGAAAACCAGAACATAGTAAACATATGTGGGATCTCAGCCCAAATCCATTTATCATCATAAAACACAGTTTTCCCAAACCAATTGAAACCATGTTTATCCAATATATTCATATCCAGAACCTGTCACGGTAAAATAAAGCTACACGTGTGCTAACCGGGGTCTCAAACCCAAGTCTCTCCAGGGTCCACCCAGGTCAATGTTCGTAGATCAATGACCCTCCCTGGAGGTAACGAACCATGCCCATCCTGAGAGTAAGGAACCCAACTGGGGGGCGACTCCACTCAGTCAGTGCTCCGTGACTACTCCGGGGTCCACCCAGGTCAACGACCCTCCCCGGAGGAGACAATCATATATAAAGGATGGAATATGAAAACCCTTTGAAATCATTCTTTAACTCTTTCCAGGATTCATGCCCGGCCCCTCATAAGCTGTCATGAACCATAAATCCATTTCAAGGGTTCATGCCGGTTCCCATAAACCGTAATGAACCATAAAAACCATGTGTAACACATAACTGGGCCCTAGGCCCGAATCCACATAGAAACTGGACCTCAAGTCCGAATCGTAAACCAATTGGGCCTCCAGCCCGATTTCGTAAATCAAATGGACCTCAAGTCCGAGAATTACCTTTTCAAATCCAAAATCATTTCATTAAATTATTTCCAAATCATAAGAATGGAAAATCAGTGTAAAACCGGAAAACCTCGATTTACGTGCAAGCACGTAAATCGCCTCGAAATACGTGAAACTATATAATTCACAAATATCCAAATCAACATTATCAAATCATATTCATAATCCATTTGGAAATCCAAAACCATTTCAGTTAGACCAATAAAGACGTACGGACCCGTATAGGCACCGTATAAGGCCGAAACCTCGAAATACATGCCTATACGTAGCCACACATCCAAATGCACTCATGGCATCACAAACAAGTATTTAAAACATATAATAAACATTTATGCATGCACCAATTTAGAAAACAAGGTCCACTCACAGACCGTCCGAAGCCGCGCCTCGATACGCGTGCCATACGGCTCCCCGAGCCGATCACTGTCACCGGGACTTCCAAACCTGTCCAAATTAATTTAGAGGGTTACTAACTACTTATATAACCCCTCACTAAAGCCCCGTAATTTTTCCGTATTTTTAACTATTTTTAATCCCGAACCTAAACCTTCCGATGCCCCGAAACATATCGAAACGGTGTCCGATCGACTCGAAACCAGTCCCAAAATGTTCGTTACATCGAATAGATGATTTCCTATGTTGAACACATCCCCAAAAACCCTAGCACGCGCCCACACGTGCCACTGGAAGTTGCCTGCGCGTGGGCCTCACGCGCCGCTACAGTGCCCGTCGTCTCCAGCGATCGAACCGGTCCGATTTTCTCTGCAATTCCGGTCTAACTGGACCGGCGTGACCGGTCCAGGCCCCTACACTCTTCATTTTTCGTCCGTTTTCTTCCATTTCAATCCTAAAAATCCTATTTTCTCCTTTCCAATCTATTCCAATTAACACAACTAACCAAAACCTCCTAAATCCTAACCAAAATTAAAGGGTCTCACGACCCTGTTTTTCCCGACCACCCTCACGGCTTCCTTCGCCGTGAAGCACCCTCCAAACCGTCCTAAAATCATCCTAGCAACCTAACTAACTCATCCTAATCGTCCAAAAGCAACCATAACATCAAAATCAATTAAAAAGGGAATTTGGGCCTTACCGTGCACCCGCACGGGTTCGTGGCTTCGGCCGTGCACGGTGGCGTCACTTGGCCGGCCACCGTCCTCCACCATCATCTCATCACTCTCTAGTCTCTCCAGGAGCATTTGGGATTAAGGGTTGAAGATTGTAATGGGTTTGGGGTCTCCTGAGATCGGGTTAAAGGGTTGGAGGAAAAATGGAAAATGGATGCACGAGTGAATGGTTTGGTGCATGAGTGGGTGAGGTTGGCCAGTGGATGGGTGACACTTGTCACTCATCCATTGGTTGCTGAAAAGTAACTGGCCCCACTAAAGACAAACGGTCATCGTAAAACGTGTAATTGTGAATAGTAACCGGGAACTTCTGTGAACCGTAACTTCGCCGTCGAACGTCCGAATTCGACGTGCCGCCTGTCTACGGATTCGTATCGTCCTTATCTACATAACGATCTTCGGACCTCGGCCATCGGACCTCCGGGTCAAAAAGTCAACTTTTGACCTCCTATTCACCCAAATTACCAAAATACCCCTAAACTTCCGAACGTCATAACTTCCTCCTCGAATGTCGGAATTGAACGTGCCACCTGTCTATGAACTCGTGACGTCACGAACTACGTCACGGTCATCGGTCAAAGTCCATTTGACCGCCCGAATGAAAAGTCAACGTTTTGCCACCACCAGGGGCAAAACGGTCATTTCGCATCGTTCGTCCGATTTCACTCTACTAATCACGGATTAGCCTCACTAATCGTGATTCGTCACTAATCTAATCATGGAATTTGGGACGGGTCGTTACATTCACAATTTAGCTTCAGTTTTTGCTGTGATCGAGATGTGAGCTACATTCAAGGGCGGATCGAAGAAGGGGCAAGGAGGGTCATTTGACCCTCCGGTCGCCGAACTTTCCTTTATTGATTAGTAGGTTGACCCCTGCCCCTCGCTCCGTTTTATCCATAATTATTCAAAACTCATCACTCAAATCACCCAGATGAATGACCCATAAGCCACACCAAATGAACGACTCTAAAGCCCTAAAATAGAGGGTGGTTCTAAGCAGCGCCTAATTGACAGAAGACACTGTGAAAATAAGAAGAAAGAAGACAACTTGAGTTTCTTCAAAACGTTACCATTTTATTTGTTTTTATAGCATTGTGTTTCCTTTATTAATACGATGCGGTCTAACATATGGAGATATTGCCCTTCCAATTAAGTCTTGGACAGAAACGTTTTAATTTCATCATTTTCTAAAATAAAGCGAGCCCCATAACATTCTGTAATCTTCTCTCCCTTTAAGTCAAGCCCAATCCGAACCATTTGAGAATGATAGAAACTAATATATTTCAAGGAATTTGTCTCTAATATTTTTTCAAGAAGTTGGAGAAGAAAAAAAATTGAGTATTAATTATTGTGCTTGAATAACTATTAATATATTATTTTAATTATTTTAAGAGCATTTTTAACAATGTTAGCTAAAGTTATGCTAAGGAAACTTTTTTGTAGCAAGTCGTATTTAATTTAGCTATGAATAATATGTTGTATATAAAAAAAAATCAAGCACTTCCTTAAAAGTTCAAAATTGTATGTATTTTGAACAACGACGTTTTGTCCATTATTAATAAAATATAATTCTTTCATAACAAAAAATAAAAAATAGTTCATTTATATCTTGACCCTCCTCGAAAAAATTTCTAGGTCCACTCGCTACATTGATGACTTGTGGGAGTCAGAGACGGAGAGCACCTGCACTGATTTTGCTGCAATTTTGATCTCATACAGGTGGCATACATGCAGAGAATTAATTAATGCCCAATTAATCCTCAGATCCATCCATTCTTTAAATTTTATCTGTGTTTTTTGAGAATTTTCCCACATGCTTGGTTTCATTTGCTGGATTTTCTTGCAGCAAGGATTAGATCTCTCCATTTGTATGTTGCAGAAACCCAAACTTAATGTTGGATGTTGATGTCAAAATCGTTATATTGGGCTCAATTGTCTCGCAATTTTTAGTGATGGGATGACCTACATGAAGAAAGTAAGAGCAGTGGTGCTGACCAAACAGTCTCTTATCCCTAAATCAGATGATGTAGAGGGTTGTATAGTAATGTTAACATTGTAAGGGCAAAAATATCATTATCTTTTGTTAGGGGATGTGTCATTTTGTTTATAGTAGTATTGAATATTATAGGTAAAATAAGATAAATATTCCTAATTCTGATGATTACACGTGTCCTGGTGATCCCGATCCCCAAATTGCTCTAGTTAGGTCGGGCGATGAGCTAGTTGGCAACCTGTGCATCGATTCTATGGCTATTGGGGGGGTGTTTTGTCCTTGTGGACATGCGATGTTTGTCCGAACTGATAGGACGATGGTATCGTGTTTATGTTGAGCTGAGGGCCAAGTGATGTTTGTCGGAACTGATTATTTGTCTTTGCGGCAAGTTCAATTTAGGTACGAACATTGAGCATTTTTTTCAACGTTTTGATAAACGATTAACCTTAACATAGTTACTCATTTATCAAGCAAATTTGGTAACGACATAGAATTCCACTAATAACTGCGTCAAGTTTTTCTCAATTGGAATTAGGTATTTGATCTGCCAGATTTGTTTGGCCTATAGAAAATATTTGGCCATCTTGCACCTGGAGATTTCTACGTTCTTTTCTGCATGGTGCTCCGGTCTAGATTCAATATTAGTTAGGCTATATCCCATAGCAAAAATTCAGAAAGACCAATTTTGGGAACGAAAGTGACCAACTCTCTGTTTACTAGAACATCTAAAATAAGAGTCCAAGTCCTAATTGATTCATGCATCTACAAGTTTAGTGCACCACTCGAACACACACTAATCACCATTATTGACCCAATGAACAATTAATTCAAAGTTTTTTCTTTTGTTAATTTTTTCTTTTTGAGACATGAGATTTGTGATGGCGTGGCAGTTCCACCAGAAATTTTATCCATCAATAATGTGATCGAGTGTTTTTTGAGTACAAAAACATTAAACTTTTCCCAACGTGTGAGCGAGAGAGTCACCACCACAGCAGGCGCAATAGCGGCTTTCGTTTTGGTGAACTCACGGGTGTACGTTGAGCCAAAGAAGCTCTAGTGCTTTCATGATGTGTGCCACTACAGGTTACAAAGATGCAATCGCCAAGAACGGTCGTACATCTTATCATTATCAGTTTTATAATTTTTATTTCTATCTATTTTCTCAAGTGATTTAAAATTACAAAAATTTAGAATATCGATTGAATTTTGTGAAGTTTATGTTTTTTTTCTCTCTTTTCACGTGACGAAAGTCGGGTGACAATCGGCACACGTGAGACAAGTCTAGAGTTCAAATGGGGAGTCCACTAGCGTATGAGCTATGGAGGAAGATTAGTCATAAAAGGAATGAGATTTTTTAGGCCTATTCATATCCTCCCCAACCAAAAGCCACAACAACATTCTATTACTTCAGATGGTTCATGAGACTAAGCAAAGACAAAAAATGCGAAAGTCTGGCTAGACTTACTAAAGTGGCAGACTTTGAGCTTCAGACTCTCTCTCATTCTCCTACTCCTTTTCTTTCATAGAAAAAACTACTGCTTTTTCTGCTTTTGAAGCTTCCTTTCAAGTTCTCCGAGTTTCACTAGTCTGCATTTTAAGGTTTCTGATTCAAGGCGGCGGCAACACGTGCTTCAAGTTCCCGTGTCGCCGCACTAAGCTCTCAGAAGTCTTTGATCCAAATCTTAGGTTGCCAACATAGGCTATACATGATCTGATACGCAAAGAAATCAATACGCTTTCTGCATTTACCATATCAACGATTTCACTGCTGGAAAATTGTTACAAACGCCAAATATCGGGATCGTGTAATACACAACTGAATATTACCTTCCTACGCATCTGTACAAATGAATAGCAGACATATTCGAATGAGAAAGAGAGAATAAATCAAATTTCAACACATTCTTCATCATCTTCATCTGTCCCGTCATCCCAGTCCAATTCGAAGGCACCAGCGGATTTCATCAGCTCCGTCAGTCCTGTTAGATCCTCCAGATACGTGGGATGGTTGATTGCTTGCAGTATAAATTCCATTCCCTTTTTCCGATATTCAGACACCACCTGAATCAATCCATTCAAAATGAACAAATTATCAAGATTTTCATAGGGAAGGAAATTCTCATCTCAACTAAGTAGGATTATTAGGGAAAATATCAAACTCTATTTTACTTTTATTTTTATAAACTTAATGAGTACCGAAAGGATGAGACGCCCCCTACCCTCCCGTGATTAGATTAAACTTACTAACTCGATCTCATTGGTTTTGTAATCTCGCTTCATGTTCGCTACTACTATGAATTCAAATAGTATCCCTCATATAAGATTGATGTAAATTAACATATTAATGCTTGCGGATTAAAAGTCAGGATGCGGGATCTATAATTATTAATTAGTTGAATAGGAGCAAGCAGTCATTTTCCAAGGGAACCACCAAGAAACTAGTGACCAAGTATGGTAAAACTTACCGTGCTGCAGCAAGCCGTGCAACTGTCTGAGGAGTGGCCCACAAGAGTCATCTGTGAAAACTGTGCAAGCCAACCTCGAATTTGATGGGGTAAAATACCAAGAGGCTGCTCACTGCTTCCACTAGTACCGGAGTTTACAATCTCACCTTCCGCAAATATCCTGAACACGAGCATAAAAGTAAAATTCCAGGTCAACACTTGCAAAAAGCCAAAGTGGCTGATGTTTGAAAAACTCAGAAGCCTAAACAAATTGTCTGGCCCGGTTAATTTTTACAAGGACTTACCCATGAGGGTGATGCAGAATCCCAACTAAGAGCTCAACTGCAAGAGCTGAGGCAATAGGAGCAAGGCCTGGACGTGTAACGGTACATTGCTGGTCCAACGTCCGGTTTGCAGTTGACTGCAAAGAGAAAAAAAGAAGAAGCTTATGAGTTATGGCTGTACTCGACGTACATGGAAGAGTAAAAATATGTTATTGTGTTCTAGAAAATTACGTCAATAGGTGCAACCACATCATTGCAGAAGTAACACCCCAATCTCTTCCCTTCATTTCTATCAGTCAGTCCAAGATTGCCCATATCAGCAGACAAAGCATTTGCAGCTTCAGCTTTTGAGTTATGGCTCGAGAAAAAAGGACCTGCTCCATGGCGCATAACCAAGAAGCTATCAAACCCTAAAGCTGCAGTTATAGTAATCTACAAACAAATAAATAATAATTTTGAGTTAAGTAGACCGTCTCAATGCAGATGCGACTCAAAGTTAGATATGAGAAAAGAGTGCAACATTATATGACAGTGCAAAATTTTAAGACATTTAAGTCAGCAGACCTTGTTAGTATTTGCACAAAGAAGAGATGGTAGCCACCGACTTTCTCTTGTATCGGTCAACAAGAAAACTACATCGTGCGAATCAATTAAATCGTGCAGGCGTCTACAGTCATCAAGAACACTTGGCTCCTCTTGAATAGGGACAGGATGTCCGGGCATTGGAATAGCCATGATGACACCCTCGGCTTCCTGAAAAAATAACAAAGGGAGGGAGTGACAATTTAAGAACATCAATAAACTTTTGGTTGAATCCATGCATTTTAGAGGATAAACAGATGAAATTAAGTACCACTGCTGGAAATATTCTCTTCAGACTATTAACTGCTGCTTTCGCTTTAAATTCACCACCATTTAGGCAGTCATCTAATGTATAAAGGGATTGCCTCAGTGGATTTGACATAGCCACTCTGCCATTGTCAACCAACGTAATTTTCCGGACACCCCAAGCCTGTAAAATAAATAACCTTCAGACACCCAATAGATCGAACCAGAACTTTATTTGCAACACCGTAATACTCATAACTATATTTGTAGTCCTGGAAGATTCACCATAAGCGTGCGAGCAACCTGGCATCCAAGTGTACCTGCTCCAAGGAGGAGACACTTGAGAGAAGACAAGCTATTCAAGTTCAGAGAAGGCAAAGCGCGCCATCTCATTAGTTTCAAATTCAAATCTGCAGCCGATATGGCCAACCTGCAATCAAAAGACACTAAGATAACAAGGGACAAGTAACATAGTCAACTACAAGAGAGCCAATACAGACAGCATACCTAGTTGGATCCATGGATTTAGCAAGGCTTATACCCCTGGGTACTTTTCTTCCTTTGTTAAGTTCCCACCCTACTGCATTAGGTACAAATTGATGATCTCTCCATCCTAAACAGATATAAAAATCTAAGTTAGAGTACCTTTGCATGCAACCAAATTTAAAGTGCAGATGAGAGAAAGTTAATTGGAACCGAGCTGTTACCCAATTTCGGCAGCTCTACCTTGTGGAACTGTAATGTGGGCTTCACCAACAAGGGACAACCCCAGATCTGCGAAACCACGACTCTCTCTATAGCATAAAAAGCGGACGGACTTTAGATCCCATCTTGAGGAAATAAGTGCAAGGACGTTGCGAAGAGGCCAACCGGGATTGTTTTGAAGATGGCATGGATCATAGAAACCAAAAACTAACTGCAATGACATGCAAAGTAAGCTTCAAGAAAGTTGAATCCAGAACTATATAATTAGCTGTAGTCAAATCAAAGTTATACGGATAGACCTTGTGAACATCAGCACATTGGGAGGTTTCCCAATCCTTTAAATGCATAATAGTGGCCTGTGAATTTGCATCAATTTGAACCAAAAAGAATGGCACGTCTGAAGAACAACCAAGGTTCGAACAAACATTAAGCAAATGTAAACTATAGATGTCAAAAATTAGACATATAAATATACCTGCTGTTAAGCTTGAGTTACGCCACTCATTAAGTGCCGCAGAAACAGATTCTGCCTAAAAGATATAACAGAAGTGTTGAGATTATATCAGTGATGAAACCTAAATCGCTTGCTACTGTGCATCCAATAACAAATGCATCCTACATACCTCCTCCGAGCCAAAATATTGTGAAGCTGGTCTCAAATCAACCAAGGTTGCTGGAGGATCAAGCACCAAAGCCGGGAAAACAAACCAGTAATGAAAGCTCCATTTTTTCAGATCTGCAAAAGAGATGAGGAGGAACCTCGAAAGTACTGAACTGTCCTCCAATGCTCTTCCGCTATGAATGTCATCCCAAATCTGATTACAAACAAGGAGCACACGTGTAAATGCAACATTTGATTCATTGTTATAGTGTAATGATATTTCAACCCGACTCATCTACCTACATGATATTTCAACCGAATATTTAGCTGTTAAATCCATTTGAATTGGATACCTTTCGAGCTTCTGCCTTAAGCAAGGCCTGTTTGTCAAGAGCATGAAAGCTTTCTATTGTATTGGTGTTGTAGAGGATTCCAGGAACGGAGCATCTGTTCCTATTTCCTTGCACCGATGAATCTTCACTTGAATCCAAAGGCAACGACTCAGCTAATAGAGTTAAATGATTTGATACTTGAGAATGTGAGCAAGGCGCATAGAAACCTGCAACCGGATCGGTCCATATCTCAAATTACATCACACCACCAGTGGAACTAAGTTACAGATAAAATCACATTTTCGGCACAGAATTGAACCAACATTGCATAGCATTCATCTCTCCATTAAAGAAGAGTTTTTTCAACTATCTGAATTAAACCCAATTCCGTCCAACACAACCATGCACTCAATAACATACGAATTCAACCTTTTGCTAAAAAAACAGGTCAACTTTCTTTTCTTACAATCCAAATAAGCCAGGGAATTTGGCTTACCCTTGGGTGTGGTCCGTGTGGAAAACAAAATCAGAAGAGTTTTGAAGATTTCACGATCTAAGAAGGCTGAAATTTTCTATCTTTTTCCTTTCCAGAAACTACATAATCAGATCACTGAAAGAAAAACAAAAACAAAAAGGCAAAAAAAGGCGAACCAGTGATGGGAATTGGCGAGACGTCGATGCCAAACTTGTTGAGCTTCAATGAAAACAATCTGTGCCAGAAACCCTCGTCAACGGAGCTCTGAAACGGTGCGAATTGCAATATGGATTGACCACCGTGTCCCTCCATGATTTTTCTCTACCGATTAGCTTCTTGCTCTTCTCTTCGCCTTCTTGTTCTTCCTCTTCCTCTTCCTCTTTTGAATGTTTTTGGTTTTTTAAGGTTTGGTAAAAATACAACAGTAAAAAGGTAACTATAATGAAAGAGACTGGAGATTTGAGGTTCAAGTATAACTGTATAACACCAAGTTGACCAAAAGTACGAAACGAAGGGATAGACAGATACCTCGGTTGGGTTTTGAACTTTTGGTTGGCTTGGCCAGGAGATTGGCTTCTCTACGAGTCTACGGTTTACTTCCCTCCTTTTCTACACGGATTTAGAGGTGGTAGCTAATGAGATTTCGCCAACTCATCACTTGGGACCCACTACGATCCTTCTACAGTGCCCCCTATCCTACACAACACACCCGGACAACTTCGTTTGGGCACGATACCTGAAGATAGATGCTAGATGGACTTCACCTCAAAGCTGAGAGCAGATTTTCATTTCTAGTTGTAATTATAGTTTTTTACTTCATACACCAATTAAACAAGGATTATCCACTCGTTCTTTCTAAGAATCGAACATCTCGAGTAACAACTTAGTTTTTATAAAATTACAACACAATACATATTATACATACATACATACATACATATACAAACAGTTTGTGTTTCCTGAGTTTCGTTTCTTGCGTTTTTGTAATACAATGCTTTGGGGTTTTGTAATACAATGTGTACATGTATATCTCACAAATAACTGATCATCACTGAAACCAAACACAATCTTCATCATCACCAACAATCTTGCTCTCAAGAGGATGAGCTTGAGGTATCGAAGTAAGAGACCCTCTGCCTTTTGTTCGGCAGTGTCGTCCTCGGAGAGTATTCTGGTAAGGCCGAGCCCTTCTCAAGTACGCAACTGAGCACCTGGTGAACAGAACTTGCAATAAGTTTGAATGCATCGGCATCATTGTTTCCATCTTTGCAGCTGCTCAAAACAAAATCACTTGTCACTCGGTTTCCCAACGTTGCTATATCTGCCTTCATCACTTTCAAGTTGAGGGAGTCAAGAGCTTCTCTTAGGTCGGAGAGAAGCTCAGACCTGTATTCACAGCAGACTGATGCCCTCAAATATATGGTACTCCCGTCCCCCGCCCCAATGTCATAAGGTTCAACCTTCACTTCATCAGCATCAACTGGAATGAGGTAACCGTTGCTTGATTCTAGGGCTTCCTTCTTCAGTTCCTTCACCTGGCTGATAACAGCAGCAAGTAATGCGGCTTTGTCCATCTTTAAGAAGAAAGTCCATCAACATACATTCATATACAAATACTTGCATGCATAATACTCATAAATAAGGGTCAATTGAAACCAAACAAGGCCATTTTATTTTCATCAAAAAAGGTGTCTTCTTTGTCAGCTGCACAAACCCAATTAACTTATACTTGACAAAGACATACATCCAATACAATTTTCAACATAATTTCAAGCTAATTTAAGTAGATTTAATATCTAAGGATTACTATAATTAGAATAGGATAATCAAATCCTTGCGGATAAGTTTTCAGAAAGACTTGGTCTACGAATTACAGAGCTAGTCATTCTAGCTGATTCAATTTAGAAGGCGTGGTAGGCGGTAGATGACAAATAAGCTATGATTATGAAAAGGAAAATACCTATTAAATAAAATAGAAAAAGATACTCTCTCTTACGCTTTAACTTGAAAAAAAAAATTAGTGGTTATTCTTCCCCCTAAGCATATAGTTCTAGCTTACCGCCCAAAATACGATATAATATCATAAATTCATAATTAAACGGTTGAGCAAGAAACATCTAAGCCATAAAATATAGTCCAGATGCAGACCTTGTCATGGCATCTACTGCACAGCTGGCGCAGTACCTCATTATCCAATCATAATAATCAATCAGAACTTCCCAAAACACATAGAATGGACTGCTACCGACTGTTACAGTTGACAGCAAAGCATCCCAAATACATGCTTAGTGTTAAACAACCGCAAGATTAGAGAACTAATAAACAAGATTAAGTTAGCATGAAACACTGTTCAGGTTAATTATAATATGATAGAGGTGCCTCGACTTACTAGAGTTTTAAAATTAAAGTCAGAGTTTATCAACCAACAAGAAGCCATTTCTATATTTCCTTCCAACATAATGCAGAGTGTGCTGTACCTAACAGTTTGCGAATCCACTCCTCCTTCCTCTTCATTGCTTATTTTTTAATTCTTAGTTAAAATTGAAAATGCAAAACCAAGCTCACCTTCTAATTACACTTAGGCATTCACTGGCATCATTTTACACATACGTTTGAGGTTCTAAGTAAGGCAGGTGATCTGCTTGCGATGGAGATCATGATCTCCACTTTACTTCGTAAATTTTTAACATATCTTTAAGTTGACTTTTGTAACTTCCATTACAGAGTTGACTCCCCGAATGTGCAAATAACGCAATGAAAATTCTTGCTAATTTGAATGATGTTCATTAGGGAACTAATGAACTCCTCCCTACATACTTTCACACTCAACAACAAAAGCTTATCGCATCAGAACGGCTATTATCAATCACCTTAAGCTTCAGGCAAAATTGTATATGGGATTCATAAAATATACTAGAACTAGATTCCAAAAGAGCAAAGCTTCATTAAAGTTCGGAATCAATGTATTGAGTAACCACCCTACACAAATCCATCATAGCATTCCAAAACTCTGCTAAACAATGTTTGTTTTTTGGTACAGAATATAAAGACTGTAGAAAGCAAAATTCCCCTCGTAGAATCTATGTACGCAATAACTATCACCCCAAGGAAAAATTATCACATTAATTTAACTCAAAAGTTTCCATGTTTAACGAAAACAAAGTTTTTGCTCAAGTATGCCAAATAGTTGTTCAAAGGTCATCTTAAGTTTTTTTTTTTTTTTTTTCCTTTGGCATTTGGCAAGTACAAATCTTTTCGATTTTACGCTCAAATTAAGGTCCTAACACTTCAAGGAATCCAAATTTCAGATGACAAGTAACACCTTTCCAATCACCAACAAAATGTTGTATAACTTAGCGATTTCAGTCATATTGATCAATTTATAATTAGAAATGCAATCCATAACTAAAATCTATAAAACTTAAGAATCAACAATCAACAACAACGATCAAACAAGTCCAAGTAATTAACTAAACTAATTTAAACTTATTATCACTAAGTAAATATAATTTGACATCAACTACATGAAAAAGACTTTACCTTCTCAGTGGAGGGTACGAGACCACGAAGCGTAGTGAGATGTGCATTGATTCTCTCTCTCCTCCTCCTTTCAGCTTCACTATGATTCTTCAAAGCCACCAAAGCCTTTGCCTCTGAGACCCCTTTCTTTCCCACTCTCGCCGGGGCCTTAACAAGCTCACCTTTCGCGCTGTCCAAAACGAGCGAGTGAGGCAGTGTAGACCCACCGCCCAAACCCCCACCAAAACCACTTGCGCCATGTGCAAAAGGGTCGAACAGGCTCGAAAAATCAGACCCGAATGAAGAATTGGAGTTAAAACTGTAAAAAGCCATACGGGTTTTTATGGGTTTCTTTTCTTTCCAAGTGTTTGAAGTTGCAAGCAAAAACCTATGAGCCAAAGCTGCAGAAAAGTAGACCAGGAGGGCGAGTGGTTGGGGCAAACCAGAAAGAGAGCTTTGGGAAAGGGAAGCTTTGAGAACCGGCTTTGTTGCTTAGCAAGGCGTTGATTATGGTGGCTGTGGTGGTAGCTATGGCAGTTCTTTTGGGTTTGGTCATACCTTCCATTACGCAAAAGACAAGCTTTAGGGGTTTGGAGGAGGCAGTCAGTGATTAAACATCCACATTTTCTTCTTCATGGCCTTGAAAGTCTGGAGATTTTTCGAAAAGGAGAAAACAGACTGAAGACAGAGAGTTTTGGGAAATGGGTATTTGGGAAAGTGTTGGATGGAAACGTGAAAGGTGAAAGCTTTGTTGGGTTTTCAATGGGGATGAAGAGGAAAGGCAGACAGAGAGTCAAAGGCAACTGGTTCACGGAGAGCTTTGGAAGGACGTGTTTTGTTAGGGAGAAAGAAGAGATGAGAACAAATGTTTTGTCAAGTTTGAGATGGAGAGAGCTCGCTCACAAAAGCCCCACCATATATATAGTCGATGGACTATCATATTGATATTAGCAAACAATTATTTTTAGCGTAAGGTTACAAGGAAAAAATGACAACCTTCAACATGTATTATGTTTAAAACTAAGAATTGCCAAGGTTTTCTTTTATATGACTATTCATGAATTTCTTTACATACAATTGACAAGAGTCTTGTAATTTTTTTTTATTAAAAGATATATTATTATATATTATAATAAATACTACAATTATATTATCAAAATCAAACTATGACGGTAAGATCCACCAGTCAAAATGATAATATTAGTGCAGACAAAATCACACTAACAATTAACAAATTCAAATTACTAAAATTATACAAAATTACAAATCAAACTCACAAAATTCAAAACAACTAAAACCCTAATAGCGCTCTTAACCTTGAACAAACTACCTCCAAGAAAATAAATAATCACCGTTGTCAAATTTATCACATTTGTTATTTAGGAACTGAACAGTATAACGGATCCGAGAAATGCTTGATTTCCAGCAATCAAATTGCATATAAAAGCAAATAAATAACATAAAGTCCTAACCTAACCATTGTGATCAAAACCAAAGAGAGATATTACGGCAAAACTCTTTCAATAGTAAGGTGGAATACTCAAGGAAGGAAAAAAATTTGAACAAGGATTGAATTGAAATAAATAGTAAAATAATATGATGGGAAACTCAAATCTGATCATGACTCGGGCCAAACAGTGATCATAAAAAGGGAGTCTTATTACGAACCTAAAAGAAAAGGATGAAAAAAGATTGAGAAGAGGAGGGAAGAAGATGATCTTCCCCCTTCTCCCCCTTAGTTTTTTTTTTTTGGACTAGGATGAGAGCAAATGAATGTTAGAGTTTTTCCTAAAATCCCCTTTCTTGTAATTTCTTTTGTTGAAAGAACAATCGTTATTAGATTCAAATATAAATATTTACATCATAAATTAAATTTTAAAAAGGTTCTAAATTCTTAATTTATGACTATACAGATTTTCATAACATAAGCGGCAAATACATAAGTAGCTCATGACGAACAAAATTCAACTTAGCAATACCAAATTTTATATACAATGTTAAGATATTATAAGAGAAACTC
This sequence comes from Prinsepia uniflora, assembly GCA_032719365.1. NCBI lineage: Eukaryota > Viridiplantae > Streptophyta > Magnoliopsida > Rosales > Rosaceae > Prinsepia > Prinsepia uniflora. The sequence continues at coordinate 1,921,115 of CM064868.1, forward strand.
TCAATTATCTTAAATTATAAAATAAAAAAAATATATATACATTTGAGATTTTTAAATCTATTTTTTTATTCGAAACTTAATATTTATTTAAATCTACTTAATTTAAGGTTAAATTGTGGCAACTTTCATGCCAAATACCTTTTCTTCTAGTTGGTTCGAGTGCATGCCAAATACATCTTCATGTGGCAAACTTCATGACAATTAACAGCTACTCTTAGTCATTCATGTACATAAGAGTATCTCCATTAAAAGAAAATACACAAGTAGAACTAATTAAGTATACTTTTAAATCTAAATACCTAAGAATGATTTGAAAAAAACATAATGCAACAGAACTACTAGTGCATGTTTTTCTTATTTGGTCAAAAACGTTATGCTGATAAGGCATACAATACATACATTCCACTATTTGGCACCTGATTTTCCTTTTGCCATTTGTTGTTAGAAAAATGGAAGCTCAACGACAATATTAAGATATTCAAAGTTGGCATGCAGCTCAAAAATATTACAAAATGAGAAGAAAAATAATTTCGATATTTGATTTTTTATATATGCATCTACGAAAGCGCTAGAAATCAGCAAAAAAAAAATATTGGTTCCTGTAGTCGAATATTGACGAACACACTTTTCCAAATTAGTAGATGTTTGAATCTCAAAAGGTCCACATATGAGAGGCCACAAAGACAAAATAGTTGGGGGTGAGAAGAACTAGGCACCAATGGCCCTTCGTTAAGGCCAATAATAAGTTGCCTTCAACAATTCGAATTCCAATCATAAATAAGTTGCCAATTATTTATTGGAAAAGACTTTTCTGTTGTAAGAGGATACTGAGTTCTTGCTTTGTCATACTTCTCTTTCTCTAGTGGTCCTTACTTTCCACATCGCACCTTTGTCACATAATGAAAGTCCTAGTCATTTTTTAGTAAAAAATATTTAATTTAGTGTTTGTTTCTTTTGCTGTTTGTCTAGATTCAACTTACTCAACATACACATCAATTAAAATACAGAATTTATAATAAAATATCGTAAATTTTAGATAGGCAATTCATAATCAGATACATAGAAAATAGGGTTACGAGCACGACCATAACCGGCTACTCCTTATTAAGAAGCATGATAGCGTTAGTAGGTTGAGCCTCAAGGATCTGCAAGCCAAATACATGACTGAACAAGATGCACCACCATAGCTGAATCAGACCTAGTCACGATAGTTCGATACTCCAGATGCCACGTCAACTACAGCCCATAGCACCGGCGGATCCATCAAGGGGCAAAGCGGGTCAATTGACCCCCTCAACCTTTTGAGTTCTCCATTAAAATATAATCTTGACCCTTTTCAATATAAAAAATTTACACTTTAATTATTGGCTATTGTCCATTTTAAATATGATTGTTCAATCTAAAAAATAATCTTGATCTATATAAATGTAAAAAAAATTCCCTTCAAACCCCAGCTTTAATATTCTTTTCATGATGATGTTGTCACTGTTCTTGAACTTCTTCATTTCTAGGCCGCATATGATGTTTTAATTTTTCTTTAATTTTTTATTTCATTTTTTTATACACTACCTAAACCTAGTTTAGGGAAGATGTTATAAAATAAAATTTGTCTTTTATTCCTTTCCCAATTCTTTTACCACCAAACTAATCCTTAATATATATTGCTCTACCCGATCTCAATTCATACCAAATATTTGAATTTAAAGTATGTTCACAAATCAAATTATTTCAAAAAATTTAATATTTTGAATATTTTTCTAAATGATTTGGTTTGAATAATTGTTAAAAAAAAAAATTTTACTTTAATTTTTTAATTGATTTGTTGCCCTACTTGTTTTTCGTTTTTAATTATTTCTTATAGTGTTTTATGTAAAATGTTAATGGAGCGAAAATAAATTTATACATATTAACTATGTCAACTGCATTCTTTATGAGATTGAACCCTAAATCCTATTGCATAGTAGAGTGTGTATGAGTATTATTATTCTAATTGTACTAGTTGCTATTACTAAAATAGAGTGCATTTTGTTCAAACAATAAAATAAAATTTCTCCATTTTATATCAAAAAATTTGAATATAATGTGTTATTTTGAAGTATGATGTGACTATTCAAATTGTACAATATAATTTATATATTGACCCTCCCGATAAAATTTTTTAGATCCGCCATTGGCCCATAGTATGAACCCCAACATACGAATTACATTCTTCCTTTTGGATGAATGTTGTAGATACTTTGAAAAATGGTAAATTTTGAGGTGGCAGCTTCTTTCTTATTTTTTGTTCTATGTGGGTTTGGCAAAGATTTGTCCTTATTTGCTTGTGTTCTTTTAATATTGTTGTCAGAAAGGGGAGGGTAGGGAGACATAATATTGTTTTTAGTTGAATATTTTTGTAAACAAAATTAAAAATACATGTGTTTATCTCTTCTCTCTTAAAAAAAAATAAAGTGTATATTTTTCGAAGAGAGAAAAATTTGATTAAAGAAAAAAAAAAGGTTATTTTAAATGTGCCCATTTTGGAGGGGTTTTTGCACACCGGCCGTTTTTGCACACCGGTCACAAAGTTGCATCCCACCAAACTTCATATTCGTTGACATAGGCCTTCTTGCATCGCACGAAAACTCCAAGCTAAACAAAAAATTAAGACTTTGACACCCAGAAAAATTCTTAATAAATTAGTTGATATGATTAGAGTAATAATATTTGGTAAACGCAATATATATGTGACCTTTTTCAATATCATTATATCCAAATGAAAAGTTGTGACCTTGAAATTATCACCCAAGCAGTAGTATCTAATTTTGAATATACATTCTTGATTCTGGTTACAATTTAAATTTTCAAAATTCTCAAATTTTCGTCAATTTTAATTCTGCTGTCGTGAAATTCAATTTCACGTCAAATTTGGACCCCTAAAACCAACTCTTAAGCCTCTAACTAGAGAAAGGCCCAGGGATGAAACAAAAAGGAAGGCCCAAAAGGAAAAAATGAAGTCAAGGACATGGAGTATGGAGTATGGAGTATGGACTATGGAGTGACCTACTCATTTTTGCAAACCTTTTTCAGAAAAAAAATGTACCAAGAAAAAGCCACGGTCAGTGTATGCTTCACTAGCTTTAACGCTTTAAATGGAGCAAGTGGACCTCTCCTTGTCCACCAAAGACTGTCTTTTTTATTAAGGAATTCATGTTGCAGCATATTTTCTGACTCTGATTTTGATTTCGGTATCTCCAACTTCACAACTTGTAAGCGCTCAAATTCATGTTTTTTCACTTGCGTTCTTGAGTTTTTTTTTTTTTTCAAAAATTTTGTTTTGCTGCATGTTTGATCAATCACAACTTTACTTGTTATGTAGTTGCTTTTAGTAAATTGTAGTGTTTTTGACGGCGGATTATCTCACTTTTGTTTTTCCTGGATTCTTGTAATTTCATGTTTGCTTGATTATCGTGTGTTTGATTGCTGAGAATTGTGAGAGAAATTGAAACCAGAAAAAGACCGCAGCTTTATGGAAAATTTCAGTTTGATGGTTTAAGCTTATCCTTCTTTAGGCATTTCTAGTAGAAAAGCAAGAAGTTTTAAGATAATTCGTTAAAAATTAGCATGAAAAAGTGACGATCATGTTACTGTTTCGGTAAATTTTGGACTGAACCCAGTTGACTTTAGATTAAAATTTATAGGTTTTATTCGGAATATGTGAAGATGATGGATGGATAATATAGTTTTCTGCTTGTTTAAAGTACTTGTGATTCAAGAGTTTTGCTTTCTGTAACCAAATTCTGCTTCTCTGTATGTTTTGTTTGAAGTTTTGGTTGTGGAGCTGCCCTGGAATTCTGTGCTAGTTTTGAATCTCCATCTTCCAATGTAGTTGGGAATGGTTTGGTCTTAATGTTTGTTTCCTGGGTTCCGATAAGTAGAAATTAGCTGTTATAATCTTATTGATGAATTCTAACTAACATAGATAGAAATTTTGAATTTTCTGCTTCTCTGTATGTTTTGTTTGAAGTTTTGGTTGTGGAGCTGCCCTGGAATTCTGTGCTAGTTTTGAATCTCCATCTTCCAATGTAGTTGGGAATGGTTTGGTCTTAATGTTTGTTTCCCGGGTTCCGATAAATAGAAATTAGCTGTTATAATCTTATTGATGAATTCTAACTAACATAGATAGAAATTTTGAATTTAAGTATCGTGACATCCCAAAAGGTGAACTTTTCTTTTGTATGAGTAAGGCATTAATGGTTGTTAATTTTCTAAGAAACCCATAAAACCAGAAATAAGAATAAAACTTCGCATTCTAGAACCCGAGGAATTTACTTTCCATATTGATCAAGAAGATACAATTATTTACTTGTAAATCTATGTGAATTCAGCTATATAGAATTGGGAGGTTGCTGGAGTGGGGAGGCTTATTTCTGCTCTAAATGGATGCAAGTAAAGGCATAGCCTGGCTTGGGAACATATACCAGACACTTGAAAATATGTACTTAGAGGTCGATGAAATAATGCAACAGGTATTGTTTTTTTGTTGTAGTAATACTGCTAGCCCAAATTTTCTACATTTCTTCCTAATTATTAAGTCGATTTGGATGTTCCTTTGTTGTTTTGACAGGAAATCTCTAAACAAGCTGAGCGTTTGGGGACGGTGGGTGCCAATATCAAAAAAATTGTCTCAGAGTCAGAAGAAGCACTGCTTCAATCAATACTAGATATTAAGGAAAATGTAGCTCCTGACACATTTATTGCACAAAACACTGATAATACTCATGTGGGTACCGATGAAGACAGTTGTAAAAAAGCTGATGGAGTCCACCTAGGTTCAGGGGGATTTGTTAAGAGCATTTCTTCTGGCTTACCATTGGAAGAAACCGATGGTATTGAGATGAAGAACTTTCAAATCGAGGCGTATGACAAGAAAGATTCATCATTAGAAGCAGAGGTCAGAACCAGTAACCATGCTAATGTGTCATCGAACATTTCAGATGATGCCTTGGAAATATCTTATTGTAAGTGCCTCAGCATCTGTCCCAATACTTGCAAGTTTTAGGGTAATGTATTGTATTAATTTTTGTGTTGTGGGAAACAATGGTGCAGTGACCACAGATGTGCACGATATTTTTATTGAATCAAAGTCGACGATGCCTTTGCCTGTATACGACAGTTTTGATGAATCAGAATCTACCATGATGATTCTAGAAAGTGGTAATTTATCAGCTCTTTGTTCTTCTTTCCTTTAGTCTTGTAAGTTGTAACTCAACTGTGCCTTGTTGAGTTCTAACATCTTATAGTTACTCATGTTGATGTTTAAGTATTATTATTGAGACAGTATATGTTGTCGAAGTTTACTCGTGGTTTCATTTCAGAAAAGCAGGAAAATGATGTTTCCAAATCAGGCTTACAAACTTCGCAAACATCGAATAAGGTGGAGCTTGCCGAAAGCTGCATTTTTTTCGACGGTAGTGAAATTCAATCCATGTTTTCCGAAGATGCAAAATACAGTTCGTTCAAGGTATAAACCTCTTCCACGAAAAGATACACGGCGAGACGTTAAATTCAAAATCTCTGCCCACATTGACAGGCACGCAACTGATACATTTTGTTTTTCATTCTTCTTTTGTCTGTTAGAAAAAATTGAAGGACGCTTTCGCTTCGAAAATGGGATTATCGAGGAAGCACAATCAACAGAAGGAGGGAAGTTCCGCAACCCCCACAGTCGCGGAGAAAGCTAGTTCATCAGATTACGAATTTTCTGAATCCGAGTGGGAGATTGTTTAGATTGAAGCACACAACCCTCAATACGCAAGTCTATAAGAGGATCAATCTTCCTTCTTCTTCTTTTTTGTGGCAAATAAGATGATCAATCTTCGCTTCCCATTCCTTGTAGAGTGATTTGAAAACAATGAGGATCAATCTTCGCTTCCCATTTCGGCAGATTGATGAGTTTCGTGTTAAAGAATAACTTTGTACTGAAATTTCTAAATAGTGTAATGAATGGTTAGTTAAATGGAATGGGGAAAATATGATAAAACCTGTGATTATTCAAGTAATCAAGTTCGTATCCATCTTGGTATGTTTGGGTCTTAAAACTCGTGAATTTCTTATATTTTAAGTACTTATTTGGTGACTAATTTCTTATGCACAAATTCTTGTATACATAAATATAAGAAGTTAAAATTTTAAGAAAATAAAAAATTTGAAATTTCAATGTCATAAATTCTAAATTTAAATTTCATAAACAAATTTATTATTTTAAAATTTCTATTTTTATAATTACCATTTAAATATAAATATTAAATTATATATTTAAATGTTATTTTCCTTTTATATTATCAAAATGAAGCTTAAAAAAATTTTGAAAATTAATTTTTGTTAATTTAAATAGCATCAGTTAATAAATTCTTAAATCTAAAAATTATTAAAACTTACCATCCAAACACACCCTATGAAGAAAGGGAAAAAAAAAAAACTCATATAAATAGAGAATTTTTGTTTTTTTTTGGCCTGAAAAAAATATTTGATTGCGAGAGATAATGGCCTCCAGAAAAAGGAAGGTGCGATAGGAAAGACGCGGGAATATGGCGGACAGTTGGTTGGGTCCCTCTCCGTTACCGTCATCCTCACGCTCTTTGCTTCTCACTCCCAGTATTCCTCCATTTCCTTCCAGATCTCTTTCCATGTCTACCCTTCCCTCCCATAACCCTCACAATTTCCGCGGCTCCTCCGCCCCCTCCATGCCTAACCCCACCCCTGCCACGCCCTCCTTGCTCGTCTTCTCAGGTCCCTCTCTCCGCCTCCTTAATCAAAAAATTCGACAACAATTTCAGGAAATCGAAAAGCTGAGCTCTCTCTCTTGCTTCGCATTTGCAGGTGGAACCGCGTTCAACGGCGTCGTCGAGGAGCTCAAGAATTTCACCACGCGTGTCGCGCACGTCCTTCCTGTTTCCGACGATGGAGGAAGTACCGCCGAGATTGTTCGCGTCCTCGGTAATCAATTATCCATTTCAATTTCATTGTGACCGTGTATTATATTTCTCATTGGTTGTGGTTGTGCATTAGGTGGTCCCGCCGTCGGAGATATACGGTCAAGATGTTTGAGGTTGGCTGATAAAAGCTCCGCTGAGGCTGTTGCTGTCCGGAGATTGCTTGGTCATCGTTTACCACTTGATTCGCGACAAGCCAAATCTGAATGGTAATTTTTTGCAACCATTCAATGGCACTACTCCATTAGGTATTTCATTGGAAAGTTAGACTATAGTGAACAATGATTCATATTTAGGTTGAGCAGAGCTTTTTCTTTTCTATCTGATTTTTGAAAATTTATAAAGTTGGGGTCTTGAGTTTTTTCGTAGCATCCTAAAGTATTCTCATTTACTTGCTACGTGGGCTATTGAGTAACTGTCTGCTGAGTTGAGAATTTGACAGGTATGATATTGTGGAAGGAGAACATTCTCTATGGACGGGAGTATCAAAACCCTACAGGGAAACCATTCGAGCTTTTCTGGCTTATTTTCAGAATCAGGTCAGTAATTGGTGGCAGTGCTATAATCATTTGTTAATTGTTACTTTTTAATTCTGATTTGAAACTGCTGCTGAACTCCTTCAATTGCCCTTTTCAAATCAGATTCTCCGGCGATGTGATGAATCATTTTGCTTTAGTAATGGCAGGTGTGTAATCTTCACAACAGCTTTGAGTTGGTGCATTTCTATTTTATTGTTTCTCTACCTAACTCTGTTCATAAATTTTGCAGCATTGGGAATTTCTTCTTTGCAGGAGCACGCATATTTTTTCTGTCTTTGGATGCTGCAATTTTTTTGTTTTCTCGTGTGTCAGACATCCCCTCAGAAAGTCTGGTTCTCCCAGTTATTTCTACCAATGACAGACTCACATTGGGATGTGAATTATGGGTATGATTCACAATTCATTGCCCTGATATATGTGGGCAAAAACGCATATGCTTTATAAGATAGTATTGGTTTACTAATGGATCTGGTGCAAGATGTATGTGTAGCTGAAAATTCATTACATGTCTAATGTGAGATCTGGAATTTATTCTTGGTGCCCAAAGCCTGGCGAGGGTGGGTTTTGATCCACGTCCTTAGTTTCAGGCAGAGAGACTTTTTACCAATCAGGCTACTGGCACATTCTTTCTAATTTCTGAAACCTGTGGAACGTATGGCACATAACGATTATATGCACCTTGTGACAGCGATTCAGTTATTTGTTGTATGATTTTCTTTTCCATCATAGATTCAAGTCTGGAGTATAGTTTGCAAGAATCTGCCAATGGTTGAGCACACTGAATTCCTTTTTGCTCTGTTATGTCTAGGATGGAACTATAATACGAGGCCAAAATGAAATTTCTCATCCAACAAATGGAAATTTGGAACCAGTCAAGAAGGTGCGCTGATATAGTTTTCATGATCTGGATGTATCAAACTTTTGTTTTTATGTTATAAGTATCCTGATAGTTCAACTAATTTTCCTGAAAACACATGAAATTCTCTTCGTAAGTTCATTTCTTACCAAAAAAAAAATATATTGTGGTGACGAGACTGTCTGCGGGTATCAGTGCTGGTGGAGGCATGCTGTCTATAGTAGTAATGGTGTTGTTTGGTGAGGTAACAGTGCAGTTCTAAGGAGAGAGAGATTCTGGCTGGATTTAAAATTCAAAAAGAGTTATGTCACTTATATTATTTCATTTTGTTGTTGTTGTTTCCGATATTCATTGTACTATAGTCTTCATGGTAATTCTACCTATGGGTTTCAGAGCAACAGTTTGTTAGGAGGTTCTAATCGGGTCTATTAAGTTACCCAAGATCCACTCTCCATTTTGATTATATCTAGCAATTGGCATTTTAATATTAGTGAAGACTTTCAAGGTTGAATGTTTTTTGAAAATTTCTCAAATTTTAGTGGCCGGATTAGATTAGAAAACTTCTCCTTCACTGAAACCAATAGCTTACTGTGGACAGGGAAACTCTTCATTTACAGCACTTCCTTCAAGAATAAAGCGGGTCTTCTACATGTCAAGTGAGGGTCAAAACTTGCTGCACGAGGTGAATGATGCTTAATTGGTTTTATTTCTTTTTGTTTTCCCTTTTCATGTAATACCCCTAAAAGTTATCCTTACATTTATTACTTGTGCTTAGATGGAGGTGCAGTATTGGAGTCTTTCTCTAAGTCACTGACCTTTCTTATTTTGCAAGCAATTTTGCTTCCCTAAAATTTAAAAATTTTAATTTTCTCATCTTATTGAAATAACTACTGGTTTGTGCTTCCATTTTTTTTGTCATGGTTGAAAAATTTGCATTTTGTATGAAATGTGTATTTGTCTATATGGTTCTGCAGCTTCTCAAATCAGAACTCATAACAATGATTTTCTCAATGACTAGGTCTTTCCTTCTGCAAACCCAGCTGTCCTGGATCAGTTACGTAATGTAGACTGTGTAGTTTATGCCATGGGATCCCTCTTTACTTCTATTTGCCCATCACTGGTAACGTTACTGCTCATTGGATATGTGCTGCATTATCTTTTATTTATTTCCACTGTAGTTAATGCAACATGTTTATATCATCTTAGTTTTGGTTAATACGTCATGATATTTTTGTTTTTTTTTTCTTTCCATTCTCAGTACTTCTGAGAATTTATGGTCATTATGGTCAATTAGGTCATACGAAGATGATCAATTAGATCATTATGGTCGGACTCTATTATGGATTTCTGACCAGATTTTCTGTCTCATTGTTTAGGTGTTAATTGGCATTGGGGAGATTATATCTTCAAGGTCCTGCCCCAAGGTACCTATTCATTACGCTTTAAGTTACATGATACATGATACAAGTGGTGGTTGTACAAGGTGGTTTATGCAATATTTCTAATGGGCTTTAGTTTCGCCTTATAAATCAACATTAATGAATACAATATATTCCATGCCTAGTTACATGTTGAGTTGATTCATTGTGTCCTGGTGCTAGGTTCTTTTGCTAAATGGTACCTGTGATCGAGAGACAAGTAGCTTTTCAGCTTCTTGCTTTGTAACTGCTATTACAGATGCACTAAATCGAACATATGGAAGTTCTCATAACTGTCTCAGCAACCTTGTAAGTTAGTCAATGCAGTTACAGTTTCTGTGGCTGTTTTCTTAATTTGTACTGATCTCGGGTGGCAAATTTATACTTAAATGCAGCCTGGTCAATACATAAATACCCTCTTAGTGCCCAAAGGTGGTGAGATTCCTGTAGATGTTCAAGGCTTGGCTGCCCAAGGAATCTATAATGTGGTATGTGCAGTTTTAACTTCAGTATATATGTCAAATTTTCTATGAAGTTACAAAGTTAATGTCCCAATTTTTGTGTAGCTTTGATGGCTATAAATATCTTGTTTTGTTAACGTATATTAAAGTTCAGACAAGATTGAAATTTTGCAGATTGTTGTGGATTCTGTACGCGATCCAAAAGCTGGTGTAGTATTCGACCCAAAGTCGTTAATAAATGCCCTTGTTGATGTGATAGGCAGATATACAACTGCAAGTCTTACGGTAGTCTAATGACAGCATAAAAAGGAGCAACCGCTGTAATTTTCACATGCCTTTCGATTCCTATGCATTTGGTTCACTATTCATAAGGTACAAGTTCAGTAGCAAATCCATCTTTCTCTTCATCTCTCCATATCCATTTCCACTTCATATTTCCCAAAGTGTGTGCTGAGCTTACATTACTAAATTTAAAAACTGTGTTCTTTGATTTCAGGAACACTTCTCACTTATCCTCGTTTCAAGGATATATAAGGGAAGCTGGAAAAGCTATTAGAAGGTTGACAGCTGAAATGTACCGAGTTTATGCCCATCAGACGTAGGTACACCTCTCACAAGATGTCCTCCGATGACCTACAGAATCGACTTAGATATTCATGAACTGATATTTTTTAGCATGCTTTACATATACTTGATTATGTATCAATTGATTTGTGTATATTTATTTTCTTGTATCTTAAAATGTAACAATTTGATTGTTCTAATTATGGGAGATTAATTTTCCAGAATCTAGTTGTCATCCGAAGGTAAAACAAATTCTATTTCTTTAGTCAGAGTGTTTTCTTTCCGGCTAATTCCAGCTTTGCATTTCCTTTGAACAAATAATGGAGGACGGCACCAATATTCTTTAGCTTTTTAAGTGATTTTGTGTCTAAAAGCTTGTTTCCATAAGGGAGATATTATCAAACCGAACTGGACACAAATTGAGTTCGTGTGTTAAGATATAGTTGATAAAAATATTTTCTGTTTTGAGTGTTATATGTACTCATATTATAATATGTGGGTTCGATGTACCACGACTGTTGTATTGTACTGTGTATTTATCACTCCATGTAAGGGTATGATCAAACTGAAACACAGTCGAGTTTGTTCTTTAATCAATAATTTTCAGTGCTCAACATGACATTTGGAGTAGCAACATTCTAACTTCACTGTATAGAAGAGCGCGCATCCTTTAAAGTTAAATGTAATTATGCCTGAATCGGGCAGTAACAGATGTTCACGTATGTTTACATAACTAGATTTTAGCAACCAAGCGAGGGCCGCTGGGAAATTTACCCAATTTTGTTCCAAGTGAGGTCTGCATCTTCTGGTTTCGAATCTGTGAATTTTGTTCTTATTTGGCATTCTTTGAATATGGCAGCTGATGTCTTAGCCATAAAGGCACAACAATTGATGCGCAAGGAGGCCTTGATTAACCGCATTCTATCATCCTTAATGCACATGTTTTTTAGTGACAGATTACTGTCTTCTGACGAATACGAATTTTGGTCCAACTCGTGTATACAAGGGCCTGCTGTGTTTCTCCGTGTTTTTGGTTTCTTGTCATGCTTGTTCATACGCTGATTTATCTCTAAATACTTAGATTTATCTCTTCCGGCCTAGAATCTGTGCCTGCATTTCACACAAATACGTCCTCAGCTAGTAAACAATGGCTTATTTCACACTTGGAACTTCAACAATTCTACTGATCACACTTTTAGTCTTGGGAATGTGGGCTTCCAAAGCCAACTCTCCCGCACATTGCCTGATGATCATCACAATGAAATGTTAGAGTCGTTAGACGGGCACCAGCAATGGACGGCTCAATATGGGCGCGTCTATAATAACGGCCACGAGAGGGAATAGCGTTTCAACCGAGACTAAATAAGCATCAACCGATCTGCAGGCCTCACTAATGACGAATTCAAGACCTTTGGCAACGGATGCATCAGCTCCCACAGTTCCTTGGCATCCAAGACACCGTTTAGATATGAGAGTGTGACGAAAACCCCGTACACTGTGGATTGGGAAAAGAAGGGAGCTGTCGCCCCTGTTAAGAACAAGGGCGAAGGTGGTAATTATTCACCTTATCATATCCATTCACAATCTAGCAACATCAAACAACACAACATCTCTAATATCTCAAGAACAGGGTCCCAGTCCCTTCTGTCACTTATTCCCCACATCTTTTACATGCTTATTTATTTATATATTAACCAATATTATTAAAATTCTTAGAGTTTATTTCTTTCTACTTCTATTAATACGTCACCTTCGCCTAATAAGTACAGAACATGCGAGTGTATGCATATTTGTTTTGCTTACTTGGAGTACTCAATATAGATAATACCGCAGATTCTTTAGGAAAATCGATAATATATACGCTCATAAAATTCTCTCGACTATTAGCATTCTCATTATATTGACCGGGAATCTGGTGCCTCTTTCAGTGCAAGAACTCGTGGATTGTGACGAAAATGGCGAGAATCAAAGATGCAAAGGTGGTCTCATGGATGATGCCTTCAAGTTCATAGTGAAAAATCCTTACAAAAGAATTGACACTGGAGCTTGCAACAATACCAATGCGAATCATGTAGCCAAAATCACCGGCTACGAAAATGTGCCGGTCAATGAGCTGGCTTTGCTGAAGGCGGTGGCCAACCAACCGGTCTCCGTTGCCATTGAAGCCGGGGGGATTGTTCTTCCAGTTTTACTCAAGTGGGGTTATCAGAGGATTTTGTGGGACTAATTTGGACCATGATGTGACTGTTGTAGGGTATGGGAAAGATAATGAACGGACAAAATTTTGGTTGGTTAAAAATTCATGGGGTATAGAGATTGGGGTGAGGATGGATATGTGAGGATGCAAAGAAATGTGATTAAAAGGAAGGACTTTGTGGCATTGCCATGAAAGCTTCATATCGTACCGCCTGAGATTTTTATTTTTTTAGGAAAAAATCAGGAAACTTTGTTCGATCTTGTTCTTTAGCTCCATTTTTATTGAAATTTGATTATGGAACTCTTTTGTTGCTTCAAATTGAATAGGCCCCAAGTCATAATCATGGCCAACAAGATCTTTGTTCGTGTAATGCAAACTAGCAAAATTGGGTGATTTGGAGCTGGAATATTCATTATATATGGTATCCATATTCCGTCTTAACATTTCTTCTCGTGTGTGGAGCCAATTTCACATCGATCATTACGCGTAAAAGTATGACAGTCTAATAAATGAGATAATTTGGACATGATATAAAAATTCATTTCCGATTTTGTAAACCTGCTCTAATCCAATGTAGGAAATTAACATTCATTTAAGAACTAATTGGCAATAAGGAAGTAGTTAAACTCCTTATTCTAATGTAGCAATCTTCTTTCTTCACATTCTCAATTTCTCATGCACCTATTTTTTATATGTGACAATCTTTAACCTAACATGTGAAGAACACTTATTGACTAATACAAAATGCATGTGTCTTTCAGCTTAGCACATGGGCAAAAATTATTTATTAGATGTAAAAAAAAAATTGACAGTACAAATAAATTTAATTTAATAAATATAAAAATACACATAGTCAAGGAAATGACGTAATGAGTCATATATACCTTTAAATATCTATATACATTGACTCTTTGAGACTTAACTCTTTCTACATAAGGCTCGACAATAGCAGACTTTGGACGAGTTTCACACAAATTAGAGTGCATAAAGACTTAAAGGCTTGCTACTTGATGACGACTCATTCATTTTTACATAATAGGAAAACAAACTCTTTAACTTTGATTTCTTGGGATTTTAATTGTGATCCATCATTATGAAAGAAAACCTGTTAATGATAATTGAAAATTCATATAAGCATACATATAAACAAAATTTATCAACACAAACAACGAGCCAACTAATCAAGGAAACCAATCAAATCAATTCCACCATTGCAACAATATATATAAATATAAAAACAAAAACCTTTACCAAATTAAATCAAACATTCAATATCAACAATTAGAAAAAAAAAAAAAAAAAGCATTTCCTATTCTTGCTTCCCATAATAGCAACTAGTATGTGAATGCAATCATCATAGTAATAGCCTTGACTCAATTACTTTTTCTAAAACCCCAATTTCGATATTCAAAATTTTAGATTATCAAAATTCAAAAGAAATTTCTAATCCTCAAATTCTCAAAACTAAAATCATATATTCAATTTCTATTTAAAACTAAGATTATAGAGTAATACTTTATGTTTTGAAGATTTGAGAATGAAGAAACCCAACAAAAAATTGAAGAAAAAAAGAGATGAGTTGAAGAAGAAAGTTGTGATTAGTAAGATTTGAAGGTGAAGAAAAGAAAGAAGAAATGTTGTGGTTGCTTTATACTCTTAATGTGTTATGCTTTCTGTCTTTTTTAAACATTTTTTTTGTGTGTGTGTGTGTGAAAAGCTCAATTAAGACTCCTACTTTCGATTGTGTATGTGAGAAGTAAGACTAACTTCTTTGTTTTTTTTTTTAAAGCCTAATATTTAAGAGCTAATTATTAAATTAAGCTAGATTAAAGATTAATGGGTTAAAGAAGCTAGCCGTCAATGTAACGACCCGTCCCGAATTCCGGGATTAGATTAGTCACTAATCTTGATTAGTGAGGTTGAACGGTGGTTAGTAGGGCGGAATCGGACAAATTGTGCAAAATGACCGTTTTGCCCCTGGTCGTGGGCAAAATGTTGACTTTTTGATCGGGCGGTCAAACGGACTTTGACCGATGACCGTGACGTAGTTCGGGACGTCACGAGTTCATAGACAGGTGGCACGTTCGATTCCGATATTCGTAGAGAAAGTTATGGTGTTCGGAAGTTGAGGGGCATTTTGGTAATTTGGCTTATTAGGGGTCAAATGTTGACTTTCTGACCGGGAGGTCCGATGGGCGAGGGCCAAGGACCGTTACGTAGGTATCGTCGATACGAATCCAACGACAGGTGGCATGCCGAAATCGGAGATCCGACGACGACGTTATGGTCAAGGAAACGAACTAACGAACCGAGGCCGGGATTAAAATAATAATATAATAATGAATAGTGACCGTTGACTGTGCACATCCGGATGAGTGACAAGTGTCACCCATCCCTTGTTTCCAGCTCCATGTTTCACTCCCAACACCATCATTACAACATCATCATTCCTTATCCGCCATTTTCCTTCCTTTTCCTTTGTTTTTCTTTCAAACCGTGCACGATTTAGGGAGAGTATGAACTGGGAGAATTGGCTCCCTCTCTCTGCCGTTCCTGAGAGAAAACTGGGAGACTATGATGATTGAATTAACGGGGAAACACGAGGGGTTGTGAGGGTGTCGAATTTTGGATTTTGGATTTCGGGAAAATTGGGGGGAAAATTCGAATACTGGGAATTAGGCCGTGAGGATCGCAATTGAGCTTACAATCAGCTTCCTGGGATCACAACGATCAGTTTTGTCGAAGGAACGAAGGGATTTGGCCACCAATTGGCTCTGATCACACTTGGTGACAGAGGAGGAATTTCGAAGCTGAGTCGTGGAATTGGAGGCTTCGTTGGATGCAATTGAGGTGGGGAAACTACTTCTCATGATCCCACGATGCTTCTGGGTTCATCAATTGAAGGAAAACGGGTGTGATCGACAGACTTCCATGGTTGCACAGTGACGGCCATCGAGCTTGAGTCGTGACGATTGAACACTGGATTGAAGCAATTGGGTTGGGGGAAATGATTTACGGAGTCCATGGAAGCTTCTGGTTGAATCAATTTCAGGATATCGATCGAAATGGATAGGGTTCGAAGGATGAACAATGGACGGGTGTTCTTGGTGTTCATCATCGAATCGTGGAATTGTAGGTAATGATTTGTGTAATCAATGTTACAGAACTTAAATTAAACTTAAAACGAAGCTAATGGAATGATCAATTGATGTAATTAAGGCTGAATTGATAGGATTGGAACCGGGTCGTATCGCGGGCAAACTGGACCCGTTTACCAGACATACGGGTTAGATGGTGACACTGTAGCAGGCGCGTGAGTTTCACGCGCAGCCACTCACGGCGGCGCGTGGCGGCGCGTGGGCACGAATCTCGAGGTGAGGTCAACATGACTTGCGCACCTCCTCCATCGATTATTGGTTTTTGTCCACTCACAGCTTTTGGTTTTAATGCCCTTCAGGTTGATTACGGATGCGATTGCAGCAGAGACTGGGTCATTGCACACCTCCTCCATCGATCCTTGCGCACTCTGAATGGCCCGTTTGGGCAGTAGCTCTTGGTTATCCCTTGTCTGACACCCCTTGTTGGACGGGAGCAGGGCACATTCCATGGTAATCCCGGGGGGATTGGGATGGGTCCTGTCAACTTGGTATCAGAGCACGGTTGCTCTATTTGTGCGCGCAGGTCGAGGGTGTGATGTCTCATTGGGCTGCAATTCGTTATCAACCTGATAGATAGTGTTTGGGTTTGGATAGTGGATGGAGTGCGATTGGCCCGATACGCCGTGCGTTAATGTGATTCGACCCAAGTGGGGTTGATTGTGGTGAACTGGTATTGTGGGACCGTCGGTTCAGTCATGTGATATTGGATTGTTGTGCTGCTAGGTGCAGCCAGGTTCGGGGAACCTCATGTGAGTAATGGTCTAAAATGTGAATCCTTGTGGTGGTTTCTAGTGTGAGGGATGTTGGTTCATCGGAGTTGGCCGATGACCTAGTGGTGGAACCCACGTTGATGGGATGGTAGGATTGGATTTGACGTCTATTCGATGTCTAGACCGCGGGGTCGGTCAGGTTGTGGACTTTATATTACGGAGAGCTGTTTGGTTCGGTTGAACCATAGGGTGTGATTGTGGAACCCTAGTGTTAAAAAGGTAAACCTTAATTGTGGCTAGTGGATGAGAACTTGTGCTGCGACGGGAGGCTGAGGTCATGGATGACCATGTGGATGGCTCTGGTGAGTCTAGGCAGAACTATGGGATCCGATTTACGGATACGGTTCTGAGATAAATTGTGGAATCCCGTGTTGGATCGGGTATTAGTGTGAGGTATGGATGCGGATCTCGATAGCAATGACAGTTAGTCGGTAGTCATATGGAGATGACTGGCTATCAAGGGTAATTGGTGTGGTTATAATACTTGGGGATCAGGGGACGTTCGGGGAACGTTCATTTTCCTGATGTGGATTGTCAGAATAGTGGTACCCATAGTCGTGAGGTACGGGATCGTCGTTCGGTATGAACGGAGATCCAGGGTTGTCGTATTTGCACACGGTGTGCAAGTATGAATGTTTGTGGGTTGGTACTTTTGTGCTGATGCTAGTATGGATGCATGTGTGCTGATATTAGTGTTGTTGATAGTGTGTTGGTGCTGGTACTAGCGCTGGTGCTAGTGTCGGTAATGGTGTTGACGATGAGCCACAAACTGGGGTGTGACTCCGTCATGATGAACATATGTTCGGTCCTTGAGATTCGGTAGTGGTTGAGTGATGGACTGGATGGGTTCCAGTTAAGATCGTAATGTGTTGGGATAAGTTCCAATAGTGGTGAGATAAACAGTAAGGAGTGGATTAAAAAGGGTATAATTGAGACTTGAGTAATCTTGGGATGACGTCCCCTACGTCATGATAATTGGTGGATTTGGGGGAGTTGTTGGCAACTCCAAAATTTGTGTGATTTTATGTTTTTAAATATCCCTAAAATGTACATGGAAATGATTAAAACTGGAAAAGACGAGGA
Source organism: Prinsepia uniflora (assembly GCA_032719365.1). Classification (NCBI taxonomy): domain Eukaryota; kingdom Viridiplantae; phylum Streptophyta; class Magnoliopsida; order Rosales; family Rosaceae; genus Prinsepia; species Prinsepia uniflora. Next base: position 1,939,135 of record CM064868.1, read on the forward strand.
AAAACCATTAGTGGTATAAAGGTAGGAATTTGTAATTGAGAACTTGGGAAACCGAGTGTTGAACCTGTAAAGGTCGGGATGTGCGAACGGAACAATAGCGGATTGATTGTGGACACGGGGTTGTCCAAGTGCATTGAGGAGGTAGGAAGTCTAGTGGTTAGACTTGACGTCTTGTTGGGAGCATATCTGTTTCCAACATGGTTGGAACCTTAAATTCGAGAAGCGTTGTGATTGGGGAACGAGAGTGGTGCTCGTTTTTGGTGATTGGTATTCCGAAGTCATTGGGGTTGACTTCTTGCTTTCTGCCCTGGCAGACGTTGAGTGTAGTTACCAGTACGTTGAGCGTGTATTGGTTGGTGGGCCCATGTGTGTTTGTGAGTCATTAGGAGGAGCTACGTATTCGAAATTAGGTAAACGAGATTTTTCATTTTCTGCTTGGTGGCAGACGATGTTGGGGTACATGGCGTGGTGAGTGCAGTGAGTTTTGTTGCATCCACGTAGGATGAGTTTTGGTGTCATCATTTTGGATCATCCTTGGTTTTTCCTAGGTGGAATGACAAGGATCGATACGAATTTGGGTATGTGAGTCGTAATGACGGGATTGAACTTCTTTTCGAAGTGGGGCCCGTAGGGTATTCTACTCGGGTGAGTAGGTTTTCAAGGTAGTTGAATTTTGTCAACCTTAGACGTGTGGAGGTTGGATTGGCTTCCCTATGAAGTCAATTGGAGGTATCAAACGGGTAACCGATAGGTTCGGTTTTGGTGTGTCTTGGTAAATGTGAATGAGATTTCGGGATTTGGAATCGAATTTCTGGGTGACGATTCAGGATTCGATTTTGAAACTTGAAAGTATATTTTCGGATTTGGGTACGGAATGGTTATTCCAAATGCTAGCTTACGGAATAATGATTTCGGATTCGGATTTGGATAAGAATTAAACTTTGATGTCTGGGCTTGGATCCGGGATTTCTTACGAAATTGCGGATTCAGATTCGGAAGTGGAACTAGATGTTGGGTGGAGTTTCGATTTGTCTCATGCTGGATTGGGCAAACGTACTCCATTATTGGACCGCGTTCGGCTATGACCTAGGTGGTTGTAGTCTGGTTATTAGGTAGATGTGTGTACTTCGTACTTGGTGACTAAGCCCAAACTACGCATTAATTTAAACACGTAATTTGAGTATTGTGCAATTTAAACCCTTTTTGTGTAGATGTAGTATTGGTAAATAGGGATCGTTCTTAACCGGGGAAATTAGGGAACATTAATAATGTGTTAGTGAGAGATGAATAAAAGAATAATGAATTAAAGAATTAGAGAATAAAGAATTAAAGGAATAAAAGAATAAAAGAACTAAAAGAATAAAAGAATAAAGAAGGGGGGTTTTGAAAAGATTTATAACTAAATTAAAGAAAACACTAATTAAGAATTAAAATGCAAATGCTCATGCTAATTGGAATTTACAAACCATAGAGTAGTTTCATAGACAAAACCCACACTTTTACGTAAGTAATTTCGAATTAACAATCACATTATTTAAACTACTCCTAAAAATAGACTTCTTTCTAACATTTTGCTCATAATAAACCAATCACGAAATCCTACCTTCATCATCTCAAATACTTACATATATCTTTCAATATTATAAATGCATCAACCATTAATGTGCGTCGTGCGTCAAACATTAATATGCTTTAAACATTTACAACATGATTTACCTTAAGTTTATAATTAAATGCGCCGACAGCGATCAACATTTAATCTCTTCAATTCTACTCTAAGCGCACCGACAGCGGATAAAACACTTAACATCAAATTGAAGTTTAAGCACTAAAACATATGAAGTAAAAGAAATTCAAAAAGTAAAACACATGGAGATTGCATTCTTACTTACAAATGTTAGAAAGAAAATACGAAGAACAATAGTAAAGAAGAAATGAAAATAACATAAAAATAACATAAATTACGAATAAGAATTAAAAGAAAACTAATTAATAAGAAAATCTACAAGAAGTAAAAATGGTCCCCAAAATTGTCTCTCAAAAGAGAGAAACAAAATAACTAAACTAAGAACTAAGAACTAAGAACTAAGAAAAATGAAAGAAATGGAAGAATGAAACTAATGGGGGACTCCCAAATTACAAGAATTGAAACCCTATTTATAGGTGAAAAAAGCTATCAAAAATACATAAACAAATACAATAAAAAATGTTAAATAATGGAATGATGAGTAATAAAGATTAGTGATGATGTTTAGAGGTGGTTTGAGTTGTAAAGTTGCAAAATTGGGTTGGAAAGTGGAAGGAAAGTGGCTGGAAATTGGGTGGAAGTTTGCTGGAAAAGAGGACTGAGAATTCGGCAAGCAGCTGCTGAAAATCACACTCAAATTTCGGTGGGGTTCGGCTGATAGGAGCAAGCAAAGCTCGGCAGGCGCGCGCTGAAATGCAGGGTCGATCTTCGGTAGGCACGCGCTGAGGATGAAGAGCCACTTTCGGCAAGCGTCCATCGACGGGAAATCTGGGCTGAGGATCTGTGACGCGAGCTGGGCTGATGCGATTGGGCCTGCGGACTGGGCTGCGACAGTGGAGAAGCGGGCCGGAGTTTCTGCTGGGCTGAAGTGCTGACGCGGGCCAGGCAAGAAGTTGGGCCGCAGCTTTGGGTTTTTAGAAATGGGCTGCACAATAAATAAATTAATTAATTTAATTAATAACTAAATTAATTATTCCACCGAAATTCGTCCATAATTTCTTCGTTATAATTCCGATCGAGACGATTCTTTCGCCAAAATACTCCAAATTACAAACTTTATTTATTTAAACAAAAATAACACAAAATGAATTATTTTATCTATTTATTTATTATTTTAATATTAAAAATCAAGTATAAAGGGTATAAAATAATATAAAATAATGCTTATTTGAGGACCTATCACTTGGGTCGAGGTACAATACCATGTAGACTTGTGATGTCTAGTTACGGTACACGGGATATACCCGAGGTGTGTTGGTGAACGTGTTGGTAGTCGGATTGGTTCCGATACCATGGGATTGGTTGTGGACCGGACATTACTATGCAATGGGTCATGGTAATTCCGATGTGTTTAATTACACACAGGTCGTGTGAAATGTCGGTAAGGGTATTGGTGAGTCGAGTACGTTGGTGGCATGTGTAGCCACGAGTTAGTCTAGTGTCAGTTTTCGACTGACAACAACTGTGTGGTGACAGATTGTCAGGATGTGTCAACATAGATCGTTGAGTGGGGTCAGCTGACTCCTAGTGGGAGTGGGAAAGGAACCGTCGAGTTGTTGCGTCAACGAGAGGGTTGATTTGACAAGTGGTGTCAAATTCGAAACAAGTAGCTTCAGTCATTCGACGGGGTCGAATGTAGTCGTTGCGTTTGGAGTACTAGTGGTACGGTTGGGTGTCGACAAGTTTTGTCTAAGTAGTTGGTGTACGGGTGTACACGTGTTGCGTGGTCAATTCCACTTTCCGCGGGGTGTTTGTGGAATCAGGATAGTCGAGTTTCGAGAGCGAAACTTACTAAGGAGGGAAGTACGTTGAGATTAGATCGGTTGGAATTTCGAGGACGAAATTTATTAAGGAGGGAAGGTTGTAACGACCCGTCCCGAATTCCGGGATTAGATTAGTCACTAATCTTGATTAGTGAGGTTGAACGGTGGTTAGTAGGGTGGAATCGGACAAATTGTGCAAAATGACCGTTTTACCCCTGGTCGTGGGCAAAATTTTGACTTTTTGATCTGGCGGTCAAACGGACTTTGACCGATGACCGTGACGTAGTTCGGGACGTCACGAGTTCATAGACAGGTGGCACGTTCGATTCCGATATTCGTAGAGAAAGTTATGGTGTTCGGAAGTTGAGGGGCATTTTGGTAATTTGGCTTATTAGGGGTCAAATGTTGACTTTCTGACCGGGAGGTCCGATGGGCGAGGGCCAAGGACCGTTACGTAGGTATCTTCGATACGAATCCAAAGACAGGCGGCATGCCGAAATCGGAGATCCGACGACGACGTTATGGTCAAGGAAACGAACTAACGAACCGAGGCCGGGAATAAAATAATAATATAATAATGAATAGTGACCGTTGACTGTGCACATCCGGATGAGTGACAAGTGTCACCCATCCCTTGTTTCCAGCTCCATGTTTCCCTCCCAACACCATCATTACAACATCATCATTCCTTATCCGCCATTTTCCTTCCTTTTCCTTTGTTTTTCTTTCAAACCGTGCACGATTTAGGGAGAGTATGAACTGGGAGAATTGGCTCCCTCTCTCTGCCGTTCCTGAGAGAAAACTGGGAGACTATGATGATTGAATTAACGGGGAAACACGAGGGGTTGTGAGGGTGTCGAATTTTGGATTTTGGATTTCGGGAAAATTGGGGGGAAAATTCGAATACTGGGAATTAGGCCGTGAGGATCGCAATTGAGCTTACAATCAGCTTCCTGGGATCACAACGATCAGTTTTGTCGAAGGAACGAAGGGATTTGGCCACCAATTGGCTCTGATCACACTTGGTGACAGAGGAGGAATTTCGAAGCTGAGTCGTGGAATTGGAGGCTTCGTTGGATGCAATTGAGGTGGGGAAACTACTTCTCATGATCCCACGATGCTTCTGGGTTCATCAATTGAAGGAAAACGGGTGTGATCGACAGACTTCCATGGTTGCACAGTGACGGCCATCGAGCTTGAGTCGTGACGATTGAACACTGGATTGAAGCAATTGGGTTGGGGGAAATGATTTACGGAGTCCATGGAAGCTTCTGGTTGAATCAATTTCAGGATATCGATCGAAATGGATAGGGTTCGAAGGATGAACAATGGACGGGTGTTCTTGGTGTTCATCATCGAATCGTGGAATTGTAGGTAATGATTTGTGTAATCAATGTTACAGAACTTAAATTAAACTTAAAACGAAGCTAATGGAATGATCAATTGATGTAATTAAGGCTGAATTGATAGGATTGGAACCGGGTCGTATCGCGGGCAAACTGGACCCGTTTACCAGACATACGGGTTAGATGGTGACACTGTAGCAGGCGCGTGAGTTTCACGCGCAGCCACTCACGGCGGCGCGTGGCGGCGCGTGGGCACGAATCTCGAGGTGAGGTCAACATGACTTGCGCACCTCCTCCATCGATTATTGGTTTTTGTCCACTCACAGCTTTTGGTTTTAATGCCCTTCAGGTTGATTACGGATGCGATTGCAGCAGAGACTGGGTCATTGCACACCTCCTCCATCGATCCTTGCGCACTCTGAATGGCCCGTTTGGGCAGTAGCTCTTGGTTATCCCTTGTCTGACACCCCTTGTTGGACGGGAGCAGGGCACATTCCATGGTAATCCCGGGGGGATTGGGATGGGTCCTGTCAACTTGGTATCAGAGCACGGTTGCTCTATTTGTGCGCGCAGGTCGAGGGTGTGATGTCTCATTGGGCTGCAATTCGTTATCAACCTGATAGATAGTGTTTGGGTTTGGATAGTGGATGGAGTGCGATTGGCCCGATACGCCGTGCGTTAATGTGATTCGACCCAAGTGGGGTTGATTGTGGTGAACTGGTATTGTGGGACCGTCGGTTCAGTCATGTGATATTGGATTGTTGTGCTGCTAGGTGCAGCCAGGTTCGGGGAACCTCATGTGAGTAATGGTCTAAAATGTGAATCCTTGTGGTGGTTTCTAGTGTGAGGGATGTTGGTTCATCGGAGTTGGCCGATGACCTAGTGGTGGAACCCACGTTGATGGGATGGTAGGATTGGATTTGACGTCTATTCGATGTCTAGACCGCGGGGTCGGTCAGGTTGTGGACTTTATATTACGGAGAGCTGTTTGGTTCGGTTGAACCATAGGGTGTGATTGTGGAACCCTAGTGTTAAAAAGGTAAACCTTAATTGTGGCTAGTGGATGAGAACTTGTGCTGCGACGGGAGGCTGAGGTCATGGATGACCATGTGGATGGCTCTGGTGAGTCTAGGCAGAACTATGGGATCCGATTTACGGATACGGTTCTGAGATAAATTGTGGAATCCCGTGTTGGATCGGGTATTAGTGTGAGGTATGGATGCGGATCTCGATAGCAATGACAGTTAGTCGGTAGTCATATGGAGATGACTGGCTATCAAGGGTAATTGGTGTGGTTATAATACTTGGGGATCAGGGGACGTTCGGGGAACGTTCATTTTCCTGATGTGGATTGTCAGAATAGTGGTACCCATAGTCGTGAGGTACGGGATCGTCGTTCGGTATGAACGGAGATCCAGGGTTGTCGTATTTGCACACGGTGTGCAAGTATGAATGTTTGTGGGTTGGTACTTTTGTGCTGATGCTAGTATGGATGCATGTGTGCTGATATTAGTGTTGTTGATAGTGTGTTGGTGCTGGTACTAGCGCTGGTGCTAGTGTCGGTAATGGTGTTGACGATGAGCCACAAACTGGGGTGTGACTCCGTCATGATGAACATATGTTCGGTCCTTGAGATTCGGTAGTGGTTGAGTGATGGACTGGATGGGTTCCAGTTAAGATCGTAATGTGTTGGGATAAGTTCCAATAGTGGTGAGATAAACAGTAAGGAGTGGATTAAAAAGGGTATAATTGAGACTTGAGTAATCTTGGGATGACGTCCCCTACGTCATGATAATTGGTGGATTTGGGGGAGTTGTTGGCAACTCCAAAATTTGTGTGATTTTATGTTTTTAAATATCCCTAAAATGTACATGGAAATGATTAAAACTGGAAAAGACGAGGAAAAACCATTAGTGGTATAAAGGTAGGAATTTGTAATTGAGAACTTGGGAAACCGAGTGTTGAACCTGTAAAGGTCGGGATGTGCGAACGGAACAATAGCGGATTGATTGTGGACACGGGGTTGTCCAAGTGCATTGAGGAGGTAGGAAGTCTAGTGGTTAGACTTGACGTCTTGTTGGGAGCATATCTGTTTCCAACATGGTTGGAACCTTAAATTCGAGAAGCGTTGTGATTGGGGAACGAGAGTGGTGCTCGTTTTTGGTGATTGGTATTCCGAAGTCATTGGGGTTGACTTCTTGCTTTCTGCCCTGGCAGACGTTGAGTGTAGTTACCAGTACGTTGAGCGTGTATTGGTTGGTGGGCCCATGTGTGTTTGTGAGTCATTAGGAGGAGCTACGTATTCGAAATTAGGTAAACGAGATTTTTCATTTTCTGCTTGGTGGCAGACGATGTTGGGGTACATGGCGTGGTGAGTGCAGTGAGTTTTGTTGCATCCACGTAGGATGAGTTTTGGTGTCATCATTTTGGATCATCCTTGGTTTTTCCTAGGTGGAATGACAAGGATCGATACGAATTTGGGTATGTGAGTCGTAATGACGGGATTGAACTTCTTTTCGAAGTGGGGCCCGTAGGGTATTCTACTCGGGTGAGTAGGTTTTCAAGGTAGTTGAATTTTGTCAACCTTAGACGTGTGGAGGTTGGATTGGCTTCCCTATGAAGTCAATTGGAGGTATCAAACGGGTAACCGATAGGTTCGGTTTTGGTGTGTCTTGGTAAATGTGAATGAGATTTCGGGATTTGGAATCGAATTTCTGGGTGACGATTCAGGATTCGATTTTGAAACTTGAAAGTATATTTTCGGATTTGGGTACGGAATGGTTATTCCAAATGCTAGCTTACGGAATAATGATTTCGGATTCGGATTTGGATAAGAATTAAACTTTGATGTCTGGGCTTGGATCCGGGATTTCTTACGAAATTGCGGATTCAGATTCGGAAGTGGAACTAGATGTTGGGTGGAGTTTCGATTTGTCTCATGCTGGATTGGGCAAACGTACTCCATTATTGGACCGCGTTCGGCTATGACCTAGGTGGTTGTAGTCTGGTTATTAGGTAGATGTGTGTACTTCGTACTTGGTGACTAAGCCCAAACTACGCATTAATTTAAACACGTAATTTGAGTATTGTGCAATTTAAACCCTTTTTGTGTAGATGTAGTATTGGTAAATAGGGATCGTTCTTAACCGGGGAAATTAGGGAACATTAATAATGTGTTAGTGAGAGATGAATAAAAGAATAATGAATTAAAGAATTAGAGAATAAAGAATTAAAGGAATAAAAGAATAAAAGAACTAAAAGAATAAAAGAATAAAGAAGGGGGGTTTTGAAAAGATTTATAACTAAATTAAAGAAAACACTAATTAAGAATTAAAATGCAAATGCTCATGCTAATTGGAATTTACAAACCATAGAGTAGTTTCATAGACAAAACCCACACTTTTACGTAAGTAATTTCGAATTAACAATCACATTATTTAAACTACTCCTAAAAATAGACTTCTTTCTAACATTTTGCTCATAATAAACCAATCACGAAATCCTACCTTCATCATCTCAAATACTTACATATATCTTTCAATATTATAAATGCATCAACCATTAATGTGCGTCGTGCGTCAAACATTAATATGCTTTAAACATTTACAACATGATTTACCTTAAGTTTATAATTAAATGCGCCGACAGCGATCAACATTTAATCTCTTCAATTCTACTCTAAGCGCACCGACAGCGGATAAAACACTTAACATCAAATTGAAGTTTAAGCACTAAAACATATGAAGTAAAAGAAATTCAAAAAGTAAAACACATGGAGATTGCATTCTTACTTACAAATGTTAGAAAGAAAATACGAAGAACAATAGTAAAGAAGAAATGAAAATAACATAAAAATAACATAAATTACGAATAAGAATTAAAAGAAAACTAATTAATAAGAAAATCTACAAGAAGTAAAAATGGTCCCCAAAATTGTCTCTCAAAAGAGAGAAACAAAATAACTAAACTAAGAACTAAGAACTAAGAACTAAGAAAAATGAAAGAAATGGAAGAATGAAACTAATGGGGGACTCCCAAATTACAAGAATTGAAACCCTATTTATAGGTGAAAAAAGCTATCAAAAATACATAAACAAATACAATAAAAAATGTTAAATAATGGAATGATGAGTAATAAAGATTAGTGATGATGTTTAGAGGTGGTTTGAGTTGTAAAGTTGCAAAATTGGGTTGGAAAGTGGAAGGAAAGTGGCTGGAAATTGGGTGGAAGTTTGCTGGAAAAGAGGACTGAGAATTCGGCAAGCAGCTGCTGAAAATCACACTCAAATTTCGGTGGGGTTCGGCTGATAGGAGCAAGCAAAGCTCGGCAGGCGCGCGCTGAAATGCAGGGTCGATCTTCGGTAGGCACGCGCTGAGGATGAAGAGCCACTTTCGGCAAGCGTCCATCGACGGGAAATCTGGGCTGAGGATCTGTGACGCGAGCTGGGCTGATGCGATTGGGCCTGCGGACTGGGCTGCGACAGTGGAGAAGCGGGCCGGAGTTTCTGCTGGGCTGAAGTGCTGACGCGGGCCAGGCAAGAAGTTGGGCCGCAGCTTTGGGTTTTTAGAAATGGGCTGCACAATAAATAAATTAATTAATTTAATTAATAACTAAATTAATTATTCCACCGAAATTCGTCCATAATTTCTTCGTTATAATTCCGATCGAGACGATTCTTTCGCCAAAATACTCCAAATTACAAACTTTATTTATTTAAACAAAAATAACACAAAATGAATTATTTTATCTATTTATTTATTATTTTAATATTAAAAATCAAGTATAAAGGGTATAAAATAATATAAAATAATGCTTATTTGAGGACCTATCACTTGGGTCGAGGTACAATACCATGTAGACTTGTGATGTCTAGTTACGGTACACGGGATATACCCGAGGTGTGTTGGTGAACGTGTTGGTAGTCGGATTGGTTCCGATACCATGGGATTGGTTGTGGACCGGACATTACTATGCAATGGGTCATGGTAATTCCGATGTGTTTAATTACACACAGGTCGTGTGAAATGTCGGTAAGGGTATTGGTGAGTCGAGTACGTTGGTGGCATGTGTAGCCACGAGTTAGTCTAGTGTCAGTTTTCGACTGACAACAACTGTGTGGTGACAGATTGTCAGGATGTGTCAACATAGATCGTTGAGTGGGGTCAGCTGACTCCTAGTGGGAGTGGGAAAGGAACCGTCGAGTTGTTGCGTCAACGAGAGGGTTGATTTGACAAGTGGTGTCAAATTCGAAACAAGTAGCTTCAGTCATTCGACGGGGTCGAATGTAGTCGTTGCGTTTGGAGTACTAGTGGTACGGTTGGGTGTCGACAAGTTTTGTCTAAGTAGTTGGTGTACGGGTGTACACGTGTTGCGTGGTCAATTCCACTTTCCGCGGGGTGTTTGTGGAATCAGGATAGTCGAGTTTCGAGAGCGAAACTTACTAAGGAGGGAAGTACGTTGAGATTAGATCGGTTGGAATTTCGAGGACGAAATTTATTAAGGAGGGAAGGTTGTAACGACCCGTCCCGAATTCCGGGATTAGATTAGTCACTAATCTTGATTAGTGAGGTTGAACGGTGGTTAGTAGGGTGGAATCGGACAAATTGTGCAAAATGACCGTTTTACCCCTGGTCGTGGGCAAAATTTTGACTTTTTGATCTGGCGGTCAAACGGACTTTGACCGATGACCGTGACGTAGTTCGGGACGTCACGAGTTCATAGACAGGTGGCACGTTCGATTCCGATATTCGTAGAGAAAGTTATGGTGTTCGGAAGTTGAGGGGCATTTTGGTAATTTGGCTTATTAGGGGTCAAATGTTGACTTTCTGACCGGGAGGTCCGATGGGCGAGGGCCAAGGACCGTTACGTAGGTATCTTCGATACGAATCCAAAGACAGGCGGCATGCCGAAATCGGAGATCCGACGACGACGTTATGGTCAAGGAAACGAACTAACGAACCGAGGCCGGGAATAAAATAATAATATAATAATGAATAGTGACCGTTGACTGTGCACATCCGGATGAGTGACAAGTGTCACCCATCCCTTGTTTCCAGCTCCATGTTTCCCTCCCAACACCATCATTACAACATCATCATTCCTTATCCGCCATTTTCCTTCCTTTTCCTTTGTTTTTCTTTCAAACCGTGCACGATTTAGGGAGAGTATGAACTGGGAGAATTGGCTCCCTCTCTCTGCCGTTCCTGAGAGAAAACTGGGAGACTATGATGATTGAATTAACGGGGAAACACGAGGGGTTGTGAGGGTGTCGAATTTTGGATTTTGGATTTCGGGAAAATTGGGGGGAAAATTCGAATACTGGGAATTAGGCCGTGAGGATCGCAATTGAGCTTACAATCAGCTTCCTGGGATCACAACGATCAGTTTTGTCGAAGGAACGAAGGGATTTGGCCACCAATTGGCTCTGATCACACTTGGTGACAGAGGAGGAATTTCGAAGCTGAGTCGTGGAATTGGAGGCTTCGTTGGATGCAATTGAGGTGGGGAAACTACTTCTCATGATCCCACGATGCTTCTGGGTTCATCAATTGAAGGAAAACGGGTGTGATCGACAGACTTCCATGGTTGCACAGTGACGGCCATCGAGCTTGAGTCGTGACGATTGAACACTGGATTGAAGCAATTGGGTTGGGGGAAATGATTTACGGAGTCCATGGAAGCTTCTGGTTGAATCAATTTCAGGATATCGATCGAAATGGATAGGGTTCGAAGGATGAACAATGGACGGATGTTCTTGGTGTTCATCATCGAATCGTGGAATTGTAGGTAATGATTTGTGTAATCAATGTTACAGAACTTAAATTAAACTTAAAACGAAGCTAATGGAATGATCAATTGATGTAATTAAGGCTAAATTGATAGGATTGGAACCGGGTCGTATCGCGGGCAAACTGGACCCGTTTACCAGACATACGGGTTAGATGGTGACACTGTAGCAGGCGCGTGAGTTTCACGCGCAGCCACTCACGGCGGCGCGTGGCGGCGCGTGGGCACGAATCTCGAGGTGAGGTCAACATGACTTTTAATCCATTCGATGTAACGGACATTTTGGAATTGGTTTCGTGTCGATCGGACACCGTCTCGATATTGTTCGGGATATCCGAAGGTTTTAAATTAAGTTTAAAAATAAGTAAAAATTCGGGAAAATTACGGGACTTTGATAGGATGTTAATGTCGAGGTTAGTAACCCTCTAATGTGACTTGGACAGGATTGGGAGTCCCGGTGATAGTGGTGTGGCCCAGGAGGGCCGGTGGCACGCGTATCGAGGCACACGGTTAAAACGGTCTGTGAGTGGACTTTGGTTTTATAAATTCTATGCATGCTTAAATGTTTTATATGGATTATGGTTGTGATTGTGTGATGTTGATTTGGTTGTTGGTAAATTGTACGGTTTCACGTATTTCGAGGCGATTTACGTGCTTGCACGTAAATCGAGGTTTTCCGGTTTTACATGAATTTTCCATATTTATGACTTGGATATAATGTGATGAAATGGTTTTGAAATTGGAAATATGAACTCGGGCTTGAGGCCCAATTATGTTGGAATTTCGGACTTGGAGTCCATTTGAATATCGGGTCGGGGGCCCAGTTGGTTAATGAAATCGGGCCAGGGGCCCAGTTGGTATGAAATCGGGCTGAGACCCATTTGAGTTATGTTATCGGGCCAGGGGCCCAGTTGATTTACGAATTCGGGCCGTGGGCCCAGTTGGTTTATAAGTCGGGCTGCGGGCCCAGTTGGTTTACAAATCGGGCCGTGGGCCCAGTGGTTCATAAAATCGGGCATGAGGCCCAATTGGATTATAATGGTGATTTCGGGTCAGGGACCCTATATTTAATAATTGTGATTTTGGGTCAGGGACCCTAAATGGAATTATGTGGTTTTATGGAAATTTCGGGCAGGGCCCAATGGTAATAATGTGATAAAAGGATTTAATAAAACTGTTTTCCATATACCATCTGGACACAAGGATATATGATGGTCTCCTCCAGATGTCTGGGACACTGGGGAAGTCACGGTTCATTGCCTGCGAGGGGTCATTATACGGAGCAGCCGGACCGTATGATGACTCAGGAGCAGGATTGCTATGATTGACGTCAGGGACGTCAGACATCAGGGATGTCAGATATATGGACCCGGAGGGACCCCGGGCAGCACGCGTAGCTTATGAAACCGTGAGATATGACGTCAGGGACGTCTAGCGTCTGGGACGCTAAGCATCTGGGATGCTGGTGATGGTAATGGTAAAATATGGTTTAATGAATAAAATGGCTTATTGGTTGGATATGTGTTATGTGGTAAAAATGGATTATTGGTTATGATATGGTATGTAGGGTCGGGGACCCTAAATGGTTTTGGATTTTTGAATTGATGTTCATCTATGGTCGTGGGTGGTGACCCACATGGTTTTAATATGTATGGTGGTGGTATTCCACGGTTTTGGGCTGAGTTCCCACACTTGGTTTTTGGTTAACGGTTTTTGGGCTAAGACCCTAATGGCACGGTTGAGCAAACGTTTTGGTTACTGGTTTTTGTGGCATGCATACGTTTTTATTGGAGGGCATAAATGTCTTATAAATGTATTTGGGTAAACTTATTGGTTTTTGTCCACTCACAGCTTTTGGTTTTAATGCCCTTCAGGTTGATTACGGATGCGATTGCAGCAGAGACTGGGACATTGCACACCTCCTCCATCGATCCTTGCGCACTCTGGATGGCCCGTTTGGGCAGTAGCTCTTGGTTATCCCTTGTCTGACACCCCTTGTTGGACGGGAGCAGGGCACATTCCATGGTAATCCCGGGGGGATTGGGATGGGTCCTGTCAGTCAAGTCCAGCATCCGATCGTAATGATCAACACGGAACTTATTCTGTTTCATATCACATTGGAGCAGAAAGTAGCGACTCACCCTGATTGAATTTTTCAATTAGATTTCCGTATATGTTCAAAGGTTTTTCTTTACAATGAAGAATAGAGATGCTCAAGAAGATCTATATATATGAACACATTTTGTTCTTTCTTATCCACATCTAGCAATAATCACTCAGTTAAAACAATGGCTTTAACACTAAAATCGAAATCTATACTTGCAATGGTCATCATGTTGTCCCAGGGACTTGCATGTCTGGAGCTTCGTCCAATGTCGAAGCAAACACGAGCAATGCATAGCTCGATATGGACGCATTTAACGCACACCATACAGACAAAGAGATGCGCTTCAAGATATTCAAGGACAATGTAGCCTTCATTGAGAAGTTCAACAATGAAAGGAATCACACTAACAGGTTAATCTTTTTTTTAATGGTAGATTAATCTGAATTTTTCAATTTTTTTTTTCTGAATCGGAACCGAATCATTTCAAAATATAAATACTTGGTTTTGTAAACCGGCCCATATGGATTCAAATTTTGGTTGGTTATGGTTCTTTACTACTTTCATCCATAATTTAGATTGCAATTTATACTTGGCCCAATTTATATGAACATCTGTCATCCATAATTTAGATTGCAATTTAAATCCAATTGTTTGTTAGCCGAGTTTTATCCTACAGCTTTGTTTGGAAAAAAAAAATTATTAAGCAATTTCACGGCCATCACGGGGCATCTCTAATTTGGTGCTGCGAGGTGCAGTGCACTCATTTGTGTAGGAAGTTGCTGGGCATTCGCAGCGGTGGCGTCGGTGGAGGGGATGACACAAAAAAAATAACCGGTACATTAATCTCACTCTCAGAGCTTCGACTACATTACATCGACCGGCCTTACAACCGAAGCAAATTACGAACAGTGTTTTTTTTTTTTTTATCGAAACGAACACATAGCTCAAGACAATCAAACTTGCGACATTCAGAAGTTGAGGAACATTGCCGCCACTATCTCCGGCTACAAACATGTCCCGTATGTAAGCGAGGAGGCATCACAAAAGGCGGTGCCGATGCAACCGGTGGCCGTTTGTGTTGATAGCCATGGAATGGCGTTTCAGCATTACTCTGGCGGGGTGTTTTCCGGGGGTTCTGGGACGATAGCTGAACAATGCTGTGACGGTGGTTGGGTACGGTGTGACAGAAGACTCAAGTATTGGCTGGTGAAGAATTCTTGTGGAGAGAACTGGGGTGAGGGTGGATACGTGTGATATGTGAGGATTCGAAGGGATGTTGATTCTCCATAAGGTGTTTGTGGCATTTCACATATGGGCTTTATCACATTATATAACTAGTTTCCATGAAAACTTGTCTAGGCTCTAGCTTAGAGTGACATTATAATGTAAAGTTGGTGATAAATAATAACAAGGCTTAATTCATGTAGACTTGGTGGTGAAAGTGTCGGACAAAATTGACGGAAGGTCGATCGACGCAACATGCAATACAAACCACTATACTTAAGTTCAAACCACGTAAATCCCTATAGAAAGAATGAAGCCTAACAATTAATAATGGGGATAACTAAGAATGCATTCATTTCGTACAACAAACCCAACAGGACCAACGAATATACAAAATTGGTTCTAAGAAACAATAGCATTTCCAAATGAAACATGACAGAAGGTATCATCAGAAAAAAGTTTGAAACTCAGCCATTGTTCATAAGAATCAGCTAATAGACATTATTACAAAGCATTGCATTTACCTAATGATCTGAAGATGAAAAGGGCAATCAGGCACGCTTTCCACTATTGGGATTGGTCTTCGTGCAGAGGACCTTCCGCCCCTTGGCACGCCGGCGCTTCAGCATTGCTCTCCCTCCGGTGGTTCTCATGCGTTTACGGAATCCATGAGTTCGAGCCAATGATTTCCGGGACCTATTTCTCTTGGTCAGACAAAGAGCAGCCTTCCCAGCCCTCACCACTAAGCCAGAGCCTTTTCTTCTTCCAACCCCAATACTAGAGCTCAAATCCAAACCCAAAGACAAACCTTCATTTCAAAAAACCAATTTCTGGTCAATTCCTTAAGAACTATACTATATGCTAAAGCTCCCAGACTTCCATTTTAGATTCGAATACAAATATATTAATAATGCATGTTGTCAGAATCTCCAGCTTAATTTTCAGCAACCAAATAAAGGCGTCAACTTGTTTAGACAGCTAAATTACTCACCCTTTCATCTAGAATAATAGCTAATTCACCATTTTTATGTTTAATTCACTTATGTTGCCTTGCTTGAGCAAATTATAAGCAAGCGAGTTTCATTTATGAAGATGCAAGCTTCAAATAGACAAAACAAAGTGAAATCGAGGTAGAACATATCAGCTTGTCATATTCAACCTAAAGTGAATCAAAAAGAGAAAACCATCACAATTTAGGCCACAAAACATCCCACAATTCAACCTAGAACCCAATTTCAACAAAAAAGTTCAATGCTTTACCATCTTTCAGGCACATGAGCAGAGACCCATTGAGCAAAATAACGCAAATAAACTAAATTCAAGCATAAAGTGAGGTAATAAAGGGAGGGAAATCACCTGCGATGGAGGAAGGGAAGGAAAGAGAGGATGAAGGGAAAAAGGAGCAATGAAGCAGCGAGGAGCGGGTGGTGGCAGTGCTGAGAGGGGCGGAGGTTTTCGTGGTTGTTGAGCCAGTGAGGAATGTGAGAGAAGCAGATGGTATGGAGGGCCGTTGTGTGACTCTACTCGATAGGCAAGGTGCCCATGACATTGCTGATATTGAAGCCATTCATGTGACCTTCTTCTTCCGCGATTCTCTCTTTTCTTTATTATCCTCAGAGAGGAAGATGAGGTTTTTGTGCCTTCGCCTTATCCAGTCTGATTTGGACCCTTTGGAGTACTGGTTTATCCGAAATCCAAACGAACTGGGCTAAACAGAATCGGCCAGATTTTATTGCAAGCCCATCGACAATTAATGAGTATATCTTGCATGTATGTGCTCCTCCAAATCAAATGGGGATGTAGCTCAAATGGTAGAGCGCCCGCTTTGCATGCGGGAGGTACAGGGTTCGATACCCTGCATCTCCATAAAATTTTATTTTGAATTTGTATAAATTTTTTCTTTTTATTAATACATTTGTAATACACGATGCCGATGACTTTGTTTTTTTTTATATAGACATCGAGTCTGTATAGTTTTAAGAGGTAAAGAATATGACCAAGTAGCAATATCCACATAATCACAAAATTGGCAACCGCATCAGCCACAAATTTGGCTTCTCTATATACTATATATGCTTGAATAATATGAACTGAAATATACAGTGTACCTTCTTTAAGTTTTTAACAATATATCATAGGTGCCAAGTAATCTTGATGATCCCATTCACAGTATCCATAGTTGTGAAGGAATTTGGATGACCCCATATAATTTTACCTTTCTATAATTGAATTTGTGTAATTTTTGCCTTTTTATGAATACATTTTTGAATACACGATGTCGATGATTTCGTTTTTCTTCGTAGCCTTTTGCCAATTTTCTTCTAAATCTAGAAGATAAATTAAATTACAAAAGAAATTATTGAAGCAACTTCTAAATATAGTTAGACATCAAGTCTGCACAGCTTTAGGAGGAAAAGAACAAGACCAAGTAACAATATACACGCAATCACAAATTTGGCAATTGCATCAGCCACAAATTTGATTTCTCAGTATACATAACGATATGAGTTGAAATGTACAGTGTAACTTCTTTAAGTTCTTAACAATATACCATAGGCGCCAAATAATCTAGATGATCCCAATCACAGTATCCAAAGTTGGGAAGGAATCTGAATGACCCCACGGAATTTCACTATTCAATAATTGAAATTGTGTAATTTTTGCCTTTTTATTAATACATTTTTTAATACACAATGTCGACGATTTTGTTTTTCTTCATAGCCTTTTGCCTTTTATCAATATATTTGCAACATACAACATAAATCCACATATCTACTTACTCTGCGGTGATTAATTAACGGAAAATTGTATTTGCAGCTTCCAATCAAATGGGGGTGTAGCTCAAATGGTAGAACGCCTGCTTTGCATGCGGGTGGGTTTGATCCCCTCCATCTCCAGTATCTATGGTTTTTCTTCTTTTCCTCGCCAAATTACCTCTGCCTTTTCTTTCCGCTCACCAGTACAACACTATAATAAACCCACAT
Source organism: Prinsepia uniflora (assembly GCA_032719365.1). Taxonomy (NCBI): domain Eukaryota; kingdom Viridiplantae; phylum Streptophyta; class Magnoliopsida; order Rosales; family Rosaceae; genus Prinsepia; species Prinsepia uniflora. The sequence goes on from CM064868.1 coordinate 1,957,093, forward strand.
AACCATCTGGGTTCACTGATAAAAAAAAAAAAAAAAAAAAAAAAAAAAAAAACCGTCTGGGTTCTTTAATGGAAATGAATTATTAAATTTGTATTTGCAGGTTCCAATCAACTGGGGATGTAGCTCAAATGGTAGAGCGCCCGCTTTGCATGCGGGAGGTACAGGGTTCGATACCCTGCATCTCCAATTTCTATGACTTTTTTTTTTCAAAACCTTTGCCTTTTATTAATTTCCTCACCAAAATGTTTGCCTTTCTGTTCCTCCTTCAAAGCCTTTGCCTTTTATCAATGTACTTGCAACATACAATATAAATCCACATATATTTTCTCCTAAACACAATTGCATCTCAATATGACATAGAAATATTCAAATATCTGCCACTTTTGGACTGGAATCAAGTACTAATTAAGTAGCTGATGGGTATTAAAATTGTAATGATATATCTCATCAACACATCTACAAAGGTTAACACATTAACAACTAATTAATTACATGATTAGGGTTCATAATAAGCAAGTGATATTCGGTGCATGATATTGCTTGGTGGAGTTGGCTCCGCTGAAAGAGACAGATCGAAAGAGATCCGAGATGTAACTGGAAATGAAGGAATTATTCATGAGTCATGACATGAAACCCAGTTGGTCGGGTATGGATCTGCTGGGTGCATGGTTTTGATTAGGGTTCAACTATGCATGTTATGGAAATAAATAACAAGTAATAAGTGAGATATCAGCTATTTTGGATATTCAAAAGTATGCAAAATAAAATTATGCATGTTATAAAAATATAGAAAATAATAAGCAAAATTATGAATAAAAACTTCAAATGAGAAGATTATGACCTTTTATATAACTATATATAGTATATATAGAACTATATATATATATATATATATTTAAAAGAATATATTGAATGAACATGGGTTGGTCCGAGTGAAAATGGCTCAGTTTCGTTAATCAAGTGATTCTGAGTTCAATCATGACCTTACTTCGAGTAATTAATTTTAGCAGTTTATACGAGAATACTCTAAATTTATTTAAAAAGAGAATATATATGAAATTTACATGATAATACTTTATTATTTATTAGTATTAGACAAGAGAAAACGTGCTAATCATGGAAAAGTATTAGTTATAAGTAAGCGTGGCAATTTCTAACACGACTCGATACACGAATCGAAATCCGCACGAAATTAACCCAAATCAACCCGACTCGATAAAAATCCGGATCAATTTCAGTTCAACCCGTTATAACCCGTTTCTTAAATAAGTGAGTATCGGATCAATCCGTGAATCCATTTAATAGTCTACTAACCCATTTATTAAAAAGATTATCAAATCACAATCTACTAACCCATAAATCCTCGAAATCATTTACAAGTATTTGTTCCTCTAGGATTTCATAAGGGCATAATATAAATATCTAAAATATTATCGTTTATAACCTAATCTAAAGACTAAATCTAACGTCGCCGCACCAATCGGAAACCACCTATTCAAAAATTTCCGAATATCCGAATATATTGGTTGTCTGAATCCCATTCTGAGCAGACCCTAAATCGACGAAATTGGGACCCTTTTTTGTTATTACCTTTCCCAAAATCCCCATTTTTCCTTTAAAGGTAATAATGTATTTCCAGTTCGTCGTCTTGCTTCTGGCAATCATTTTAATACTTAGCTTTTGCTTTTGTTAGTTTAATCCAATTATCCATTAATGCTTTCTACCTTCTGTTCTTGACGTTTGATTTGTTTATTTAATTTTTCATAATTTTTTTTAATATTACAGAATCTCCTTTTTCTGTAATCATTCGACGCCGTCGACATTCACTGAATATGTATGAAGTTCTTGGAGTACACACCGTTGGAACGGTGAGTTTCCGTGGCACCCGCTTAATTTAGAGCAGAGCATTTTTTTTTCGTGAATATAATTAAGTTCTGTGCCTTACTTTTGCAGATTAAATGATTTTTTTTTTTGTCATTTAAATCTCAGAGAGCGAACAATTAAGGGCTGTCTTGAATCTTACTCTTGTAAGCCTAAAATTATTTTAATTCACCTTTTCTTTTATTGTACATTTGTTTGTGATTTATTGCAGAAATGCTTCGTTTTTGTTATGTTTTAAATTACTAGGCAAACACACGGGATCTGATAAGAAATTGTTCCTCAGTTTGGAAAATGAGGTAAAAGATTAAGCACATGCAACAGTTAATATGATCTTCTTTATTGTTTCACATTTGTATGATTTGTATTTTAGAAAGTGATCCCTGTTTCCTGGATTTCAATTTTGAAACTTCTGAAGGCTTCTTAGTCGTTTTATCATTGTTTTGAGATGTCAGATTCTTGATTATCTCGGGAAATCTTTGGACAAAGACGCTTCCTCACCTGATGAGTTGCTGCTGACCAGTAAAAAATTATGCATATTTTTTCCGATTTAATTAATGAATAATTGTTACATCCCGTATCCAAAAATCCAAATCAAAATCTCAAAATTTACAATTTTACCGCAAGTTGTGCATTTGAAATGTTAGTTGGGCTTGGAGTTGGAATGTTTTGGAGGTAATTTACCATTTCACCCTTTTAGCTCGACTCGAAGCTCTAAACGAAACGATGTCGGACTATCTATTTTGAATTGGGCCTTGCAAGCTGGATATTTTGTTTGTGCTTAAGTTTGGGTTTGGGAGTTGGGGGCCTAAACGTTAGAGAAAAATCTCAAGCCCATAACTACTTGACCCAGATGACACCTTGCCTTCGCCTCAACGCCCTTCACCCATCACATCAGAGAAACTCAGAAATCATCGTGGCTCGAGACAGCGAGCTTGACCCAGTTTTGGACCCGATGGCAACCTGAAGCTCTTGAGCTAGAATGAGGTAGAGTTTTGCATATCTAATTCCATATTCATCTTTACCTCTACATTTCGATGCTAACAAGTGGACTGCATGTAGTTTTTCGATCGACGGCGCTGCGGAAGAAACGACGGTGGGCCGCCAGAGTTGTGTATCTCGCGGTCATTGCCCTATTTTTAGGCACTAAAAATCGACAAGGACGAACATCAAAACCCTTGGCTCGACAAGGACGCCCCCCCAGCCCAGTTTGGAACTCGACTCGTTTTAGACCCACAAGACCTGGCCTGTGCATTTTAGTCTCCATTTGAAGGTAATCTCGACTCCTTTTGCACCCAATTGATTTGTGAGGATCTGAGCAACACTTTAGGCTAATTGCATGTCCTTTTTGGTTGAGGTTTAGGCCCTAATCGGAGATAGTGTACCTATTAGGGGTCTTGGGTTTGTCGAGGACTTCGAGCTCATTATGAGCTTTCAGAGGTATGAAACTGAACTTTAGGGCTAATTTCGAGTGTTTGGGAGAAATTCTGATTGAAAGTAGTGTATTTTCCGATTTTAGGCTACCGTGAACGGCGGCGGCAACGACAGTCTAGTCGTCGTCTCTGGCGAGTTTCTAATGACTGGACCGGCTGTTATGTTTAACACTTGCTGTTAGTTTATAACGAAGTTAGGATTGCATTTAAAAAGGAATACTTCTTGGAATATATCACACATGTGGCACTGTGCGACGCGTATGATAGAGTGCACACGTGAAAGCACTATAGCACACGTGCAGTGTACACTAACACGCGTGTGAGGCTCCAGCTGGCGCATGGGGGCGCGTGAGCCACTTTTTGGCCCTCTGTCGGCCCGTGGCGGCGTGTGGGGCAATATCCAGGCCCATGGTAGAGCGTCGGCTTGTTTTCAAAACCTTTTCAACAATTGTAGACACTTTTCTAGCCCTGATTTGACCCACATAGTTATTTTTCGACTTCCGTTAGCGTTTAGGAGCTGTTTTTCCAATCTCGAGATCGTGTAGGTACTGTTTTAAGAGGCTTAGGACATCTCTGAACATATTAGGATCTTTATTGAGAGAGTTTAGGCCATGTTGGGCCCCCTTAGAGGGTTTAAATGAATAAATTGAATGAAAGGTTGACTTTGACCTCGATAAATGGTCTTATAAGGCCAGATCTGTCAGGAACACACGGTTAGCCGGATGTGTCGAGTGATTCGAATCCTTGACTAGTGTGAGTGGACCCTTTTCGTTAAAACTGGTTTATATTATTTACTACTCGCACATTTTACGATGTTTGCACGTTTGATAATTGTTGAGCATACATGTTGTGATAATGGTGATATATGATTCCGATGAATGATTTACCTTGCTTATCTGATAATGTTGTTATACTGCTATACAATAGAATGATTATGCATAGTTGTATATATTGAGTCACATATTGCATTGCGTATGAGTCCCCGCGGCATTGATGAGATTGAGATGGTTAGAACCCACTTAGAAGTCGTTGGTATCTAGTACTTGTTTGTAAATCACAGACTAGTCATTCACGTGATCGTTCACCCGCGCTGCTCCCTACATTAGTTAAAAGCGCCATTCATGTCCCCGAGCTCTAGGGGACTCGTGGTGACGGTGCATTGCACCCAGTCCTTCACGTGGTCGTGGTACATGAGCAGAATATTTAGTGTATGTTCCGAGTATGAGATTTGAGGCGACTCATGAGAAATTATGATATGGGTTGATATTGTGACATATTTATGGTTTCTGCATGGCTCATTTGTGCACATTGGTTAAATTATTATTTTATGATTGATATGATATTTTTCGTATGACGTGCAAGTATATTTCAACAATTTTGGGTTTTTACTTAAAAATGAGGTGTTAAAATATGTTTATTTAAATTATTTTTTACACTAGAATAGAACTTGGGTCCACTCACCCTCGATTTTTGAAACCCCTCAGGTACAGTTGGTGTGCACTGTAACACCCCAAACCTTTAAAATTAGGAAATGACCATTTTACCCCTAAGTCATAGGGCTGAATTTTGATCAAGGTTAAAAGTGTTGACTTTTTTACTAGAATCTTTCTAGGATATATCAAGAAAACCGTTACGAAAGTCTCGATTACCCGAGTGCCTAGACAGGCACACGCCAAAATCGGAGGTCGAATAAGATGGTTATGGGTCAAGAACGAAAAAGGGTATTATGGTAATTTTAGTATAAAGGGCATTTTGGTAATTTTGGAATTAGCCATGTGAATAATATGGGGAAATCCAAAATATTATGGATTGTAATTTCCACCCTTGGCCACTGATTTAGTAGATTATATATGTGTGTGTTGGGAGTTGGTGGAGGTAGACTGAAAAACTACCAAAAACCACCTAAGCAAACCAAACCGTGAAAAAGAGAGAAAGATAGAGGGGAAAGAAGAGAAAACCGCAGCATAAGAATGAAGGGGAGAATGAGAGGCAAAAATAGCTAAAAAGAAGAAAGGGTAGACGTGAGAAAATAGTAAGAACAAAGTGAAACTCGTGAAGCTCACATGTGGAGTTTGACGTTCCAATCTAGGGAAAATCTTCCCCAATGACTAGAGACGTTCTTGGAGGTCCTGCGACCTCCCTAAGTTAAAAATGGTGGTGTTAGAGCAGGAAAACAGCCAGAATGATTCTTGGAAGCCATGTCCATCGTCTTAAGGTGAAACCTTATGGAAGAGTAATTTTTTGTTAGATCTGAGCTTATAGATCAATTCCTTAGTTTCGTTAGATAAAAATTGATGTTTGGATCAATTGAAATGGTCGTATAACGGTCGAGTTACGGCTGGGTCGGTGTCGCGGGTCAGGCTGCTCGAAACCAGAGGAACGGGTGGACTTGACTAAGGTTGAATGTGGCATGTGCAGAGGCGTGAACTCACGCGCAGAGACCTCATGGCGGCGCGCGAGGACGCATGCAGCAAAGGCCGGTGGTCCGATCAACATGTAATATTTTTATTTTATTTTTCTTAGTTTAATTATATAATTTGTGGAATTATTGATCTCTGTTTAGGCCTGAATCCGAGTATACCCCATTTTAAGAATATTTTTAATATTTTATAAATATTGTTCAATGCTCCTTTAATTACTGAACTTGCTTAATTATTGGGTTAGTCATAAAAGCTTGTTATGAATAAGAGAATAGGGTTGTGGGATGATTAGATTGCATAAACATAATAATACATGACAGGACCCGTCCCGAATGCCCCGTAATTAACGTGGGACGTGCCTGCTCCCGTCTGACATGAAGTGTCAGACCAGAGATAATTCCGTCTTTAGCCCAACCGGGACTACCAGAGAGTGCCAGGATCCGGAGGAGAAGTGTGATGTCTTAGTCCCTGCTAGAGCCCGCATCTGCTATCAACCTGAAGAGCATTCAAAACATCAAAAGTCGTGAGTGGACAAAATAAGTATTTTAATAAAAACATTTCACAAAAAGACATTTATGCTAAAATCATTTATCAAAACATTCACAAAAACCATTTGGGCCTTAGCCCGAAACCGTAAAGCAAGTACATGGGAACTTAGCCCAAAACCAATTTCCGTAGGGACTTAGCGCAAATCAAATCACGTGGGTCTTAGCCCAAAATCATATCCAAAACATAGAATACGGGGTCTCCGCCCCAAACCACTTTCCGTGAAATCTCATATACAACCCATCCTCGGCATCTCAGATGAGATGCCAACTTGGGGCACACAACCCCTAGGGTACACATCCTCGATATATGTCATGATTCATCTATACTAGTATGCATACTAGTCGGGGTCTCACTAGTCTACCCCCAGGAATTCTTCATCTGGAAGGCTCTATCCAACATCTAAGATCCACGAAGTCTGGATGACTGTCTCCGGACCTAGTCCGAGACCATATCATAACTCCCATTCCTAGAATGTGCTCCCTATGGGGATATTCATTCCGGGTAGTAGATTGTGACTCTGCAGGTCGACGGCTGGAAGAGACCAAACAACTCATATGAAGTGTATATACATTTTTGAAAATAATTTCTTTCAAATCTCCATTTAACTGGGTCTCATACCTGAATCTCAACGAGATTCCTCGAATCCGATTCAAATCCACTTTTACAGGACTCGCCTTAAATCCATAGTTTAATAGGGTCTCATACCAAAATTCTCATTTTATAAACCAAACTGGGACTCAAGCCCGATTTCATGATCCAACGGGGCCTCAAGCTCAATTTCACAATCAACTGGGCCACTAACCCGATATCACAACCAACGGTGTCAGGACCCACCCCGGTTTCACCCCGAAACCTGAGGTAAATCCCGCTCCCGTCTGACTCCCCGACACAACACCCAAGTAACACTCACGCAACTCAGTCAGACGCAGGAGTAATTAAACAAAATATCCCAACTCTATCGTTTACAGATCATAGCACTAAATTACAAGGAAAATAACAACTGATAAAGTACACGCACACAGGATCCCTCACGTCACTTCTATGCCTCGGACACTGCCTCGACGTTAAGACCCCGCGCTAGCTCCACAACCTGGAGGGCAATTTAAAACAGAAAATGTGAGTGGACCAAACAGTACAAGAGTTCAAAATCATTTTACACGAAAATCGAGTTTAACCCTCCGTTTTAAAACCACATGCATAACCAACAGTTATGAACACAGTTATAAAATAATCGTTATAAAACATCATAAGAAACAGAAACACTACAAAATATCATAAGAAACCATAACATGAGTATCAGAAACCGTATCAAAAACCACAAACACCAAATCATCATTTTCCCGATCAAACCTGCTGGACCTATCCGAGTCTTTAAACTCCCGAGTCTTTAAACTCAATCCAGGCCTTAATCATATCCGAGTCTTTAAACTCAAGGCCTACGGGGGAAATATCAATATATCCGAGTCTTTAAACTCCCGAGTCTTTAAACTCAATCCGGGTCTTTAAACCCAATCCGGCCGGTCCCCCGTCACATATATCCGGGTCTTTAAACCCAATATCCAGATCCAGCAAATCCAATCCCAAAATCCTTTGAAAACCATTTACCAATCTACATCCAAACCCGAATCCGAAATCACTGGTCCGATACCCTTCCGGCATCCAGAACCGTCATTCCGAATCCAAATCCGGAATTCACTTTCTGAAAATCATTTAATCACCAAATCATGTTGCAAAATCCCTTTGTAAACAATCAAACTAGTTATCCTTTAAAAAAACCCAAAACCATGGCATTTTCCTCAGAAATCGACATTTCTCGTAAAACGTATCAAATACCGTAATTTCTCGAAAAACGTGCAACAATGTAAAACCAACCAAAACATATGTAATAAACATAGAGTCATAGTCAAAATCATAAAACAGTTATAGAAAATAGTTATGCATGCTCGAGTTTAGAGAAAGGGTCCACTCACAGTACTGAGCCCTACTCGCGTCCCGAACGTCCAGCCCGTTCCTCGGCTTCCTCGGGAAATCCCGATCCTGTCAAACACCGTCAAATTACGTCACTAATACGTCCACGAACACTCACCTAAATTCCCTTAAAAATCCCCGAATCGAAAACCTAAAACCCCGGGACCCTAAACCTTCACCCTCGCGGAACTACACTCAAACGACATCCGATTGCCTCGAAACCAACTCCATTGAACTCAACACAACTCCTAGACCAAAAGTCAAGTTGATCGTTTCTCCATACGCCGCCGCACGCGCCGCCTAAAGTGGCTGCGCGTGGCCCCACGCGCCAGCTACAGTACCACCTTCAACCTGTGCTGAACCGGCCGTCGCAGGCTGAACCGGCGAGAGACATTCTCTGCCGTCCGGCCACCAAGTCACTCCCTCTCTTCTCCTACAGCTTCGTCCAGACCCCACGAATCCATTCCCCTCACTCTCCTGGTTCGATTCAACTCCCAGCTTCACGACTGAAGCTTGAACCAGACGGCCCTCAGACCCCTGTTTCACGATCCGGCTACTCCGGTCACCTCCCGTCACGGTGGCAACACCAGACAATCCCTAAGGCTTCACTGAACCTAGACCACACCTCCTTTACCTTCGACTCAGCCCCAAACTCGTCGACTTTGAGTTCGAAGCTCACGACCGAAACAGAGCAACAGAGCACCCCTCTGCGACTGAGCTCCACCGTGGACACCCCCGTCACGGCGACCACCACAAATCATTCCTAGGACCTCCCTGAACATAACCCTGACCTCCAATCACTTCGACTCTAAACCTAGACTCACGACTTTCCAAATTGAATTTCCACGGGAAAACAGAGCACAGGAATCTCACCTTCGAGTGCAGCTCCGCCGTGCACGATTGCACCGCCAAATCACGACCACCAGCTCCGCCCTGCCTCACTGTCACTCTCACAACCCGCTAATCACTCACCCTTGCACCCAGATCGATCAATTCTCCTCAAGTCTCACACTCTGTTTCTCTGTGTTTGTCGAAGAACAAACACGGGTATGCACGGTTCCACCCAAATAATTGGGCTGTGAACACACAGGATTCCACCAGAATCCTCTAGCCCTTTGCCATGTGTCACCATCCCTTCAATCTTTATCCCACTTGGTTAAACCCCAGCCGTCCATTCCTTTCTCTCTGCACAAATCCCCATAAACCCAAAAAGACTAAAATACCCTTCTGTTTAACACATTTTTACGGTTTTACCGAAACTTCCTAAACCCATAACTCTCGCTTCGTAAGTCCGATGAATACGTGCCGCCTGTCATCGAACTCAGGACGACAAGAACTATCTAACCATCCTAGGTCAACCTACCAAAACTCGATTATACAAAAAGTCAACTTTTCCCCCTATTTTACCAAAATTACGATAATACCCTCGACCTTCCGAACATCACAACTTCCTCCTCGGATGTCGGAATCAAACATACCACATGTCTACGGGTTCATGACGTCCTAAACTACGTCCTGGTCACTGGTCAATCCCCAATTGACCACCCGAAATAAAAGTCAACATTTTTGCCCGAAGCAGGGGCAAAATCGTCATTCTCCACTAGTAACCCCATCGGGACCAACTAACCCCTGATTAACCTTACTAATCACACCTTAATCACTCTACTAATCCCAATTCTCGGGACGGGTTGTTACAATCTACCCACCTAAAAAGAATTTTGACCCCGAAATTCCACAGCTAGTTCCCAACACCTAGGGTCTCCTACCCGGTAAGGAACAACCTCTCCTAGGTTCCCTGTCTATCATCTCCACCTTGGGTATTTCACTCCATCCCCAACTACGGTTACCACAGCCAACCCTAGCTATGTAACAACTGCATGGTGTACGCAAGGGAAACTCTATGAACAGAAAACAAAGGTATTATAAAATACCTCATTTCACAGTACCCGACAGAAGTCATAGAGTACATCCTCGTATACAACCACCCTACCTGCCCGAACCAACTCGACTACTAACCCAAACAATCGTCCACCCATCTCCCTCGGCTACTATTCCGGCCACGGTCGGACTATCTCCACAAAGTCCTAAAGGAAAACTCTAGCTTGTGGGTTCTCTCCTTCAACAATCTCAGATCGATCAATTATAGTCACTGCTTTCCTATACTTCCTGTCAACCTGCTACGGAACTTACTGTACACTCCAAGTCCTCTAGGAAAACTCCTAGACTCTACCCCGAAATCCAACAACCAAACCAACAGAACAACCAAAAGTGAAACAAGTACCTGTCCCCACATCTGGTATCGACTGATCCTCCTGCTGAGTCATCGAGAACACCCGGGCCTGAGATCCCGACGCTCTACCACGTCCCCTCGAACTACTCGTGGCTGTGCCACCACCTCCTCTAGTGCCCACTGTCCCTGACGCTGTACTCTGTCCGGACTCCGCTACTCCTCTGCCTACACCACCTTCCTGTGGCAACAGTGGACACTCACGTCGGAAATGACCTCGCTCCCCACAGTAGAAACACACATTCCAGCCTGGTCCACTGCTCGGTCTCCCTGTGGACGCTACCGACGTCGCACTCGCTTGCGGAGTCGGCGGTGCTCGGTAACCCCAAAATCCTGAACTCTGGAAACTGCCAGGCCTACCAAAACGATCATCGCCCGACGAGGACGATCCGCCGAAGTTACCTCTTTTCGGTGTCCGCTGGCTCGAAGCTCCAGGAATAGATAGTTCCCGGCGTCGCACCAGCAAACTAGCCTCAACTCGCACCGCAGCATCCGACAAGTCTCGGAGGGTAGCAAAAGATCCAGCCGTCACTACGGCTCAAATCTCACCTCGCAAACCCAACTCAAACCTACGGCACTTCTCGGCTTCAGTGGCCACAAAAGCAGGAGCAAACCGAGACAACATCTGGAACTTCCGTTCATACTCTGCCACTGTCATATTCCCTTGCTGGAGATGCAAAAACTCTGCCTCCTTGGCATCCCGGAAAGAACGAGGATAATACTGCTCCAGAAACCGTTCCCTGAACGTCTCCCAGGTCACACTATGGACATCCCAACCGGACAACTCGAGGGTATACCACCACTCGTACGCCGCACCATCCAGTAAAAATGCAGCCAACACTACTCGCTCCTCCGGCGGACAATGCATCACCGCAAAAATCCGCTCCAGTCTGGTAATCCACCTCTGGGCTTCCTCAGGATCAGCCCCACCACTAAACGTAGTAGCCCCGAGCCGCTGGGCTCGCTCAATCGTGGCACTCTCCGTTTCTCTTGCTACTTTTTCAGGTTGTGGAGAGGGTCTACGTCTCGGAGGCATCGTCAACCGCACGCTGAAAGAGGCATAGAAGTAGTTAAGCAACTAAAACACAACCTCACAAACCAACAAACCCCACAAACCCGACAAACCTATGCTCTGATACCAATTGTCAGGACCCACCCCGGTTTCGCCCCGAAACCTGAGGTAAATCCCGCTCCCGTCTGACTCCCCGACACAACACCCAAGTAACACTCACGCAACTCAGTCAGACGCAGGAGTAATTAAACAAAATATCCCAACTCTATCGTTTACAGATCATAGCACTAAATTACAAGGAAAATAACAACTGATAAAGTACACGCACACAGGATCCCTCACGTCACTTCTATGCCTCGGACACTGCCTCGACGTTAAGACCCCGCGCTAGCTCCACAACCTGGAGGGCAATTTAAAACAGAAAATGTGAGTGGACCAAACAGTACAAGAGTTCAAAATCATTTTACACGAAAATCGAGTTTAACCCTCCGTTTTAAAACCACATGCATAACCAACAGTTATGAACACAGTTATAAAATAATCGTTATAAAACATCATAAGAAACAGAAACACTACAAAATATCATAAGAAACCATAACATGAGTATCAGAAACCGTATCAAAAACCACAAACACCAAATCATCATTTTCCCGATCAAACCTGCTGGACCTATCCGAGTCTTTAAACTCCCGAGTCTTTAAACTCAATCCAGGCCTTAATCATATCCGAGTCTTTAAACTCAAGGCCTACGGGGGAAATATCAATATATCCGAGTCTTTAAACTCCCGAGTCTTTAAACTCAATCCGGGTCTTTAAACCCAATCCGGCCGGTCCCCCGTCACATATATCCGGGTCTTTAAACCCAATATCCAGATCTAGCAAATCCAATCCCAAAATCCTTTGAAAACCATTTATCAATCTACATCCAAACCCGAATCCGAAATCACTGGTCCGATACCCTTCCGGCATCCAGAACCGTCATTCCGAATCCAAATCCGGAATCCACTTTCTGAAAATCATTTAATCACCAAATCATGTTGCAAAATCCCTTTGTAAACAATCAAACTAGTTATCCTTTAAAAAAACCCAAAACCATGGCATTTTCCTCAGAAATCGACATTTCTCGTAAAACGTATCAAATACCGTAATTTCTCGAAAAACGTGCAACAATGTAAAACCAACCAAAACATATGTAATAAACATAGAGTCATAGTCAAAATCATAAAACAGTTATAGAAAATAGTTATGCATGCTCGAGTTTAGAGAAAGGGTCCACTCACAGTACTGAGCCCTACTCGCGTCCCGAACGTCCAGCCCGTTCCTCGGCTTCCTCGGGAAATCCCGATCTTGTCAAACACCGTCAAATTACGTCACTAATACGTCCACGAACACTCACCTAAATTCCCTTAAAAATCCCCGAATCGAAAATCTAAAACCCCGGGACCCTAAACCTTCACCCTCGCGGAACTACACTCAAACGACATCCGATTGCCTCGAAACCAACTCCATTGAACTCAACACAACTCCTAGACCAAAAGTCAAGTTGATCGTTTCTCCATACGCCGCCGCACGCGCCCCCACGCGCCGCCTAAAGTGGCTGCGCGTGGCCCCACGCGCCAGCTACAGTACCACCTTCAACCTGTGCTGAACCGGCCGTCGCAGGCTGAACCGGCGAGAGACATTCTCTGCCGTCCGGCCACCAAGTCACTCCCTCTCTTCTCCTACAGCTTCGTCCAGACCCCACGAATCCATTCCCCTCACTCTCCTGGTTCGATTCAACTCCCAGCTTCACGACTGAAGCTTGAACCAGACGGCCCTCAGACCCCTGTTTCACGATCCGGCTACTCCGGTCACCTCCCGTCACGGTGGCAACACCAGACAATCCCTAAGGCTTCACTGAACCTAGACCACACCTCCTTTACCTTCGACTCAGCCCCAAACTCGTCGACTTTGAGTTCGAAGCTCACGGCCGAAACAGAGCAACAGAGCACCCCTCTGCGACTGAGCTCCGCCGTGGACACCCCCGTCACGGCGACCACCACAAATCATTCCTAGGACCTCCCTGAACATAACCCTGACCTCCAATCACTTCGACTCTAAACCTAGACTCACGACTTTCCAAATTGAATTTCCACGGGAAAACAGAGCACAGGAATCTCACCTTCGAGTGCAGCTCCGCCGTGCACGATTGCACCGCCAAATCACGACCACCAGCTCCGCCCTGCCTCACTGTCACTCTCACAACCCGCTAATCACTCACCCTTGCACCCAGATCGATCAATTCTCCTCAAGTCTCACACTCTGTTTCTCTGTGTTTGTCGAAGAACAAACACGGGTATGCACGGTTCCACCCAAATAATTGGGCTGTGAACACACAGGATTCCACCAGAATCCTCTAGCCCTTTGCCATGTGTCACCATCCCTTCAATCTTTATCCCACTTGGTTAAACCCCAGCCGTCCATTCCTTTCTCTCTGCACAAATCCCCATAAACCCAAAAAGACTAAAATACCCTTCTGTTTAACACATTTTTACGGTTTTACCGAAACTTCCTAAACCCATAACTCTCGCTTCGTAAGTCCGATGAATACGTGCCGCCTGTCATCGAACTCAGGACGACAAGAACTATCTAACCATCCTAGGTCAACCTACCAAAACTCGATTATACAAAAAGTCAACTTTTCCCCCTATTTTACCAAAATTACGATAATACCCTCGACCTTCCGAACATCACAACTTCCTCCTCGGATGTCGGAATCAAACATACCACATGTCTACGGGTTCATGACGTCCTAAACTACGTCCTGGTCACTGGTCAATCCCCAATTGACCACCCGAAATAAAAGTCAACATTTTTGCCCGAAGCAGGGGCAAAATCGTCATTCTCCACTAGTAACCCCATCGGGACCAACTAACCCCTGATTAACCTTACTAATCACACCTTAATCACTCTACTAATCCCAATTCTCGGGACGGGTTGTTACAAACGGGGCCTTAAGCCTGATACCATAAATAAACGGGGCCTCAAGTCCGATTTCACACTCAACTGGCCCTCAAGCCCGATACTAAAATCAACTGGACCTCGAGCCCGAATTTATAAACCAATGGGGCCCTCAGCCCGATCGTATGACTCAAAGGGGCCTTCAGCCCGATTTCCCGTCAAATCAAATGGACTCTAAGTTTGAGGGTTCGTAAATCAAATGGGTCTCATGCCTGATTCCATATTCTAAATCCGAAATCATTTCATTTAAATCATCGTAGAAAGCATAGCACGTATAAGCGCCGTATAAAACCGAAAACCTAGAAATACATGCAAATACGTAAATCCTAGCTACCACAAACAAATGCACTCATGGCATCATAAAACATGTTCATTAAAGCATATAAAACATTTATGCATGCTTTGAATTCATAAAACAAGTCCACTCACAGACAGTCCGAAGTCGCGTCTCGATACGCGAGCCACACGCCTCTCCTGGGTCAGTCATCGTCACCGGGGTTTCCGAACCTGTCCAAATTGTAATAGAGGGTTACTAACTACTTAAATAACCCCTCACTAAAGCCCCGTAATTTTCCGGAATTTTTAATTATTTTTAATGTCGATCCTAAACTTTCGGACGTCCCGAACTATATCGAAACGATATCCGGTCGACACAAAACCAGTCCCAAAATGTTCGTTACATCGAATAGATGATTTCACATGTTGGAACCACCCCCAAAAGATGGCCTATGAGCCCCCACATGCTGCCCAAAGCCCCTATGCGTAGGAGCCACGCGCCACTGTGCAGTCACCCGTAACCTTGCGCAGACTGGCCGATTCGGTTTATTCCTGCAATCTGGTCTGGTCCGACCAGCGTGACCGGTCGAGCCTCCTATCTCCCTCATTTTCGGTTTGTTTTCTTCCATTTCGATTCCATTCTTCCTATTTCATCATTTCCTACTTATTCATATAAAGAAAACTAATAAAAACTCCCTAAAACCCCTTGGTTCAAAACCTTGCTCACGGTCCAAGTTTTACAGTCGACAGCCTGGGCTGTTCAGCCGTCCCACGCCGTCCTAAAACTCCTCTAAACCTTCATACAAACCTACTAATCATCTCCCAATCGCCCAAAACTATCCATAACGCCCCAATCGAAAACAATGGAAAATTGGACATAGTCTGGTAATCGGGTTTACCTTCCTCCGCTGTGGCCTTCGCCGTCTCTCAGTCTTCCAGCCGCCTCAGTCTCTCACCTTCAGCCTACCAATCAACATGCTGGGGAATAGAACAGGATGGTGGGGAGGGTTGGTGTTTGGGTTGCACGTTTATGGGTTTCGGGTTTGAATGAAGAAACAAAGAAAGTGAAGATGATATGCATGAATGTGGGGTGATATGCAATGGATGAGTGACACTTGTCACTCATCCATTAGGCCTGGAAAAGATTTGGGCCCACATAAGATAAAACAAAAGTCAACTGCCTCGTAAAACGTGTCGTTTCGAATAGTTCCCTCGAACTTCCGTGAATCGTAACTTTTCTGTCGAACGTCTGATTTCAACGTGTCGCATGTTTACGGATTCATATCGACTCGATCTAGTCAATGGTCCTCGGCCATCAGCCATCGGACCTCTGGGGTCAAAAGTTAACGTTTCGCCCTCGTTCAGGGGCAAATCGTAATTTCGCCATGAACATCCGTTAATCCTCATTTAATTCCCGATTAACCTCGCTAATTCGTCATTAAGTCTTAATTAACCCTTAAACTTAGGGATGGGTCATTACAAACTTCCCCCCTTCAGGAATTTCGTCCACGAAATTCAAACTGGCCTGATTCCACGACCAACCTGTGGAATCCAATCGTGTTCCTCGGCTCGGGTACTTTCTTGTAAACGTACACGTTCGTCACAAACGCTGTACTCGTCAGTACTCACCGTCACCAGAGCCTCCAACGCTCCAACTTATTCTCGAGAACTACTAGTGAGCTCGTACATCTCGCTCGAGACAGTGTCGACGTCTTGCCTATCACTCACTTGACATATCAGCAATACCAAACTGACATCCAAATGGCTTTTTAGCCTGATGGTTCTTCTTATCTGACAACCGAAGTCAGCTTTTCGGTTTGACGACCTTTCTCATCCGACAACCGGAGCTGATATCCTATTCAGTCTCCGATCCAACGATGTCCTCTAAATCCCGCCATCACAATGGCACGAATCCCATCTCGCAGGTCATTCTCAAACCTATGCCGGAGGTTTAATCAACCTCGATACTCGTATCAGCCCACTCACGTTTCCTCTTATTCGTACTAACTGCCTCAGTGATTCTTGCTGACTCCAATGAGAGTCACGACCATCCGTACCACGATATGTCACAACCATCGTGACCAGCCGGTAACTCCCGGCTCCACTGCGTTTTTGCTGCACCACTCTGATCTTTACTCGCTCTCGAGTCCTCACATCATACCTCGTGTCCCTCAGCAATCGATGCTGCAATCTTGACTCACTCGAGTCCTAAACTGTCACTATCGGATCTAATCCGATCGCCAATCATGTTCATCTAGGACTCAATCCAATCCTACCACACTCATACTCTCGGGGCACTCTCAGCCCGACATACCGATTGACCGTGAGCAATCCCATCGTTCAACTTGCACAACGCACATGTGCACTCCCATCACATAAATCGTCAAGGTATTACTCGGCTTGATCTAGTCCTGCACTCAAGTAATGTCCCAGCACGCACTACTGTTCGTGCTCCAACCACGGCTCGGACTTCAACCTTCCGTCACCAGGCGCACCTTAATCCAGCACACTCTCTGCTCTCATACCCAAGACACATCATATACTCTTATAACCATTAATGTCTGTTAAGGCCATTTCTCAATAGGTTCATTTTCGGATCAAACAAAACCCATTAATGTGTTAATTGTATATGTTTAGTAAACACCTCAATATAAATTATCACTCACTTCTTTGATTACTCACTTATCTGATTGCTTACTTCTTCTATTACACACTATTTTCATTCATGAGAAATAAATATACCATTATTTCTTTTTACTTATCGTTTAAGTATTTTAATATGTCTAGAATTCTCATGCTATTTAAGCAAATGTTCTGTACTTTGTTTAAGGGACTTTCTTGGATTAATACTCTATGAATTGTAAGGGCTCTTGCATCTATCCTTTTTTTCGTTCGGTTGTTTATTGTGAGACTTTATTGATGTGAGCGCTTCCAAATTCCTATTAACATGACATTTCAATCAGAACTCGACGAATATAGGTAGAATTCAAACTCATAATCAGAGACTTATTATGCATAATTTAGTTTATTCTTTCACCAATTCAAATACGCCTTGGTAAGTATAACTCCTCTTTTCTAGAGTAAGATTGAAGTAACGAGAAGACCAAATTGAAGGTCAATTAATGATCATGAAGGTTAGAAAATTTATTTCCAAATCAAGCTCGTTTTGTTCCATCTCTTTCTCAAGGTAGGAACGTACCAAATTGCCATGATGAAGGCTCTTTTACCTTCCCAAGGCAGCCAATTTTGATCCACTTATGACTTTGTGAGTGCTATTTTCTTTCACTTTCTCCCATATTGTTTTATATTGGTTAGTGTGGATGGAAGGTTATGGGTTAGTGTTAGGGATGATCATTTTGTTGCTCATTATAATGCATATTTTTCATATGTACTGTCGGCATATGACAAAGGACATCACCGTGACCAACCCATATCATCATCGCATCATATAAAACTCAAGATTCCAATCAACTGCATAATAAAACAAGTGATGATAGCCCTCCTATTTACCCCAAAAAAAAAAAATCCAAGAACATAAGTGACAAGTTTGTCACCATTTCACTTGGCTTCCACTTCAAAATGGCTGTGCTCCATACAAAATTAACGTCCCTCATGCCACCGATCTGTTTATGCGATATTATTATGCTGCAGAAATCTAAAATATCAATCACTCATCTAATATATTTTTATGTTCAATATAATATCATATAACAGTATGAGAATCACGATTATACAGATTTTGGTTACGTTCTCAACCCAAAAGATTCCACAATTGACTTTTTACCTACCGAAGGTGGGTCCAAGCCAACGTGGGCCCAGCTTGAGCAATGGAGTTATATTTTTTTCTTTTTCTCAGAACGGAATGTTCTGGGCCAGAACACATAACAAAGCATAGTGGTGAGCCTGGCAACTACGATGACCGCCTGACATTTTGGGTTTGCGGACGAAGACGTCCTTGATCAAAAAACCCCAAACAGATAAATCAAACCCATTGTGACCAGTGACTCCAACAGGCACTGGAGTCCACACTTTTGTTTCACTCCCTTGGTGGTTTCAAATTTACATATTCTCTTTTTCTTCTTTAATATATACAAACCGTATTTATTATAAATACGACATAAATCATAATTTCATTTGCTTCATGTCTTTCTCCTTCTCCTTCTTTTTTATTTTTTATTTTTTATTTTTAAGATCGAAAGTGCTAATTGCAACTAGAAAATAAAAGCAAGAGGTAGAATCACAGCAGCCATGGCAAAAAGAATGTACAGCAAAGCAATGGGGAGGTCTCCTTCCACATTTTGTAATATTGTTTTTCATTTGATAAGACGAAAGCTAATATAAAGGAAGAATGAATTTCTTTCTTTCTATGTTTTTTCTCTCTTATTATTATTATTATTATTATTATTATTGATGATGCTACTTCTCCGGAATCCCCAAAATTACAAGTAGTTTTTCTTTTTCCTCACTATCACAAAAAATGATCACTTAATAACAAATTACTGACAGTTTATTATTTCAAAGGGTCAAGAAGAGAATATCATAACGATTACGTCAATCGATAAAAAAAATCAGATTAAAAGACAATTCATGGGAGTCCAAATTTACTGAACACCCAAGGTTAGTGGTGACGCTTACCACCATTCTCATAGTCCACAATGTGTCCTGCAACTTAACCATAATTTATAAGTTTAATTAATGTGTTAATTACTTAATATAAAAGAGAAAATATTAATTTTTTCATATTTGATATTGGGTAAATTAAATTTTTAATTATTTTTATTATAACTTGATTTGATGTACAATTAATTAGATATAAAATTAATTATGCAAAGATTTACTCAATATCAATATAGAAAAAATAATATTTTCAATTTCGAACTTACTAAGTATGGTTAACTTGTAAAGTACAAGATAAGTAATGAAAATAATAATAAGCATCACCTCCAATCCCTAGTGGTGAGCAAAATCAGACTCATTTTCTGGATGCATTAAAGTTACAGAACACCTAACAAATATATGAAGTCTCGAACTTCGGCTTCGGCACTTTCCTGGTTAAATTGTAAATTGCATGTAATTAACGAATTGATTATGTTAATTATTGTTAATTGGGATATTAATTGTCTTTCAAGCAACACATGATTTAGCCATGTGATGTAAAATTGGTCAGGGAAAAAAAATTGTGATGTGAAATTAGCAAATTGCACATTGATTTAAGAGAGTACACCACAGATTTGTATGCCCGTGACATGCAAGCCAATAGAATTCCAAAAAGAGACTTTCTTTTTCACTGTAATTCCCTGCATTAATTACTTTTATCTTTATTTTTATCTCTACCTTCTAATTTCCACTCTGTTTCCGAATCCCTCCAAAAAATTTAATGCCAGGAAACAAAAATTAAATATTTAAAATTCCTATAAAATAAAAAAAATTAAAATTTTCATATCCTCCGGCTCTAATGCAAGCCATGTGAACCGCCGAAGCCAAACCCACAACCCGATTCAAAATTAATATAAAACCCACAACCCACAATCACTATTCTTCACGGTCATCATCCCCCACCTTTGTCTCTGCATGTTTTTAACATTTTAAGAGCAGAATCCAAATTATGGGTTTCAGTCTCCAAGCTCTGCCATGCTTTGTAGCCTTCCAAGCTCTGGCCTTTATTCTGCTTTTTCAAGAACCAGAAGCAGCTGGACATGGACATGTAGGAAGCAATTTGAGACACAGAAATCAAGTGAGCGGCTGCAATCTGTTCCAGGGCAACTGGGTTTTTGATGCCTCCTACCCTCTCTATGATGCCGCCACCTGTCCCTTCGTCGACGCTGAATTTGATTGCATCAAGTATGGCCGGCCAGACAAGCAGTTCCTCAAGTATGCTTGGAAACCCGACTCTTGTGACATTCCCAGGTACATTTTCAATGCCAAATATTATTATTATTACTAATAAATCTTAATTATAATTAATTATTTAGGTGATTCATTGGTGAATTAGTTTTGCATATGCAGGTTTAATGGGGCAGATTTTCTGAGTAGATGGAGGGGGAAGATGATAATGTTTGTGGGTGACTCGCTGAGTCTTAACATGTGGGAATCGCTGTCGTGTATGATCCATGCGTCGGTGCCAAATGCCAAGACCACCTTCAAAAAGGGTTTCTCTGTGAATTTTCAGGTCAGACTTTCTCTTTTTGCTTTTGTTTTTATTTTGGTTTCTTAAAAAATTCCATCTTTTGCATGTTCATTTGTCTCTTTATATTTATTTTCTTTCATTTCATTATTCAATTTGCTCCTTTTGTCTCTTCTCCCAACATGTTATTCTATTTAATTTTTTGTTATTTTTTATGGGGAGCTCTGCGTCTCCATACTCCTGCTCTTCACTGTTCTCCACTGTTATATTTGTGTAATTATTTTTTTATTATAGAATTTGATTAGTTTTAGTAAAAAAAAAGATCCAACTGTTGACGAGGCAAGATCAATTGGTGTTGACTTTAGCTTATATGATCGTTTGTATAAATAAAAAAAAAAATTGTTCATAATGTCTTCAATTATTGTAGAAAGGCTGGAGCTAGTAATCGATGTAAACAAAATCATATGGGAAGGTACTTGCTGTTAGGCTTCGCTATTGGGCCGGACCAGGCTTATTAAATAATTTTTAAATTTGCTGGCTGGGCCGGGCGGGCTTAATGACATAAAAAAGAGCCCACGGGCTTTTATCGGGCCGGGTTTATATCGGGCTTTTCGGGTCGGGCCTATTAAGCCCACTTGGATCGGGCTTACGTGGGCTTTTGCAATAAATTATGTCTCAAATTTTAAAATTACAAAAAAATATTAATAATGAAAAAAAATATACAAAGGTGCAAAAATGTGGTCTTGTTAAAATAAAATACTCAAGGGTCCAAAAACGTTGGGCTTATTAAGTAGGTGGAGGAGTGGTTAGGGTTTGTATTGGGTATTGGGTATTGAGTATTGAGTATTGGGTTTTTTAAAATAAATTAGGTGGACTTGGGGCTGAGATTTGGGTTTGGGTTGAAATATTAGTATTAAGAATGGGTTGAGTATTAATTTTTAAATAATAAATATTTTATATTTTCGGGCTTATGGGCCGGGTTTATTACGAGCGGGTCGGGCTGGGCTTATCGGGCTTTATCGGGCTCGGGTCTATCGGGCCTATCGGGTTTGAACACCATAAGCCCAAACCCAGTCCGCTAACTCTCAGGCCGGGCTGGCCCACGACCCATAGCGGGTCGGGCCGGGCTTTTGCCCATCGGGCTTATCGGGCTCCCATAAGCCCATGGGCTTTTGGGCCAAATGGTGAAGCCTACTTGCTGTTGGTCCAACATGAGGAAATAATGGAAATTAGGTCAATAAAAGATTGCAGTAGGGCCTGGTGGGTGAGGATTGGGAGAAGCTATTGAGGTTATGTGATATATTGGGTTCACTTATTATTATAACGCGAATGATAAAGTTAATATTTTTAATTTTTAAAAGGAAAATACTTGTTCGGTGATATCTTTTGTATAATTCTTTTGATTTATCGAATTTTATCTTAATTCGAACCACTTCTTTTTTAAATAATTATGTTAAGATCATTTTCGTACAAATCAACAAGATTTGATGTCGTTTAGTCAATCGTATCTATCAAGTAAACCAATGGTTTTGATAAAAATGAAGATCCTGATGGCTAACCGTTCATTTAATTGCTATATTTGAATGATTAAACGACATCTAATTTTATTTTTTTATAGAGATGATATTAACGTGATGATTTAGAGAATAATTGAAAAAATAAAAAATAAAGTATGAAAATGTACCACTAGAGTGCCACGAAAATGCTGTTTTTTTAATATATAATATTTTATATTCATTTATTTTATGACACGTAAATTATAGGCGTGATCGAAATACCACCCGAGAGGAGATAAGAAAGCGAGGAATAAAACTTAGGTTCTCTTTAGCCTTCATTCATTCCTATTTTGGTAGAAGCACAAAAGGAAAACTTAGTTAAAGACTTTAGGTCTACCATATATGTTGATGATGATGTCTAGGTCTAGCTTTGAAAAGTATTACTAGTAAAAGCAAATCTTAATCAACCTAACAAAATGAAACATTTTGAGCTCCAAATTTCATGGCTGAAACCTAGAAAGAAGAGGCATCTCCAACCAAAAAGAGAAAGATTGAAGCGTCAATTTTTCTGTTGCCATAATTAATCCTATTTTATAATATAAAATGTTACGTCTAATGGTTTATGAGTTACGTTACGTTACGTTACGTGGATTATATTTAATAATATTATTAATTTCCACGTAGATATTTAAAATCCATGAGGGTTTTACTTACAGGCCGTGATCACCAACCAGCCAACCTGTGGAACATAAATTGCTCATAGACTAGTTTTAAAATCAAATTATTAAAGCATGCATGTGATATCTTAGCTTACAGTCCACCCCCTTCCAGCTTAAAAATTCAACGATTTTAATTAGTAATTAGTAATTAGTCCCCACAGCCGCATAAAATTTCATTCAGCCACCATTTTTATGCTATGTGCAGGACTATGGAGTCACTTTGTTCATGTTCCGTACGCCGTATCTGGTCGATATAGTGCGGGAAAGCGCCGGCCGCGTGCTAAACCTTAACTCCATCAACGCCGGAGCTTCGTGGAGAGAGATGGACGTCTTGATCTTCAACTCCTGGCATTGGTGGACTCACACCGGCAATTCTCAGCCGTACGATTCCAATCCGTTACATTTTATTATAATGCGTAAATAACTTAGTCATTTTGAACGCGTAGTTTATTTTAAATTCGGTCTAATTTGATTTCTGTTTGTGTGTGTGCAGATTTGATTATTTCAGGGATGGGGCTAAGTTGTACAAAAATATGGACCGTTTGACGGCATTTTACAAGGGACTATCTACATGGGCTAAATGGGTTGACTCGAACGTTGACTCTTCAAGAACCAAAGTCTTCTTCCAGGGGATTTCTCCAACTCATTATCAGTAAGTAGTGAAAACAAAGCCAAAGGATTACGTGCTTCATAATGCATGAAAACGAAAAGATTATCAAACGAATTCGAATTTATTAAAAATGTTACTGTTGCATTGAATCAGGGGGCAGGAATGGCATTCGTCCAAGAAGAGTTGCCTCGGAGAACTGGAACCGCTGTCCGGATCAATATACCCGGCAGGGGCACCTCCGGCTGCTGCCGTTGTAAATAAGGTGTTGAGCACGATCAAGACCCCGGTTTACTTGCTGGACATTACAACTCTCTCACAGTTACGAAAGGATGCTCATCCGTCAACGTACAGTGGCGATCATGCCGGCAACGATTGCAGCCATTGGTGCCTACCCGGGTTGCCTGATACCTGGAACAACCTCTTATATGCAGCGCTCATCATGTGAAGGTGAATACATAGTAACAACAGAAAATAGCAACCAGTTCGATTGCAGATTCAGTTCGATTGATAAACGAGAATAAGGTGGTGGGAAAATCAGTTGTACATTGATTGGTTTATTGAACCAGAAGAGTGGTTTGGGGTTTATAGATAGACAGAGAGAAGCAGATGGAGATTCAAGGGAGGGAGAGAGTGTGTGAGATAACAGAAAGCAAAAACGCTCAGTCTTAGAGTAACTTAAATTCACTGACTAGTTTGAACTTTCTTGTTCATTTGCTATGTGACCTAATGGTCCTTATTGAAGAAATGTATATGTGGAGCTTTCCAGCATTGTGCTCGGTGTATTTTTCTTCTATAAGCTTGTTGAACGGGTGAAGATGATTCTCAGTTCAAACATTGACATAAAATCAACGGCTAGTGTTCGTTTGGTCGGTAATTTCAGCCAAAAGCTTAAGTTATTTGAAGAGAGTTCACTATGTTTCCAATGAGAACAAAGGAAAAAAAAAACAACAATCAAAATGCAAGGTTATACACTTATACTACAGCCTTAAAAGACCAAGCATCTTGAACTCATTAAGTATAAAACAAGTAGAATACTGTTTGCATTGAAACAAGCGATAGTCATGATATTTTTCAGCCACAAAAGATGATAGTACGACAGCTTGGTACAAAAAGATCAAAGAACTGTCGGGACACAAACACTCCTATCACTGTAAAGACAGTGAAGCGTCAGCCATGGTCCTCCTAGCAGCACAATAAAAAATAAAAATAAAAATCACTTGAATGGCAATTCTTAATGAATATTCGCCGTGGAATACTCAAAATTATCAGAAGGTTACGGTGGGAAAATAAAATTGAAAACAAACCTTAGAAGTTAAAACCATGATGGTGGGAGATGGAGGAAAGAAGAAGCTAGTAACCAATGTAAACTGCTGCATTCACTATGTAACAGTCGTCAGTCTTATCTCCCATTTCCTCCACAACCACGCCACTTGAGCATATCAATCCACCATCTACAACTTCAACTTTCAGAATTTTTCCACTGCAATTGAGTTTTAGGTAAGATAAGGCAAACTTAAAAGTGACAGAAGAATATGTGGACTGTGCTTTCAACATCATTGCATTGCATTGCATAGTAAAGAGTTTGTTTGCAAATGTACAAATTGGGTAATCCAAACAATTGGTTAGCTAGCACAGTGCATATGAGCCTACTAGGAGGTTATAACGAAGCATTTACTAGTATACTGACAGCTCAAGTCTTCTTAAGCGGAAAACTACGAGCCTTCCCCAGGCCAATTGAAGGTTAGCAACCAAAGAGCAAATTGCTGCATATATCCTTTAATCAATAGTGTGTAGGCTAAGCACTGTACTGCCTCGATCAGAAGTAGGATAGCACACAGAAGTTTGCCTCCATTAGAGGCCAATGGTCCTACTGGATAGTATTGATAAGGAATTACGGATTCAATAGCTTCTCCAAAGTTACCACTAAAATTCTCTGTCATACTAAACTATTGGAGCCATTTCAATGGTACCAAGGAAGGCCTTAATTCAATAAGATTATAGGGCACTATTTCCATCACTAGGTTGCACGAATAGGGACAATGGTAGACGTGGGTAAGTCTGACTGACTCGATACAAGTGAAATATAGAGTAAGCCAAGAATGCTGTCAAATTGTCAATGGAATTTTAGAGTGCACAACTTAGTATTTCATTAGCCAATAACAGTTCATGCATCCAGATTCATAAAGTGCAGAAATACTCACTAAGGAAAGACTGATTTGACCCTCTCGACATCCAGTGATGGTTGGAGTAAACGAGGCACTCCCAGCTTGATCTCTAGTTTCATCTCCTCAAATGTAACACCCGGTATTGACCCTGCAAAATTCAAACTTTACGACTTGTACTGAAACAACCTCCACAACACATAACATATATCCACAAAACAAAGTTCCACAATTCTTTTAGGCTACCGAATACAACTCAAAAGTAACAGTCAGCATACTAGCAATTCGTTGTCTTGTGACTAATTTATATACGGACATATGATCAATACTACCTCTTCGAAAAGCAGGGATTGAATTGGAAGTGATGGCATCTCTGCAAGCCCGCATTGCTGCAGATGTAACATCTTGGCTGTTTCACCACACAATTGAATCAAAATTCATAACTCGCAAACTATTTCCTTCACCGTATATATAGCATAAATAATAAATTCCAATGCATTAAATTTATCAAATGGGCAATCATCAAATGAAGCAAGGAGAATTTCATCAAACTTCATAACTAGCAAACTCTTTCCTTCGCTATAAAGCTAAAAAAAATTGGTCTCAAAGGACTAAATTCTCAAATGGGCAATAATCAAGTGAAGCAAAGAGAATATCATCAGACTTCATAACTAGCAAAGCTCAAAAATTTGCTTTCCACAGATTAAATTCTCAAATGGGCAATTATCAAATGAAGCAAAGAAAGATGCTAAAAAGGAAGCTGACCCATGTTGGTCATAGCCGACGCCCATCTCCACGAACAAGAGCTTCATAGAAGGGGCTGAGACACTGGTCTCACTTTGCTGGGCTTCCATGGCGGCTGATGAGGCTTTGTGACGGCGTGAAAATCGAGAGGTTCGAAGAGAGGAGGATCGGCTTGGGGTTAGAGCGAGAAGTGTGAATGATGCCGGTGTTGGGTAGATTTTATTAATATGAGCGGTAGTAAACGCAGCAGCAGACGAAGGAAGTGGCAGATTTAGTAACAAGCAGGCCCTCATTTTCTTTACCCACAGCAAAATAATTTCGGTCGCCTCATCATGATTACCACCGCCCGTCTCTCAATTCAGCAACGGGCAAAGCCGGCCTTCTCTTAAAAAAAAAGATTAATAGAAATTAAATTAGCCGACTCTGCTGGGGATCGAACCCAGAATCTCTGGTTCCGTAGACCAGCGCCTTATCCATTGGGCCACAGAGTCATTTGATAAGATGCCATAATTACTGCTTTTAGTACCGAGTGACAATGGAGAAATTACTATTTCTTATATACCTTCGTCCACATTATAAACTAGAAACGTAATTAATTCTAGGGATTTAATTGCATGTTTAATGACAGTAAACTCGATTAACTGTACTTGGGGACATTTCAATATAATATAACATGAATGTGCATGTCCATCACAAATTAAAATATTGACAAATACAAATAGCCTCGCCATAGAAATCAAAATTTAGTCTAAGATTGTGATCATCATTTTCATTTTTCTTTATAATGCGTCCATACAATTTATGTGGAGAGATTTTGCGTTGTAATTTAGCAAATTGATTTGTTAACGATTAATACGAGCATAGTAATCTTAGAAAAACAAAATCAGTTTTTTTTTTTTCTTTTTACCAAACATCCAATCACAAAGTAACATGTTAGCAAATAAATACACTTACAATCTAGACTTAGATTGTGAATCTCATCATATACACAAAAGTAAATCTAATTTCTTGTTACTCTAGATATGTTGTCCGTTACGTGAATTATCGAAAAAATTATTTACCTTTTTGTCAGATTAATTGTAAGAAGAAAATCATGTCAATTTTATTCGTGACTGAAGAAGAAATCACGAAGTCTGTACTAGCATTACAAACTTGTGTTACAGGCTACATTATACATGTTAGCTCTAGGAAGAACATAAATAATAATAATAATACTAATAATAATAATAAATGTGAATAGCACACAATGTTCTTTTATCTCTTTACAACAAAAACTCTCAAAGCAATATCTGACTGAAGCTGAGATTGCTTGCTACACAGATCATTATTATTATTATTAGCATGGTGTAGACCTGCAAACAATTCTCTGCTGTTGCTGCTGATTCTGGCATTGTACATGGCATGATCTCACTTTATCTCTCAACACCTGAAAAGCCCTCATTGTTTCCGCATCGAAACCCCCAGCAAACTGCACACAACGAAATGAATCATCTTAGTCATGTCAATATCTCGCCACATCCATATCAATGCACACTTAAATAGGATGATGGTGGTGGAGTGGTTGGAGTGGGTGAGTGTTTACCTGATGCACACAACGAAATGAATCATCTTAGTCATGTCAATATCTCGCCACATCCAGATCAATGCACACTTAAATAGGATGATGATGATGAAG
Source organism: Prinsepia uniflora (assembly GCA_032719365.1). NCBI lineage: Eukaryota > Viridiplantae > Streptophyta > Magnoliopsida > Rosales > Rosaceae > Prinsepia > Prinsepia uniflora. The sequence goes on from CM064868.1 coordinate 1,985,446, forward strand.
TGGTTGGAGTGGGTGAGTGTTTACCTGATGCACCCGGAAGGCAAATCGAACCCCCTGAACGATCAGCTCTTCTTCTTCGGGGCCACCTCCTACGATTTCAAGCTCAGCAGACACTCTTTTCATGTACTTCATTGCTAACTTTACAGATGCCAGCTTCATCTGCCCAGATGTAAACCATTGCCAGTTCATTAGCATTGCTGCCACTATAAATTACATTCATTTTTTCGGGTTTCAATCAACAAGAAAACTGCAAAGAAATCAATTATGCATTGATTCAATGATTGCATCTCATTCATCTGCATTCGTAACACTGCCTAGTAATGAAAATATGAAATCAGAAGGTAATAATAGCAAATATCTAAATGCTTGTAATGAGAAACTTTGAAGTCCTCCCTGATTGACGCTGTCTGCTAACCACGCTAAAGTTTTAACAATCCAATCCAATTCAATGGTCAGGATGCAACCACATTAAGGGGCAGTTCTCGAGACAAAACATATTATATGTGGAAAATCTTGTGGACTCTTCTTACCTGCTTCTTTAATTATTCCTATAAAGTCAACAATGGAGAATCTTAGTTGCTTCTTGACTCCCAACTCCAACTAAAATGTGAAGAAGACAAACATATCGTATATTTATGTGGGAGTTCACATGGGCGCATGCAGGCGTGCGAATAGAAAATAAGGGAAATATTATATAGCAATGACTTTCTTCATCCTGTGACCACTGACCCCTAAATAAGCTAGATTACATTGTAGACTGTGTCAAAAAGATTTCTCAATTATCGCCAAAGATCTTGAAATATAAACCACCCTTTAGAAATCAGAAATTGTAAAGCATAATATAATACAAGCTTACAAGAACGGATTAGTGAATTACCTGGCTTACAAATTCAGAATCGAGCATCCAATTTGTAGGAATTTGGTAAACGTTGTATCTTTTAGTGGCGGAGTCTCTCATCCGCGACAGATTGTAAACGCCGTGCTCCAATCTGTTCAGATTATACCAACCATGTTATCACACTACACTAACAATGCCAACAATGTACAAAGAGAAGACCATGAAAGCTGCTTACTTTTCCAGCAAAGCCTGCATCTTTTTTAGCGTTGGGCCACAGGGCTGTCGGGAATGGTCAGGGAACGACGAGGCCTCGGTTTCGAGCTTCTTGAGATCACAGTAACCGAATGCAGCCTCCCGCAGAGCATCGGCCTTCTGCTCCGGCCACTCAAAGTGCTTCAGCACAGCTCTTTCATCCACCTAAAAGCACGAATGAAAATCAAATTTAATCCCAAATTTGTGACTTAATCAACAAAATGTTGAAAAGGAAAATTAGGATTGTACCAAGTAAGAGAGCTCATCGTCGAGCCATTTGACAAAAGGCACCACATCTTTAATGTCTGTAAACGCTGCGTTTTCAACTTCTTTTATCAAAAACCGTATGAAATCTCCCTGCGTTTCTACATCCGTTTTTATCTGTAGATAAAAAATGAACACTGATGTCATGGTCTCAAATCAAAAATTGCCCCTAAAACTTTACAAAATTACACCTTTTTTTTCCTAGTCAAACAAAAGCAATTAGAATCTGCAGACTGTCTTATCTAACATGCAGACAATGAAATCCAAAGAAGAGAGTTTAGACCCAGCACAAAAAGACAAATAAGATGGCCACTTGTCACTGACATTAACAAAAAGACAGTGGCAGAAGCGTAATTTAATAGAATAAAGTAAGAGGCACCGGAACTTACAGCGAGCAAGTGAACCGAACGGTTCTCGATCTCGCCGATCATGTCGCGGGCATTGGTGGTTGCCGGAACTTCGGAGGTTCCACTGCTGGAATCTCTCCTAGACAGAGCGTCTCTCCTCATCAGAGAGTGGTAGAACTCCACAACCTCTGGTACTCGCCTCACCTTCGCCGGCGCCAGCCTTCTTCCTTTCGGTAGTGGAGGTGGCGGTGGAGGAGCCGCCCTTGAAGGCGGGGGTGGTGGTGGTGGTGGAGGTGCAAATTTGGGCTGGCTCTGCAGCGGAGGAGGTGGTATTGGTAATGTAGTCGCCTGTTCTGTTGAATCCTTGCTTTCCCCGTTGGATGTGGATGGTCTTGGTGGTGGTTTAGGAACCCTCGGGATGCGAGATCTGATACTAGACAGAGCCGCCTCGGCGAGTTCCTCCGAGCTGCACCTCGAATGTCTCGGTTTTTCCATTTCTGTTTCTTCTCTCTTCGAATCCGAGCGTTCGAGCTTCTGATTCTCCTGATTTATTTTAAATTCCGTACATTTGATTCCCTTCTTCAAGTTTTTGATGAGATTGGACCTTCCGGTGACTTCCATGAGTCCCTGAAATCTCTGCGACGATGAAAGCTCGTCACTTTCCAAACTTATCTCCGCTTTAGCACGATCCGTCGCCGTTTTCTTCAACTCCGAAATTTCAGCCTCCATTTCCTTCACTTTCTGCTCGCTCTCCCTCCTCTTCTCCTCTAATTTCACCTTCACTTCCTCCATCTCTGTTTTCAATCGCTCATTCTCGGCCTCCAAAGCCGCCATTCGCTTCGAAGCACTCTCAATCTCTTCGCCCTTGCTGACGATCTCGCTCTCCAAAATAGGAACAATGGCGACGGACTCTCTCAATAGCTTGTGCTCGAGAAGCTCCGTCTTCAACCTCGACTCTCGCTCCCGGAGCTCTTCAACGAGATGGACAAGCTCCGTCACGTCCGGCGGTTTCGGCTGGACCTGCGCTGAGGAGCGCGGGAAGTACACGCCGAAGGAGCGAGAGAACACCGCTTTCTGCGATGACTTTCCGGAGCTCAGCGACGGCGACGGCAACTTCGACGGAGTTTCCGGTTTTGCATTTGACGGCGATTTTGTTAGCCCCATTGCTACCCTCACCTTCCCAGCCACCATTGCAAAAGCTCTCCCCTTTTCTCTCTCTCTGGAATTTAAGGTCTGTGATTCTCACTTTCTGGAGTGAAGGCTTATCTTTGTCTCTCTGACTCTCTGTATTGGAGAAAGTTAGTGAAAGCTCAAACTCAAAGCCTCGAACTTGGAGTTTGCGACCAATTAGTAGAAAAATAAATCATTTTTATTTTAATTTGGATAGAAATTAATTCAAGAGAAAGGGAAAAGGAAAAGGAAAAGGAAAAGGAAAATCAGACGGGCGCCGTTAACGAGGAACGGTCTTCTTTTCTCCTATCCAATTTTCTTTATAAAAAAGAAAAATGAAATTTTAAAATTTGACTATGATGAATACACGCGCGAAGGAAGATCTGGAAACTGGAGTTTATCCGTCCTGAGTGCTATCAGTAATAATGGGCGCGTATTTGAAGATGCGCGTGAAATTGGAGGGGTGGGTAGTTTGTGTTATGGGTTTTGGTTGAGAGGGTAATGAAATTGATTTGGAAAGAGAGCGAACCTGTGGGGTGCTTCTAACGGTCGGCTGTAAAACAGTGTTTCTCGCCATAATCTCGCGATACCTCATTGCGTCTGAATTTTGACTATTTTTTGGGTGAACATTTCATTCGGAAATACTGAAATTATTCTGTCATGTATCATATTAAATCGAATAAAATTAAATAATATAATCAAATGGATGATCGGATATCATATCGGTTCAAATTGGCACATGATAGGTTTCGATATTAGGAAATAACGTCTAGTATCGAAATTGAATTGGCTTAATTTTTTAAATTAATTAATTAAATTAAATTCAAAAATAAAAAATTTAAAAAATTCCTAATAGTCTAATACCCCATAGGGTAATAGCTAATGATGGATTTAATTGTATGTTAATTTTAGTTGATAGATTTAATTGTATGTTAGGATTTTTTTAGTTGATGCATTTAATTGTATGTTAATTTTAATTTATGGATTTAATTGTATATTAAGTTTTTTTAGTTGATAAAGTTAATTTTAGTTGATGTATTGAGATTGATTGGTTGCCTTATGAATTTTCTATACATTTTGAGCAATATTTGTTAGCCACTAAGAGGCCTAATTTCTCAACTTCATCAAAATGTTACTTTTAGACACCCAATCAAGTAATCTAGAAATGAAATTATAAATTTGGGCTCAAAATTGAAACTGTTCCGAACATAATTGGTACAATACAATATGATATTAGTTTCATATTTTGAAATATCATATCATACCGAACCTGTTAAAATTATTTAGTACGGTTCCAACATCACATTTATATCGAATCGTACCGAACCATGCCCATGACTACTATTTTCTTTTCTTTTCATTTTTTAATACAACTTTTGACTAATTTTTGAGACAAGCATATTTGATTTAAAAAGAAAATTAATGTAAATTAAAGTACGACTTTGTTCAAACTAGAGTTATGAGATGCATGCAAATTCACCCAAATTTTTTTTGTGTGGATTATAATCAAAATTTTAGTGCACGATTATCCCATCTTGTATAGTGTACACATCCACATGCAAGCGTGTTTTGATAAACTTACTTTGGTGAATTCATTTCGATGCTCGATAATCTCCGGGAGTACTTCTATGATCGATTTGTCACTTAACCTATTTAAATAACCTGAAAGTTTGTCCCATCTTATTCGGAGAATAACCTTTATGGCATAACTCAACCAATGATTAAATTTGAAAAGTTATAAAATTTATAGATTAAATTTGAAAATGACAGCATTTATAGATTAAATTTGAAATTTATTTGATATTTCATAATCAAATAGGTATGATTTTTCTTTTATAGGTGATTTGACGGGACACGTTTTATTTATTTGTTTATGTTTAATCTTCTTTTGTTCCTCTCAAAATTAATAGCAATGAATTAATTAACAAGTGATATTTTAGATTTTATTACTTTTAAAATTTATTCAATTCAATCTAAATTTAAACTAAACATAAAAGAATAATAATAAAAAAAACACTCTTTATATGCAAACTATTTGCATCATATAAGACGCGGCAATGGGACCTTCAAACTCACGTACATGTTTGTTGAAGTTGTGCAGTTACCTCGATCAGAGCGTCTAATATAGTAATATGCTCTCTTTTTATATTCTTTTTGTTTTGGATTCAATAGAGAAAATGGGAATCCATCATAATCTCCAACTTCATCACTCCTTTTTTCGTAATGCTGTCTTTATACAAGAATATCCAAAGAAAATTCAAATCCAAGACGTCCGAAACTTGTGTTCTTACCCCTGAACCACCTGTGGTGGTTCAGTTATGTACGTACGTAATAAAATTTACACTGACTTGAGCTTCATTACACCTTAAAGATTGCAATGGCCGGCGGTAAAGTCACTTTCATTTGAGTTGTGGCTACTTTTTACAGACGTTGATGACTGGATGGAGAGGAGATCATATCATCCACCCTGATCGTCGATGAAATCTTCTTCAGCCTTTTATGAATGGATGTTTGTCTGTTTGTTTACAGCTGCTCTGAGGTTGACATTAGAATGCACACAAGGCCCTCTCCACCTTCCATGTGACTCTCTCTAATCTCTTCCTACTCTTCACCTTAAACCTACCCAGCTAGCTAGCTAGCGCCAAAATTGTAGATAGATTTTTGATGGAACTATTCACAATTATGTATGCAAATAGATATTGATCTATAATTTAATCAATTCAAAGCAATAACACATGCATCTGAGGTTGTGTATATATCTATTATAACCTTAAATTGCATAACTTAAAAGGATAACACTACGTATACATCGGATGAAACTAAGCACATAATTAAGAGATTTTCGAATGAAACTAAGCACCCACCTTAATTATATGGATTAAGTGGTCTATTTCCAAGTCCCACGCACTAGAGCGTTCCCTCCATAATACGGTACACTTGCATTGCAATTTGCAAGGCCAACGAAGCAGGAGTTAATGCGTCTCCATCTCCTCATCTGGCTCCTTCATTAGCCCTCCATGCAGCTCATTTAATCTCATCTTAATTAACTAACGTCGACCGTTTCATGCATAAATGGCTTAGCTAGGTATGTCGTTTCGTTATTAATTATGGTTTATTATGAACTAATTTATGTGAAATGGATTGATATGACCTCCACGTGCGTGACATCTAATTGTTCCTTGCGGTGGAAGGCAATTAAAGTTATACGGTGATTTATTTGATGCACAATCGAGCTTTCAATCATTATTTATAAATAATATGTAATATGTTCATTTTCTGATACACATATTTACGTAAAATTTTCAAATAAAATTATAAGAAATTGACATGGAAATAGACAATATGTATACTAAAAGATTTGAAGTAGACCAATCAATTAATATGTTTGGGATGGATGGAGCCATTGGAAAGGGCATGAATAGTTGCTTGAGTTTCCATGCTCATCAATTGATTTGCATTGAGCAAGAGTTGGTCAGTGCATGCATGCATGACCGTGAGACCACCGTCAAAAGAAGTCGCTGCCACATAGACCACCATCAAGTTTTTGGGTCCAATGTCTCAAACCATTTAATCCAAGCGGTGTAGCGGTCCAACGGCTATCATATCATCAAGGAAACAAAGAAACCCGAAGAGCAATGATGTAGCCCGGATTAGAATTGTATGACTACTATATATACTCCGAATCCCTTCGCAAAGGTAAGACTCTGAATCTCTCTTCAGATTACTGTTACTTGCATGTCAATGCCATTCGGCACACTGATACTGATTTGGGCATCGGAGCCCCCTCCGACCAGCACCACACCGGTGTCAAGTCTTTCCTCGCAAGTCATATGCCGGACGGAAGCCCAACGAACGGCAACGCCCTCAACGGGTCCGAAACACCACGTGGTTGGTCCCAGATCCCCCAACGGGTCTCATCACGTTGGTCAACTTTAGGATCGAACAATATGATAGCTTTTAACCCCGAAGAAGTAATAAACAAAAGGAAAAAAAAATTAAAATTTTGATATAGTTTAACTTATAATAATATTTGAATATTTTTTTTGAGTTAAAGTGGTGTTCAAGTCTATATAATAATATAAAACTAAATGAAGATTTAAAAAATCGTATCATAATTTCAATATTTTATTATATAAAGATGTATTGGCTAATACAAATTCAAATAGTGAATGTAATAAAAACAAAAAATTAGAAACAAAGAGTTTACATGTGCAATAATTAACTAAATTGATCTATCTAATAGTTTTTTTTAAGGAAAGTAGATATTCTTTTAAAATATAATTAATTTAATATTTATTTAAATAAAATATTGTATAGTATTATATATAGCAAATTAAATAAATTATATGTGAGACGGATCCCAGGATCCTAGTAGAACCCTCCCCTTCGTAGTTGTTTATGAGCATCTACATCAGAATTCTTAAAGTATATTTTGACATAATTTAGAGATTTGAAAAAAAAAATGGGACTCCACCAAAGTCCTTATTTCATTCCAATTTTGTGTGTTATAGATCCCTCCTGATAAAAAAAAATAAAAACAAAAAATTTATAGATCCCTAAATTTAACAAATAAGAGAGAGAAAGTTACAATTACTATTTCCTTTTTTTTTATTACAGTGGAAGTATAATTTTTTAGAAATTATCCATACAACATGTCATCAGATTCGAGTTTTAGACTAATTATCTACAAGTTAACATTGGAACCAACTAAATTAGACCGATTAGACAATTACTATTTCCTCTTAAAGTCTCAATATAATGAATTTCATTCAATTTTTTTTAAAAAAAAATTGAGGTTTGTCAAAATATGGAGCATTATTGGAGTAAATTTTTTTTAGAACAATTTGCTAAACTAACATTACAACTATTTTAGCAAGAATTTAACTTAAATTTAACAATTTTACTGAAAAAGTGTCCAAATTTTACATTATAATATTAAGGAAATTAGTAGTTATTGAGTCACGCATTCGTAATTAAATTGATTAAAATGGATCGTTAATTCATAAGTAATTCAAATCAAATGTACGTATAAACCCTAGCTAGCTAATTATAGCGAGGCCCGTAGAGCTAGCGGTGACTCGATCATCATTTGCTTTCTTTGTTTGAGATTAAACCAAAAAAAAAAAGAGGCAGGAGGTGTCTGTTGGTCATGAATTTGTGAAAGAGGGAGAGGTCGGTGGATGGTTTGGAGGGAGTACGGCAATTTATATGATCACAATTTGTCCGGAGGAGGAACAAACCTCGTGAGGTTGGACGCTGGTCGATCACGGACTGTGCTGGGATAGGACATAATGAGAGTACTGTGGTCTCTGGTGGTGGGACTTGTTCAACACATCTCATGTAACATGTATGCATGTCTGTATTTATGCTGGGGAATAATATCTGGTGTCTACGAGATTTGATTTTGAATAGCTAAAGAGAAAAGTTAAAAGGGGGCTCTGTTGCCTGAACTAGCTCTAGGCCCAAGCGCCAATGCAGTCCACAAAAGCAATAATAATGACGTGTGCCTTGCTTATTTCGAAGAAGAATTTACATGTCACGAGTCGGTAATCAGTAAAAATCAAATAATTTTTTTTTATCTCCCTTGATATGATTTGAGCTTTTCTCCCTTGATATGATATGATTTGATTTTTAGGCCGTTTTAAATGTTAATGAAATTATGATAAGAGTTACCACACATACACTAAAAAGGGAGAGTTCTTTAAGAACAATAAGCGCACAGACTCATCAACAGCCATTCAGATCCAATAATACTATATGTGACTTGGAGGCGCCAAGAGAAAGGGCATTATCACTCAAAGCAACCTCTGGATATTATAACAACATTGAACGTCACTCCAAATTACGTAGGTCTCCAGCATCGCCAACAAAGATTCACTCCACCTTCCTCAAACTGCACCCACGGACAAGGAGATCTACGCAGCAAACTCAAAGACCTACTGGACTTTAGGGGATTAAATCCACGACTGAGAAACTAATAGCAACAAGAAAACTAAAAGACCCAAGCTAGGTAGTTTTAGTATTAATTTTCCCTAACTCGAACTAACTCGTCTTAAATATTCCATTTTTCTAAAGAAAAACACTTACATTCTACGTCGTTGTATCCAAATAGATTACAAATCTTAAGTTGTAGTATAAAATGTACAGGGCTTTGTATTCTAATTCTTGAAGGCTTCACCTTGCCAGCATCACACTTCCCAATTACGTATAGGTTTCAATTGCTTTTGGCAAAAGCAAAGCAATATATTCATCTTTTTTCAATTTGTAACGAAACAAAGGTGATGTGGTTTCTTTCTCAACTATGTCATCTAATTGTCAAGCAGACAAGCCATTGTTAAGGAAAAGCCAGTTTTTTATTTATCATTATTATTTTCTTCCACAAATCATCTCATTTCATTTTATTTTGTACTACAAATGACATATATACAGTAGAGTTAAATACGTATACGATTCGGATTGACGCACCTCCAGATTTGAAACAATATATTCAAGCCCATGCATGCATTGGGAAAAATGAAGCTTAAATTCTAAGTTTAAAGGAAGACCTAGTTTTCCACCAACATATCTGTTGAGCAAGAACTCTTTTTGCTGTATGTACCTGCCAAGCCAAGAATAGGGGAATCTAATCTTAGGTTACACTAGAAAGATGGAGTTTCATATCTATGCCTGATGTGTAAGGGATGCAAACACATTGCTTCCGGCAACAAAATAACACAGTTGTACTCCAAAATCTCCCATTCTTACTGGCTTCAAAAAATTTCGGCTCACGCTTTTAGACTATATGAAAAATAGATCAAACTCGAACATGTCGACTTGTCTAAGATCTTCGTCATCACTTACCACAACGGGGAAGTAAGCTACAAAAGTCAAGGTGATGCAAGTTTGTTTCACTTATTGATCATATATTTGTTATCATCTAATCTAAATGCATTCTAAAAAATTTAATTAGAGTGCATATCAAGAAAGCAATAAGGCTTGTTCTACTCGAAAGGGTGCTTGGTGTGAAGAAAAAAATGGACACCAACAATCATAGCATAGCCAAAAAATGGAGGGATCTAAGCGGCCATTACAATTGGGAGGGCTTATTAGATCCCCTAAACATTGATCTCTGACGGTACATAATTCATTACGGAGAAATGACTAAGGCTACTTATGATGCCTTCAACACCGAGAAGGCGTCAAAATATGTAGGAAGTAGCAGATATTCAGGAAATTGAGATCGGAGATTGAGATCGGACAATCCTTTCCAAATCAACTTAGCATGAACGAGGAAGTCGTCCCTGAAACCCTAAAAGATTTCAGTGCTTGCAGGGGATTGCCACTTATCAATAATTAATAAGTAAGAACAAATAATTAAAGGACATATGAGAATTACATGGTTCACCTTTGATGGGACTACGTCCACGGGGGTATTCTGGAGTTTTCACCATGAATCAAAGAAAACTACATGGATGCAAAGTTTTGACCCCTCACCACCCCAATCCAAATTACACCCTACGATCTCACAATAAGTGTTTGATGTAGAATAGCCTCTTGAATAATAATCACCCCACGGAGTTCCTCCTCCTATGTTGGAGAGTCATCTTTATATCATATTTTGGGGATAATTAGCCAAATCCTTATATAAATAGGTTTCTTAATTTGTTAAGCTTAAAGTAGAAGTCAAGCTTCAATCAACTTCCATGATCTTCAAAGAAATATAATTAAACTTCGATAATAATTAATTGGGTCCTATTCTAAGATATATGGGCCTATATCAACTTATATGAACCTAGGGCTTAGGCAAAATTTTGCCCCACAAACAATTTTTCAGTACTCAAATTCAAATTTCTCAATATTTCATAATAAATTTTGGTTATGTACCCCTTCGTTCTATCGGGGACTTAGTTCCTCTCAATTGCCTTGTACGTTGGGAGGGTAAGTTGTTGTAATAGTTCGATGACAAAGCCCATGTTATGTGGTTCTGCTCACCTAATTTTTAATCTCTTCTCTTGTTTTTTTTAAAAAAAAAATGAATCATTGAAATAGGAGTTACTTATTAAGAATCATACACCGGATAGTCTAACTATAAATGATTCCACAAAGGCACACAGTATCAACAATTAGGATTGAGGCATATATGTGCATGAGCAATAAACTTAAGAGCATTAAAACCAAAACTCTATTGCTAAGGTGAATCGTAAATTGAATCATCTTCACTAAGTAATGAACATGACTTTGCTAGCTAGGGAGCCTATTAACAGAGTATAACTTTGGGCCATGCTGCTTAATTATTTGCTAATTAAGCCCTAATCAACCCTAACCGGCCAACTCTATCACCTCAAACATTCCTCCCGTTGTATTTTATTATTTTTTTAACTGAAAATACTTCCGTCCTATATGTTTATTTCAAAAAATGTACCACGGTTAATTTGTACTCCAGCCTAGGCTGCCCCCTCAGCTTCACGTTGCAAGCATCATGCTTCCCAGATACATATATGTTTCAATTGATTTTAGAAAAAGCAAAGTAAATCATCTCTTTTTTTTAACCAAACAAACCGCATAATATATATCAAGAACCTCGATAAGAAAGTTTGCAGGCTGGCCCACGAGGGCTTGAAGGTCACCACATAATCACAAAGATACAAGAGGAAGTTCCCATCGAAACTTTCTGGGGCTAACAGAAGGAATTCCATATCAGAAATGGCAACGTACTGGCAAGTGCCTAATGTACGTTGCTTCCGGCAACAAAACAGTACACAGTTATACTCCAAAATTTCATAATGTTTCTAGGGTTCGGTTCGTTTTTACTCATGCTTTTAGAATACATGAAAAATTGATCAACCACGAACATGTCGATTTGCCTTCTATCTTCGTCATCATTTTACAAAAATGATGTCCTCTTCCAGCCATGGTCATTACACAACGAGAAAGTAAGCTACAAAAGGTCAAAAGGCAAGGTGATGCAACATTGTTTCACTTATTGATCATATCTTTCTTCACCTAAAAGGCATTCTAAAATATGACAAGTGTATATAAAGAAGACAATAAGGCTTGTCCTTCTCAGAAGAGTAGTGCTTGGTGTGAAGAAAAAAATGGACACTTCCAATGATAACATAGCCAAAAGATGGAGGGATCTAAGCGGCCAAAATAACTGGGAGGGCCTAGTGGATCCCCTAGACGTTGATCTCCGTCGGTACATAATTCACTACGGAGAAATGGCTCAGGCTACTTATGACGCTTTCAACACTGAAACGGCTTCAAAGTACGCAGGAAGCAGCAGATATTCACGAAAGAACTTCTTTACTAAAGTTGGTTTGGAGAAAGGAAATCCTTTCAAGTACGAGGTGACCAAGTTTATGTATGCAACATCACACATTCAAGTCCCTGCGGCCTTTCTCGTAAAGTCTTTGTCGAGGGAGTCTTGGTGCAAGGAGTCCAATTGGATGGGTTATGTTGCTGTGGCTACAGATGAAGGGAAGGCTCTGTTGGGCAGGAGAGACATTGTGATTGCTTGGAGAGGCACTATCCAGTCATTGGAGTGGGTCAATGGCATAGAATTTCATTTGGTTTCTGGCTCAGAATTACTTGGTGAGAAAGGTGATCCCAAGTTGCACGAAGGTTGGTACTCCATCTACACTTCGGATGATGTGCGCTCGCGTTTCAACAAAACCAGCGCGAGAAACCAGGTAAGAACTATGTTATACTGATCAATAATTCATATTAACAGCTCGTCAACATAACGTACTTGTTGATAAGAAAATATAAAGGCTTGATGATTATATAAATGTCTGATGACCTTTCTTACACATAAGAACACATAAATTTCTCGACAAAGAAGAGCAACCCATCATAAAATTTATCAACCATGGTCAAAATGTCCAACCAACCACCAGAAATGCTATATCCACTAAATTTGAAATCCTAATAATGGGTTATAAGCCAAAAAAAAAACAAAAAACAAAATATTGGGTTAATTACTTATGATTTAGAAAAACTCGAACACTAAACTCTTAAGTGATAAGTTCTCTCCTACCATCCCTACCCAAAAAATTCTTCTAAAATCCTAGACCCTCAACAAAATACGGAAATGGAGTTGGAAGCAGCCCCTTTCTACATGCTATTTTATCTTAAAGCTCGCCAAAAGGAGCCCATATTCGCATAGCCGCCAAGTTGAGATTCTTTTGCAAAAACAAACAATATCGTAGAATGTTCTGTGTGAATCACAGGCGCTTCGCGCCCTCGGGTTGAGAATTAAGGAGATTGATGCATATGCAGATTCGTCACTTATCATCCTTCAAACAACTGGAGATATGAAAACCAAAGATCAGAAGTTCATTCCCTACCATCACTATCTAGAAGATATCAGGCTAAAGTTCAGACGGATTATCTAGAAGATAATTACTGCGTAATCATAATTCGAATTGACAATTTATTAGCATATATAAAATGTCGCACATACTTTTTAAATGCATGCAGGTTCTTGATGAGGTCAAAAGACTAGTAGAGCAATACAAGGATGAGGAAATAAGCATCACAACAACAGGGCACAGTATGGGAGGAGCACTTGCGACGCTAAATGCAGTTGACATTGTTGCTAATGGAGTCAACAAAACGAAGGACAACCCAAGCAAACCCTGTCTAGTCACAGCCTTTCCATTTGGGTGCCCTAAAGTTGGAGACTGGAACTTTAAGAAGGTGTTCGCTGAGTTCAAAGAGCTTCGAACCCTACGCATTTGTAACCATCTGGATGTCGTCCCCAGATACCCATTTGTGGGCTACCGCGAAGTGGGAGAGGAGCTGTTGATGGACAACACGAAATCGGAATACCTGAAGAGCAATGGAGGATTGGTGAGTTGGCATTACATGGAGGGATATTTGCATGGCGTTGCAGGAACACATGGGATCCAAAAAGAGTTTCAGTTGGTGGTGAACCGTTCCTTGGATTTGGTGAATAAAAATTCTAGTGATCTCAAGGACAAGTATCTTACGCCGCCGTTTTGGCTATGTGGGAAGAACAAGTGTATGATTCAATTGGAAGATGGGTCTTGGGATCTCATGGACCGTGAGCCTGGTGATATTGATGCTGATTTTTAAACTTAATTAATTAATATGTATCTTGGTTTATGTATTTGTTGTCTGACTAAATAAGTGCTTATAGTGCACTAAATAATTGCATTTGTGGAGTATATCCGCTATATTACTATAAAGTTAATGGTATTTTATAATTAATATACGCATATTTGCATGCAATTATAATTAGTACTTACAATATACTGTAGTAATGGAACCGCAAAGCTGATATAAGTGCTGTTTGGTTTTTGAATTGACCTAATGTGATGAGACTTACTGAAGAATTTAGGACCCGATAGGAGTATCTGGACTCATTAATGTTCAAAACGGCGGACTAGGCGGAGGGCTACCGCCACGAATAAGGGTTACGCGTTAGCTATAGGCGGCTGCCGAATTACGCGGTGCCTATGCGGCCTGGGCGGTCCTGGGCGACCGAGGCAAGCTAGCCGGTCGAGGAGGGCTGGATGGTTTTGGAAGTTAAAAAAAATAATCAATGCATTCATTCATTCATTCATTCATCAGTCCCATACATTCATTCTTGCAATCCATATGAATCAAAAATTCATAATCAGTCCCATAAATTGATCAGTCCCACAAATTCACAGCATTACCCAATATTCAATTGTGAATCCATATGCTATCGGCTTTACTATTCCTATATTCACGATCATTGATAAATTCATAATTATAATTATAAGTTCAAAAATCAAAACAATCAATCAAATTCAAAAACTACCCAAACAATCAATCAAAATCAAACTCAGACCACCCATTGCCCAACCCTCAATACCCAAATCAAAGCACTTAGACTCAGAGACTACCCAAACGGCCAAACTCAATACCCATTACCTACCATTCGCGAAGTCGACATCTGCTTCGTCGAGCCACCACGATGTCGCCTCTAATTGGATGTCCGAAGTCGAAGTCTCAGATCTTGAACTCGTACTCGAACGCAAACTCGACCTCGAAGTCGCACTCTCTGTATTGCATGTCTCTCTGTACATGTAAACATCTGACCTTCTTTGGCCTTCGTCATCGGTCGATGAGGAAAGGAAATGAATCGCAAATTGGTGTGGTCGAAGATTCAATTGAGTGAGGAATTGATAGGATGGGTTTGAGGAATTCATTGGTGCGGTTGAAGACTGGTTGGGTTTGGAGGAATTAATATACTGTGGGTAGTGGAGATTGGAGTTATTGGACGGTGTCGGTGGTAGAGAGATAAGAGCTGTTAGGATTTAGGACCTGAGCACTTAAGATTTATTGTCAAAGACTCAAAACTCAATGTATCATCTCCACCGTTCATTTATCCTTTATTATAATTAATAAGTTGGGTACTTGGATTTGTATATTGGGTTTGAGTTTGGGTTTGTATTTGTATATTGGATTTAAGTATATAAATATATTGGGTTTGGATTTGTTTGGGATATCTATTTGTTTGAAATGAATTATGTAATATATGTTTATGTATATATAACTATATAGTATATAATTTATTGATTTTTGTCTTTAAAACTATATAGAGGGAATCAAGATCAGGGAGAGTATCTTGAAGTATACCATGTATCCCAGAGTATATTGAGTATCTCGAAGTATACTCACATGATCATTGTGTACTATTTTGTCATATGATCAAGGTTATTTTGTCTCATTGGGTTTTGTTACTTGATTAGATTTTAATGAGGTACATTCTTGGTATGTTCACCATGTTAACAGTGCATCATGAAGATGCTATGATTCGACTTATTTCCATTTACTTATCTTTTCCCTTCTACCACAGGTTTTTCCCATTGGGTTTATCAAACAAGGTTTTGGTGTAGCAGCACTAATGCATTCTATCTAAAAAAAACTATCTACCCACATTCTAGAATATACGACTTCAACTACTTCAGAAGATTCTGATACGATCGCTATCCAAGCACGTTGCACTTTTTTTCCTTCGACCAAGGTAATTTTTGGCCCACGGAGTTTTTGTTGCCTAGCAAAATTTTAACGAGGCAACCAATAAGCACACAGCTAAGCAGCAACATTACATGAAATATCCAAGGGTGAGTGTTGTAAATAAACATATATAACGTGACTATTTATGTAAAAGGTACAATGTGATAGATTAGTTATTTGTTATTTATTATTTCGTTATATTATAGAAGGATGTATAAGGTTTTATTCATTAATAATATATTCAGAATACTAAATAGAACATATGTTCTCTGCAAGCATCTCTCTCTATTTCTCTCTCTGCAAATCCACTTATCAAATCCTTCACGACAAGTTTTTATTATACGGCTACAATATTCAATTCATAATGGGTCATTCCTTAGTAAATTGGCTTGCAAACATTTTAAATCAATCAAGGGGATGTAGCTCAGATGGTAGAGCGCTCGCTTAGCATGCGAGAGGTACGGGGATCGATACCCCGCATCTCCATTTCTATCTTTTTCTTCCTTTTTTATTTACTTACTTTTTAAATTTTCGAATCATAACTAAATAAACTATATGTATGTGCTTCTTTTTTTGTTTTTTTTTTCTACGTACTTTAGAATTTTGGATTCCTAACTAATTCAACTATATGATTCATATGTTACATATACGTGTATGCCAAGTGATTTCTTTCTAAAGACCACCTATTATTAGTCCAAGAGATTTCTTTCTAATGATCACGTAGCTACCATTAGGTTAAAATCTTTGCTGAGAAGTTCCGATATATATTTTTCAAGTGATCATTCTACAATACACCCTACATATATATACATTCTATGCGAAGAGATGAATTTAATAATCACATTTTCATAAGTTGAGGTCTTTGATAAGAGAATCGACCATATTTCTTATGTGACCATTCATTGAATAAATAAAAAACGCCCTACAATAAATTCGGGTGAAGGTGAAACCTCAATAGAGATGTTTTTTTTTTTTTAATCTTTGTATAAGTTGTCTCAAGAATGATGGGATGGAATTAACCCTAGTACTGCTGCAATTCTTCGTATGCATTAATATCAATATATGCCAGCCACTAGAGCAGGACACCTTGTGTATGCGTGATTTATCCCTGATACAACCATACATTGACGGCCTCAATAATTGCCCATCAACAAGAAGTGGCACTAGATCTTCATTTTGTTTAATGCTACCACCAACAAAGAAGGCGTAATTGAATTAAAATCCTTTATTTATTATACACACCTATCTCCCCACGAGAAACAGCGCGCACCATGCCTTTTATTGACATCTAATAACGTACAAACTAAACCTAGCTATAAACTTCATGTAATTCTTGATGGTTAAAGTAATACATATAATATAGCTAGAGGGGCATGGTAAAGTTTCCATGGATCAAACCCATGGCAATGTAGCGATAAGCTGCTTCTGTTAAGTGAATTCCATCCCAGTTTGCATACGAAGATGGATCTTCACAGACTGTCGACCCAATGTGTCCACACCTTGCCGACTTATTGAAATTGTATGGCCCTCCCCCTCCGCAACAAGCCCTTAGAGAGTCCCACTCGTAAACCCTACAAAGCAAGAATTAATGAACCTAACATATCGGCGTATCATCCAGATACATTTGAATTTAAATTTTATTTCCGAACAGTTTATATTAGTTTAAGTATACATCATTTTAGTTGGAAAATTAATATACAACTTACCGTGATGTCGAGGGACATGATAAAAAGGCATGGCAGCACCGTAGTAGTCGGCATACATTATCCTCGCATGAGGGTATTTTTGTCCTAATGTCACTAGAGCACGTTTGAGCTCACTGTTGTGGTACTTAGAGAAAGCATTGAACGCTTTCAAACACCCATTTCGTTGGTCATAAGAAGCTTTGTTGGGGTTTTGAAATAGTCATGTACGTGGCTGAGCACCCAATCGGCAAGTTTCCGGGCACCATCAGCTCCACCGCACCTTCTTCTATCAATGCCTGCCACATGACCCCATACTATTAGTTCATCAGTAATATATACTTAACACATACAAATATATTTTTGCAGGATAAGTTGTATCTGCATGGATGACTACGAGTCGTTGATGGCTTATAATGCATCAGTGGCTCGTAGTCATTGACATGCGCCTGAGGACTCCATATACGTACAGTCATGGCCTTAGTAATTGCTTCCACAACAAAGGGTACTGAGGCTTTGAGCTGTTTAATGTTCCCACTAACAAAGAAGGCGTAGTTGTAATCGTTTCCACCTATCTCCCCCACCAAAAACAACGCCTTTTTGAAGTAGATGTCACACTCTTCAAAAAATAAAAATAAAACCTTAAATCAATCAATTAATTAATTAATTGAATTAGAGAGTAAAATATGGGTTAATTAGTTGTGACGAGATGATAATAAGATCACCTTTGTTGAAGCAGAAATCGAACCCGCCGCGAAAAGTTCTCACAATTCCTGCAAACAGCAAACAATTAGCTATCGTTGTCTCGATCGATTTACCCGGGGGGTTGTTCGACCAAGAACACTCCGATGCCTAAGTTAGCTTTGAGAGAGGAAAAGGATATACTTCGAAGCGAAGAATCAACTTACCTTGAAAATGAAATGTGCCTTGCTATTTATAGGGGTGAGTGAGATGTTCAATTTCCATAGTTTCGATGTGGGACAAATGCTCATCAATTTACCTCTTATATAGGGGTGAGTGAGATGTTCAATTTCCATAGTTTCGATGTGGGACAAATGCTCATCAATTTACCTCTTATATAGGGGTGAGTGAGATGTTCAATTTCCATAGTTTCAATGTGGGACAAATGCTCATCAATTTGCATGCTAACACGTGTTATACAAATCGAGGGTGGAGAGGCTTCCACATGTCATTCTGGTTTGGGCCATGTCCGGTGCTTGGGCTTACAAGTATTATTGCCAAGGGCAATTTGGTCATTTTGAGAATTATGGGCCACGTGGCAGCTCCACATTTTTCCGGTGATTTTGGGTTCCACAAATGCCCCCACATCGATTCGGTATTCAGGGAATCCGGAGGGATGTACATTGTTTGGAGTCTTATATTACCGGGTTACCAGTTACCGTTGGGTTCAAGAATCGATTCAGTGTTTATTTGACGATTTTGCCCCTGGTTATAAAGGTAAAAAGTCCATTTTTAGTTTTAGAATGACTATTCTGGGTTTAGTGGTGTGAATCGGACATAATGTGCAAAATGACCATTTTACCCCCAAGCATGGGCAAAATGTTGTCTTTTGAACCCGGGGGTCCAAAGGACGAGGGCCAGAGACCGTTACGTAGGTCGAGTTGATACGAATCCATAGACAGGTGGCATGCCGAAATCGGAGATCGGATGCGAAGGTTATGTGTCTACGAAGGCGAGGGGCATTTTCGTAATTTTGGAAGCGAAGGGCAAAACGGTCTTTTTGAGACAAGCGAACGGTGGACGCTGACTCATGCTACCTACCAATGATTCTTGCTGCTTTGTCTAGACAACATGGAGGAAATCAAGGATTTTAGGGACCCTAAACCCTTAATTAGGGAAAACTCAATCATTTTGTCCAAACCTTGATTTTGTTAAATAGCAGAGCAATTCGATTGTGAGAATGAGAGATTAGAGAGTCTGAATTGGAGCAAAACAAACACGAAGGACAGAGGGTCGCTGGTTTTGCAGATTTTCGAAATTTTGGAAATTTGTGGTGAAAATTCGAATTCGAATTCGTGAGTCTTGAGGATCAAAATTGAGGCTGGATTAAGTCTCCTGGGACTAATTCGAACCGATCCAAATCAAAAACGGGGAGGATTGAGGCCGTATCGAGCAAGAACAGAAGCTTCAAAATCCTCGAAAAATCAAGCTTGAGTTCTACTAGCTGGAGGTAAGGATTTATCAAATTGATCTTGTAAAATCGTTCCTTATACTCTCACGATGTCACGTCGTGGACGGAGTTTGGCCGAACAGTCGACGGGGACTTGGTGGTGACTGAGTGCACTTGCGGACGTGACTAGTGAGCATCGGTAGGCAGGATCACACCTACTGTGACTCTTGCTAGTACCACATACATGGTCGCCATGCGTCAAGATGCCGAGAGACCCAGCAAATTTGTCCTGTGGGAGCGTGGCGGTTTTCGTGGCCTAAGTCCATTCCGAGGGAAAGATATGGATTTTGAGAAGCCTGAAGACCTCATGGAGTGGAAGGCTTGCAATCAAAATTCCTTTCCAAACGACGTTCTCGTGGAGCTTGGCGACAGATGTTCTTCCAGAGTTCCGGGACATGAGCCGGCTGCTTTCTCCATGAATGGCGCGAGGCTTTCAGACATCCCGATCAAGGAGTGGTTGTGCGTTCCACTGTGCTCGAAGGAGACCATTGTTCAGAAGAAGGACGATAAACAAGGACTTATTGGTTCTTGGGAGAAGAAAGCATGCCGAGCAACTTCTTTCCTAACCAAAAAGCATACCGAGCAACTTCTTTTCTAACCTTTCCGTTCCGGTCCTGCGAATGTGCTATTTTGAAGGGCCGCAGAAATGGAAGATTATGTTGTTGATGTGATATTACGATAACTTAAGAAAACTTAAGGTCTTAATTTCACATCGGAAGCCAAGGTGGGCGAGTTGGAGAGGAGCCGTGCGGAGAGGATGCTGATAGAAAATGAGCGAGATACCGCTCGAGATGAGCTCTCCTTGCTGCGCAGAAATTTGCAGGACTCAGAAGGCTTTGATGCTTCGATGACAAAGGCTTGAATGCTTCGCAGGGCGAAGGCTTGGATGCTTCGATGACGAAGGCTTGGATGCTTCGATGACGAAGGCTTGGATGCTTCGATGACGAAGGCTTAGGTGCTTCGCATGGCGAAGGCTTAGATGCTTCGCAGGGCGAAGGCTTAGATGCTCCGCAGGGCAAAGGCTTAGATGCTTCGCAGGGCGAAGGCTTAATGTTTCGATGACGGAGGCTTGGATGCTTCGATGACGAAGGCTTAGGTGCTTCGCATGACGAAGGCTTTTTACACTAGAGAGAATAAGCTTTGAAAATTGTACATGGTGAACAAATCAATTTGTCGATCTCATTTCATTGATACTTGAATTTAGAAGACAACTTGAAAAGCAAAATTGAAAAGCTCCATAGAATTTTATGTCTCTCTAATGCTGACAGTCTAGTTGATGCGGATCACCTTTGAAGCTGGTTCGTTTGGCCCTTTGTTTTCCATGTGATTTACAGTTTTGATGTAGTCTGTACAATGCCCCTCCCTCAAGAGATTTCAGAGATATCTTTCGAAAGATATACATGTGCTGATATTGTGCCCATAACATTCATGATAGGCGCACCATTTGGTCTTATCAGCATTCTCTTGATTGCCTTTGACTGGCTCCGGCCTTTTAAACCATGGTTTGTTCTTAATTTCATTGTGGATCTAATGGGCTGGTAAAGATAGCTGTAAGTTAGGCTTCCCCATAACTGGCGTTTGGGAGTGTTGCCCGGCCTTTCGCTTGTTGAGCTTTCCAGTCGCAGACTTTTCATGAGGTTCATCCTCATTAGAGGCCCCTTCGCTAGTCCCGGCGTGGTCATGAGTATGAGCAGCGCTCTTCTCGTCCTCCCAACTTGCATGTCGCTCTGCTAGCGAAAGTATTTTGGAAAAACTTCGCGCATTGCTTATGACGATGTCCCCGTAAAGCTGGCTGTCTCGAGGGAGTCCTTGTTTGAATGCCATTGTCGCAACAAGGTCATTACAGCTGATAATGCGAGACTTTTCCTCACAAAATCTCCGTATGTATTGTCGCAGAGTGTCTTTTGCTCGCTTTTGGATAGAGAAAAGATGGTCATCTTTCACCTCGATTGTCCGAAGTTGTGCGTATTCCTTCACAAATGCCAAAGCCAACTCTTCAAAGGACTCAATCGACCTCGGGGGGAGATGATTGAACCAAGTCACGGCTTGGCCTCGAAGGGAAGCTTGAAAAACTTTGCACATGAGCGCATCGTTAGACCTGTGGGGGATCATGACTCCTCGGTAATAATCTATGTGTTTTACTGGGTCGGAGGATCCTTTGAATGGAATGAAGTTTGGTGTTACGAACCTCTGGGGGAATGGCTCCTCCTCAATATCCCTTATGAAGGGCGTAGAGAGCTGTATTTGGCGACGTAGATCGTCTTCTAGATCGCCACCCTGTTGAGCACGAAGGTGCATGTCCAGCATTTTTTGAACATCATTAGCCCGCAATGCTCCTTGCTGAGCCGATGAGTCCTCTTTTGCTAATTGTTGAGAAACTCCTTGAGCTTCTCCCCTTTTACTGTCGTGGGCAGATCGTTTTGGGTTTTTGTTTTGAGCTCGAAGTTGCCCCCTGCCCCCACGTGAGTGCTGTGAATGCTCTGCCCATGAAGTTGCCCCAGTCCTACCTCCTAGCCGTTCACGTACTAACGGCTTTAGGCGTTGTGGGATTTTTTCTTGATGAGCGTGACTTTCTTCTCCAGAGTTTCCCAGCGAAGTATCTTGTGACATTGTTTGGCAGCGGGCCTGCTCTTTCCTAGGTCGTCCCTGGGCATTCTCTTGTCGGCCACGTGACGTGGATCGTCCGTCTCGCTCCTGGATTGGTCTCCCTGCTAGGAGTTGCTGCAAGAGCTCTGACTGAAGTTGAATTTGTTTGCTTAACCCTTCAACTTGCTGCGCCAAATTGTCTTGGGGAGGTTGGTGACGACTTCTCCCTGAGATGTCATGACATCCGTCCAGAAAGTCCTTTAGGACCATGTTT
The DNA here is from genome assembly GCA_032719365.1 of Prinsepia uniflora. Lineage (NCBI taxonomy): Eukaryota > Viridiplantae > Streptophyta > Magnoliopsida > Rosales > Rosaceae > Prinsepia > Prinsepia uniflora. Next base: position 2,008,040 of record CM064868.1, read on the forward strand.
GTTGTGGGTCGATCATGTCGTGATGCATTTCCCATCATCCTCTCATTCGCTTGTTGTAAAGTCGAAGTTCCTTCCCCTAGCGCGGGTACTTGGTTAGCTGGAGAGGGGAATGCTCCAAAACTGAAGGTTGGCCTCCCTTCGAGTGTCTCAAGGGGCGCTTCCATAGACACGCGCCTGAGTTGAGCTGGGCGCTTCTCCGGAGTTTCTATGTGAGCTTCATTCCTCGTCTGAGCTGTTGAGGCAGAAATACCTTCTCCGGCTGACTGAGCGGATCGACGAGCCTTAGCCATGCCGATTCGAAGAATTTTGAATTTGGAAAGCTGTTGATGGGTAATTTGAACAACGTTCAGAATCTTCGAACAATGTCGATGAACGACGAACGAAGAGAGATGAACGATGAACAATGTTCAAAATCTTCGAACAATGTCGATGAACGACGAACGAAGAAAGATGAACGATGAACGAATTCTTGATGAGTGATGAACAACGTTCAAAATCTTCGAACAATGTCGATAAACGACGAACGAAGAAAGATGAACGATGAACAAATTCCTGATGAGTGATGAACAACGTTCAAAATCTTCGAACAATGTCGATGAACGACGAACGAAGAAAGATGAACGATGAACAAATGAGAGAGCTTCTTCTGAGTATAACTCAATAGCTCTCAATGAAAGCACCAATTGTTGAAGCAGAAATCGAACCCGCCGCAAAAAGTTCTCACAATTCCTGCAAACAGCAAACAATTAGCTATCGTTGTCTCGATCGATTTACCCGGGGGGTTGTTCGACCAAGAACACTCCGATGCCTAAGTTAGCTTTGAGAGAGGAAAAGGATATACTTCGAAGCGAAGAATCAACTTACCTTGGAAATGAAATGTGCCTTGCTATTTATAGGGGTGAGTGAGATGTTCAATTTCCATAGTTTCGATGTGGGACAAATGCTCATCAATTTACCTCTTATATAGGGGTGAGTGAGATGTTCAATTTCCATAGTTTCGATGTGGGACAAATGCTCATCAATTTACCTCTTATATAGGGGTGAGTGAGATGTTCAATTTCCATAGTTTCAATGTGGGACAAATGCTCATTAATTTGCATGCTAACACGTGTTATACAAATCGAGGGTGGAGAGGCTTCCACATGTCATTCTGGTTTGGGCCATGTCCGGTGCTTGGGCTTACAAGTATTATTGCCAAGGGCAATTTGGTCATTTTGAGAATTATGGGCCACGTGGCAGCTCCACATTTTTCCGGTGATTTTGGGTTCCACAACCTTGTTTGGTGGTGCAAAGGGAGGGCTTAAGCTTCCTGAACCAACCAAGCTGAGTGCTCAACGAATCGTTGGTCCACATAACCGATCCCATTTTTCTCTGGTAGAAGAATTCCGGGTCAAGTGCCGTGGCTCCGGCAACCGCAAAGTTGACCCCATGCTTCACATTTTGGCCTTGCTTTACGGCTAGGTACGGTGGCAAATGCGGCAACCCAGAGGCCTCAGCTGCCCCAATATCAAATTTTGAGTCATATGTATACGCACACAAGCTCTACGTCATATTGGGGTTTAGGGATCGAGTGTTGTTATTGTTACTTTAAAAAATTATCATTACTTTATAATGTGACAAGAAAAATATCGATACAATTACTTTGATGACGTGCTAATAACAATTTCAATTAAATTATATGATTTTGGGTTACTTACCAATGAAATCAACAATTAGTCGCCCATCGGAACACCGCCCTGTGGCATGTTGAAAGAAGGTCTCTCCATAGGGGAGCTTTCCGATGACCGGGAATGCTAGGGCACCAGAGAGAAGGAAATTTCCAGTGTCACTGAGGGAGTCTCCGAAGTTAAATATTGCTTCATATTGTTGAAGACTGGACGTGACAGTGATCAAATTCAGACACAAAAAGATTACAAGAATAAGCAACTTCATTTGGTAATGTACGTATGTAGTATAATGTTTTGCCGATTAGGCATTTGTTTGTATCAATATGGTGCGTCATATATAGCACATTACGCTACTTCTAGAGCAGGTGAGCTTTTAATACTAATTTTGGAAGTTCTTCAGTAGATATTGGACACGTTAGTTGAATCTGGTATGTACCATTTATTAGGGTTGCAAAAAACTATTAAAAAAAAAATTATCGGTGATGGTGCTACTAGGAAGCAAGACCACAAGTTTACCCTATACAAGGAAGACTACCTTCTAACTAAAACCTGAAGGAAGTACTTATTCTATTTGCTTAGTTACTAGTCCAAAATTTCCCTCAATTTGGAGGCTTTCAATATGGGGCATGGAGACTTTAATTTCTGACATGAAGACTACTTTGTGCATATGGAGGTTTCAATTTGGAACATAGACACTCCAATTTTGTGTATGGAGGCTCTAATTTGATGTATTGGGGCTTTAATCTGGAACATGAAGACTTCTAATTCAATGTTTAGAGACTTTAATTTAGGACATGAAGGCTCTAGAGTGGTGCATATAATTCAACGTTTATATATATATATATATATATCGATTTTGATGTGAAATTAAAGTAAGAAAATAATAAATCGTAAAATTAATGTACATAAAATATTTTCACGTCATTTGTTATATTAAACGGGATAATATAAATAAATAAAACAACTCAAAATCATCCATGCTTTTGTGTAGCTATTATTGGAATAAATAACCTTAGTTCAGTGAGTGAGTGAGTCACACTTGTAAAACACACAAGGTAGTAATAATGGGTGGAATGGTGTAATTTCCATTGAGTAAACCTTTTGCTATCCATCTATAGGCTGCTTCAGTGGAGTGCAGACCATCCCAACTGATAAACCCTGCTGGGTTTTCACCAGAGCTTGCCTCTTGAGACCCACATTTTGCCGATGAGTTGTAATTGTATGATCCTCCTCCTCCACAGCAGGCTTTGGAAATTTCCCCAGAAAACCCTGCAACCACATGAACCCCAGAACGGTTTGACCATAAAGATCCAGCATTTTCGAACCAAAAAAGACAATTTTGCCCCTAACCGTGACACACATCCCCATCAAGTTATACAGAATGATGGAACAATATTGCTAATATAGTATGTGACTTTCTTCCTATCCTTATCCTAGTAATTTTAGATTTTATTAGAGCCAGATAATAATACAAGTCAATTCATAACAAATAATATTTCCCAAAAAAAAAAAGGACTTTCTAATTTGTTGGAATGTGTTCAAATCTCTTACTTTGATGGTTGAACCAATAGTTTGTATCACTAGTGGCACATATGCTTGAACCTTTTCTATACTTTTTCCAGCAAGCAATGCATGGTTATAATCGTTGCCTCCGATTTCTCCCATCAGAATTAGAGAGAACTTTGTTGCAGTCTGGGGATCATACAGGAAGACAAATAACTGATCAATCATTCAAGATGATATTATTAAAGTTGAATTCCATAATTTAGGCAGTAGTGGAAGATTCAGGACCACCAAGTTCAAGTATTAAAGCTCGTCATATATCTAAATATATGGTCCTGATTTACGGTGGCATTCAAACAGTAGCCAACCAAATAAAATAGAGGGGGGCAAGAAACAAATTCGATTCAAAAAATATAAATAAATAAATGAAAATGGAATGTAGTCACCTGAAGATGTATTGCATAGAGATGACATCATTTGTTTGAACCAGTCCAATTGAATTCCTAGAGAATTGTTGGTAAATGGATTTGATCTCCCATATATGCGAGGGAGGTATATTTGGTACCTTTTCGAGGGAGGTTCCTCTAATTTGTGGGCTAACTGGGCCAAGGTGTATTATGTCCGGGATCGCTGCCTCTGGAATTTGAGGATTATTGCCAATTGCTCCTGGAATTGGAGGAAGCTTATGAAGTCGCGTGAATGCATTCGGCCTTTTATCCTGACTATTGTGGGTAATGGGGAGCGCATCTTTCTTTGGCATGATCTTTGGAATCCCCTGGGGCAGTTGGGGGACTTGGTGAGTTCAGAAGAGAGGGCTAGGTTGGGGAGCCACTCTGATGCTTTGGTTTCTTCTGTCTGTGTTAATGGTAGCTGGCATTGGCCGTGGTCTTCTAGCCCTACTGTTTCTTTAATATGTAACGCTTGCTATTCCATGGTTATGGACCCTGCTCGGGAAGATAGGTTTACTTGGGCTCTTACTTCTAATGGGAGGTTTTCTTTCAATTCGTTGTGGAAGGAGTTCAATGCTGTTGGGAGTGAGGTTCCCTGGGCTCATCTTTTGGGCTCGGGCAGCGATTCCTAAGACTTCCTTTATTCTTTGGTTAGCGATCAAGGGGCGTCTTACAACTATGGATCAGATCTCCAGGTACTCTACTCGCCCTACGGGCCTCTGTTGTTTCTGTGATAGGGCCCCTGAGTCCCACGAGCATTTATTCTTCGACTGCCAAGTTAGTGGATCCATCTGGAGGCATGTCCTTAGCCTTTGTGGAGAACCATGGTTGAGTCCTCCGTGGCCGGATTTTGTGGACTCCATTGCCTCTCGTTGGCGGGGTAATTCTCTGGATATTTCTATCAAGAAATTGGTTTTGGCTGTCACGGTCTATATGTTGTGGAAGGAGCGGAACGATCGGATTTTCTCCAACACTCGATGTCTTCCTAATGTTATCCTTATTCGTATTATTGAGTTGATTCGGCTAAGATTGTGTAATTTTAATTTTAAAAGGAGCGTAGGTAATCTCCGTCTGGCTAATGTGTGAGACATCCTTATTGATTAGTTTGCAGCTCTGTTTGTTTGTGGCTTGATGCCTAGGTTCGTTGTTGCCTAGGTTGGGTGGTGCCGGTTGGCTTGCTTCCCCTTTGTAGGTGGTGTTGTCCCCTTTTTGGGTTCTTTTGGGTTTGCCCTTTAATTCATTTTTGACTTATCAAAAAAAAAAAATATTCACACCCCTTTCAAGGTTTTGGACACTTGTATCATCAATGTTTTTTGTGGTTTTGAAGATAAGGTGGTACTAATGGAAGTCCCAGAGATTCAGCTGCAAAAAGAGAAATGAAACTAAAGTATATAAGAAGCTGTTGGTAAACCAAATAAAAAGAATCAGATTTACGAAGTGGATGAGTACTAGCCAATACCAATGAAGTCTATGACTAAGCGGCCATCGGAGCATCTTCCAGTGGGGTGATGAAAGTAGGTCTCTCCATACGGAGGTTGGAAGATGTCTAAAGACTTGCCATGGTAGGTGATGTACAAGTTGCCTGTATCAGCAAGCGAATCGCCAAAGCAGATGATTGAATTGTGCGCATGAGGGATGACAGCAATAGATATGAGCAGGAGGAGGAGGCTCATCCTATTTGCTTGAAAAGACCACCTGTCCATGGGATGTCTCTCTGTCTCTGTACAATTGCTTCTTTTGATGTTAAGTGTGAACATATACAGAGATGTGCATGATTTTAACTACTTATATTGTTGCTGTAAATATATGACATTATTGAACTGAAAAGCAAAACTGTCAGGTGACCCCAACTACAATGAACATAATTTGTCTTCAGTAACATGAATTACAGTATAGACCCACAAATATGATAAGAATATTACCACCAGAGTACATAAGCTGTGTACATAATTTGGGGAAGAAATTATGTGGAAATCTTTTTGACTTTGCAGAATAAGTGATAGGTCACACTTGTGAAACACACGAGGCATTAATGTGAGGAATGGTGTATTTTCCTTCAGTAAAGCTTTAGTTATCCACCTATATGCTTCTTAGGTGAAGTGTATACCATCCCAGTTGATAAATTCTGCAGGGTTTACGCAAGCACTTGCCTGTAGAGAGCCACATTGCGCCAATGAGTTGTAATTGTATCGACCTCCCCCTCCATAGCATGCTTTTGTAGTTTTTCCAAGAAATCCTGCAATGACATGAGTCAATTTTTTTTTTTACCATTACTCATAATTATCCTCAAGATATTCCCCAACGCTAAGTTTGAGTTTTGACAAAGATCATAGAACAGAAAATTGAGTTTGTAAGCTTAATTTTCACCTATTCAATACAGAGTTTAATAGAGTTAATGAAGTACCAAATTGTTCGGAAGAATGATATAGATGCATCGTAACGCTGTAATAATCTGCATAAATGATGTTGACATGAGGATGAAGCCTTCGAATCCGACTTAGCTCCGTCTGAAGCTGCTCATTGTGGCATTCAGCAAACTCGTTTAACCAGATTAAACAGCCAGTTGATGGGTCATATTGGCTCTTATTTGAACCCTCATAATTTTCCAGATAAATGGGAAGACAGCCAATCGGAAAGTTTACAAGAATCAAAAGTGTTGCCGCCCCAAGCTCAATCAAATCCTGCTTGTACCAATTTTGATCCGATTCCGGCTTTTTCTGAAACTTAATTACATTGATGGTTGAAGCAATTGCTTCTATCACTAATGGTACATATTTTTCAACCTGTTCTATACTTTTTCCAGCAAGCAATGCATCTGTGTAGTCATTGCCTCCAATCTCTCCCACGAGAGTTAGAGAGCTCGAAAGCAGTTCATTGCAATCTGTGCAATGAGAATCAACCAGTTCTCAACATAAAACTTACAAATGATATGCAATTTGCTGATTCCCTTAAAATTTCACTAAACTATTTAAATTGAAGTTCAAAACTTGTTCATAATGGTCACTATCTGGACAGAAAAGACAATTTGGAACTTACTTGAAGTAGAGTTGCACAAACTTGGCAGCATTTGTTTAAACCAGCCCAATTGAATTGCTAGAGAGTCGTTGGTACATGGATTTTGATCCCCCATTGCCTCAAGAAAGCCCGCATCAAGCGCGATGGCTCCAGCTACCGCAAAATTCACACCCCCTTCAAAGTTTTTGACACTTCGGTTCATATTGTGGCTTTCAAAATAGGGCCGAACTGGTGGAAGCCCCAAAAACTCAGCTGAAAAAATGAAGTGAAAACTGAAATGATTTAAATGAGATGCCGATAAAACATCAGAAGAGATGTGAAGGGATGTGAGTGGAGACCTTCTTTCATAACATCAGAAGAGATGTGAAGAGATGGTTGAAGCAATTTTTTCTACGACTAATGGCACATATGTTTCCACCTTTTCTCTACTTTTTCCAGCAAGCGATGCATACTTGTAATCGTTGCCTCCGATCTCTCCAATCACAATTAGAGAGCTTGAGAGGTTTTTTTTGCAGTCTGTAAATTAAAGAGATAAAAAAGTAACTGATCAATCATCCAAGATGATCATTCAGGGCCACCAAATTAATTGTATGTGAAAAACATATATAATTATAAATGGTGGGGTCTTGATTTATGGTAGAATTCAAAGAGTAGCCAACCACATCAGTAAATAAGATTTATCAAAAAAAAAAAAAGCACATCAGTGAATGTGGGGACAAGAAACAATTTCAATTGAAAAATGAAATCTAATTACCTGAAGATGTGTTGCATAGAGATGACAGCATTTGTTTGAAACAATCCAATTGAATTCCCAGAGAGTTGTTGCTATATGGATTTTGATCTCCCATTGCTCTGAGGAAGGCCGCGTCAAGCGCAGTAGCTCCTGCTACTGCAAAATTCACACCCTCTTCAAAGTTTTGGATACTCTGATCCTCAATGTTCTTGTGGTTTTGAAGATAAGGCGGCACTGGTGGAAGTCCAAGATATTCAGCTGCAAAAAATGAAGTTAAGTGAGAAGCTGGTGGGAAAACCAAATATAAAAAAAAATCAGATTTACATAAGTGGATAAGTAGTGGTATAGTACCTATGAAGTCTATGATTAGGCGGCCATCGGTAGTAGGGTGATGAAAGTAGGTCTCTCCATATGGAGGATGGAAGATGTCTAAAGACTTGCCATGTTAGGTGAGGTATAAGTTGCCTGTATCAGCAAGCGAATCGCCAAAGCTGATGATTGAATTGTAGCAACCAAGGACATGAGGGATAACAACTACAGAAACGAGGAGGAGGAGGAGGAGGCTCATCAAGTTTGCTTCAAAAGACCAATTGGCCATGGAATCTCTCCTTGTCCTTATTTTGATGAATGAGTATATATATGGAACCAACCAACAACAAGAGCATTTGAGATAATGGCAAATATCACCAGGAGTTTCACCCAAAATAGTTGAAAAAACCAATAGAATTTAGAGATCTCTGACTCTAACTTCCAATATGAATTTAACGTTTATATATACAAATAATATACAGAATATTACCCAATCCAAAAAATCCATAAAACCTCATCTAGGGTGTTACTCTTGTCCGATACGAGACTAGTGAAAACCCCAAAATACCCTTACCGGTGTTAGACAAGGGATGTTTACATAAATACAAAGATCAACATAATAGCAGAGCCCTAAGTTGAAAGGAAACATAATGAATAATACAAGATCCTACTCTGCGGATCGAACATGCACAGGAAAACAAAAAATGAGCCTCCGTAGAAAACCGAAAAATGAGCCTCCGTCCTAAGTATGCCCTTCCACCTACGCCACAGTCTAGAGGGGAAATGAAAATGGTAAAACCGGGAGGGGACCATAAATAAATAGTTAAAACACTTTTATCAAATAAAAGAGATTTACCTTTCCGATTTTCCAAAACATGCATGCATAAGAAATACGATCAAAAATCAAACCAAATTCATAGAAAACATTCCTTGAAGCTTCTCTCGAATAAAACCATCGGGAACACAAATTGAATACCACAAACAATAGCCATGATATCCCATCTATCATACCTGGCCATGCTAACCATCCCATGTACTACGCGTAAACAGCCCCTCATAACTGACGAAGATACACTCCAGGCGTCAATCCAGGAAAAGGTAATCACCATAGGTATCCGTCTCAGGATCTAAGGAGCCCCACCTCAGACGTCCGAGAATAGGTCAAATTTCGAGTATGGTCAACCGCGGAAACAATCATAGTCATGAAATCCAAAATCATCATTTAAGCATATATTAGTGACACCGACACCAAATCCAAATCATAAACCCGGCCCAAGGCCAAAATATAGTTTACGCACACAAATTCGTAAAATCGGTGTCCAAACCATATCATATAAATATTGAAATCATACATATGTATATCAAAACAATCACAATTGAAATATGTATTCAAATCGTGTAAAATAGTTCTATATGCAAGCAAGATAGGTAGAAAACAAAGGTCCACTCACATTACATTCGAATAAGCTCAATCTTGAACCGCGCGTTCCTCCGAAGTTTCTGGAGCGTCCTCGCTTATCAAAGTCACACCCCGAAAGTTACCAAAAATCCATATAAGTTACTACGCGAACTCTCCCTAAGCCCTGTAATAAGCAACACGTCTCGAACGCACTTCCCGAGAAAAACATCCAAAAGTCCCCCTCAAACGACCTCTGATCGGCCTGAAACTACCACCATTAGATTCAAGTGTTCAAAACCTTTCGAACAAGACTGATCCTTCCTCAAAATTTGACGTGGCACTGCCATGTGTCACTCACATTGACACTAACACAACTTGCCACATGACACCTCTAACATGTGCCATGTGGTACCACCTACCACCTGCCATGTGGCTCTACTACCACGTGGCCCACTAACCACCTACCACATGGCACCCCTGTCATGTGGCTTCTGAGAGCTGATGTGGCACATGCCATGTGGTACCACTTACACATGCCATGTGGCACCCGTCACGTGTCACTACTAACATCATCATGACATCACTTCGTGATGTCATCTAGTGACGTCATTGTGATGCCATTTAGTGACGGCACCCTCGCCGGAGAAGGAGGTCGCACCTCTGCTGCTGTCGTCGTGGTCGACCTGAAAACCTCCATTAAAGGTCCTAAACTTCAAACTTCAATATCTCCCTCATTTCTCAACCAAATTGGACAAAATTTACATCAAAATCTATCTAATCAATCTCAAAAATCCAAGTCCAAGCTGAGAATTGAGAAAAAGTGACAGGACCCGCCCCAAATCCCTCGGGATTAGCGTGGGACGTACCTGCTCCCGTCTGACACGAAGTGTCAGACCAGAGATATTTTCGTCTTTTACCCAACCGGCTCTATCAGAGTACGCCAGGATCCGAAGGAGGAATGTGATGTCTCGTCTCTGCTACAGCCACATCCGCGATCAACCTGAAGGGCATTCAAAACATAAAAGCTGTGAGTGGACAAAACAAATATTTTATAAAAACATTTCACAAAAGACCTTTATGCCCTTCATTAAAAACATATACATGCATTCGAAAATCATTTCTAGGGTTCATGCCCGGTTCCCATAAACCGACATGAACCATCAAACCATTTGGGCCTTGGCCCGAAATCCGTCAATCAAATACCTGGGACTTCCGCCCAAACCAAACACATGGGAACTCGTCCCAAAACCATCTCATATGGGTCTCAGGCCAAAATCGATACGCGAGGGTCTCAGCCCAACGCCATCTCAGTGAAAACTCGTACACATATACATATATACATGTATAACCCATCCTAGGCACTTCCGGAGAAGATGCCAACTCGGGGCACACAGCCCCTAGGGAACACATCCCCGATATAGTCACGATGTCATCTCTATACTAGTGTGCACACTACTCGGGGTCTCACTCTGAGTCTTCTCCCAGGAATTTTCTGTAACACCCCTGAAATTCGAGGATCCCAATATTGTAATTTAATGTGTGATTTGACGCTTTTACCCTTGTGTTTGGTATGGTCAAATTGTTGAATTTTTGATTGATGAACTAAATGGACTTTGACCTAAGACCGTGACGTACTTGGGGACGTCACGAGTTCATAGACAGGTGGCACGTCCAATTCGGACGATCAGGGAGAAAGTTATGACTATCGGAAGTTCAGGGGCATTACCGTAATTTGGACTTTCGGGGGAAAATGTTGACTTTTCTTTTGGCAACTAATTTTTAGTTGACTCAAGGACCGTTGGGTAGGCCTCGACGTCCTGAGTCCGTAGACAGGCGGCACGCCGAAAACGGACTTCGTACGAGGAAGTTATGGTCAGAAACGTAAATTCGGGAAGTTCGTGTCTCGATTTTCGTGTCGAATATTATATTCAGGAAATCTGATTGAAGGACACCTGGTGAGTGACAAGTGTCACTCACCCATTGGCTAGATTGGATCAGATCCACTATAGGATTAAATAGCATTTAAATCAGCTTTAAATTCCAGCCCTTAGATCTGAAATCCCTTGATCTGATCTCAGCCTTTGATCTCATTCTGAGATTCAATCCTGGCCCTTGATTCATATTCCTATTCAGTATTAAACCTCATGAGATCATGCACCCATGTGTTCATTCTCTCAACCGTGTGTGTGCGATTTCTCCCTGGAACCAGCTCATCAGCCATCACCACTCAACCCCACACCTCAGACAACCAGCAGCCACATTCCTGACGCCGGCCACCGCACCACGGCCACCCTGCACGGCGGCATTCTCTCAAACCCGTGAAGAAGACCCGAGCAGCCCAAGTCACCAAATCATCCAAACCTTCAATCTGGAACTTGAACCAACGTACGGTTGGGTCCACCGTGACGACAGGACGGCAAGGAACTGATCCTGACGGTGTACGGCGGCGACACGGCGGCGATTGGACGATAAACCCGTAGGTAACCGTTTTCCTTCCCGGCTTCGAAACGCCTGTTTGTGACGTTGACATCATTTGGTTATTGTTAGGACACGTCTAGGAGACCTTGACGACCAATTTGGACCCAGGACCGGGACTGAACAACCATCGACTCGCCGGAGAGGATTACCAGAACCGGCAACCAAACTTCCCGTCGATTTTCAGGTAACCTCTTAGACCTAAAACCTAATTCTAGTTACACAGAACCATTCTAGGGATTAAGACGAGTAAATACGAATTAAAAAGGAACGAAAATGGTCAAGAGCTGATGAAATGGTAACCGGGTCATGATCGCGGGTCTGATCGACCCGAGTTACAGGAACACGGGTCAACCCGTCTGAGGACAGCGGTGCTGACGTGGCACCCTGTCAGTCTGTCAGATGACGTGGACCAACCGTGAGCCGACACGTGTCACATGTCAGTGCACAGTCAGCACTGACATGTCAATGACGTGGACCAGTCAGGGACTGCCACGTGTCACTGACATGTCAGTGACGTGGACCAGTGCCGTGCTGACACGTGGCACATGTCAGATCTGACACGTGGTCTGACAGATAAGCGAGGTGGACCAATCGGATGGTGACACGTGGCACCTGTCAGAGTCTGACATGTCAGACCTGACAGCTGTCAGAGTCTGACATGTTAGACCTGACAGCTGTCAGATGACGTCAGCATGACGTCATGCTGACGTCAGCAGTGACGTCAGCGATGACGTCAGCATGACTGTTCCTGCGTTGACCGCCGCGTTGACCGGCGCATGGGGGCGCGTGTGAACAGTGTTTTTGGTGGGACCACCACCATTCTTTAGGTTTCGACGATCCGGATCCAATGGCGGTGGTTTCGGGTCGATCGGAGTTCATTAAGTTGGTCAAAATAAGGTTTATTGCCTTGGAAAGCGCGTTCGGGCAGCTTTTCCGGACCGGTTTCGGTCTAGGGTTTCATAGTTGAATGTTAGGGGTTTGTATTGACCTTGCATATGCTTTGGATATGACAGGGGTTGTATAATCGTACCAGAACGAGGGTATACGTTCGGTTTTCAGCAGGACTGTTCAGTGAGTGGGCCATTTTCTTAAACCCTTGCGTGCATAAATGTTTTCTGGTTCATTATACTTATTCACATGCTAAAACAATAATGGTTTTGATGATATGGAAAAATGGTTATGGAACGTTTCACGGTATTTGGGCTTGAGACCCGTCTGATGAAACTTAATGATTGGTTCGGATTTTATCTATGTATATATATATGCCTTGCATGTGGATATCAATAAAATGCATTTGTTACTGCACTGTATAGATCCTTCCATATTATATTGTCTCCTCCGGCGAGGTACCCCGGAGAGGTCACGGACGTCTAGTACGTCCAACGTCTATGACGCTAAGCATCGGGGATGCTGTACCCGAACGGGGTTCGGGGAATGAACTCGGAAATTGAGACCCGAGTGGCACGCGTAGCCTTGTGATTGTGACCTTATTGGACGTCAGGGACGTCAGACATCAGAGATGTCGGGATTGGAGTGTATAGTGCAGCAACCAAAATTATACTTATGGTTTTATTATATGCCTTATGGTTCATATTATATGGTTTATGATTTTGAATTACGATGCACGCATGTTTGGAAAACGGAGGGGTAAATTATATGTTTTACTTATCAACCGATTTTATAAACTTGAGTTTCGGTCCACTCACCCTTGATGTTTTGATAACCCCTCTAGGTCGGGAAACTGAGGTAGAGGAGGAACCAGAGGCTGAGGCATAGATCTACTTCTGCGTACCTGAACCCCTGTTGGGCGGTGTACCCGCAGGTTTACTTAGAGTCGTGCTCGCAAATTTGTAATTTTGGATTTCATCCCTTGCCTGACATTCGTTTAATTCGGATTTGATGTATGACCTTAATTTGGTTATTTATGCATTTAAATGCTTTGAGGTTAAAATTGGTATGAATTATTGGGTGTTAGACGGGAGCAGGGCACGTCCCCTTGTGGTCCCTGTGGGATCGGGGCGGGTCCTGTCAGCTTGGTATCAGAGCACTAGGTTGTGGTCAGTACTAGGGTATTGGTCAGCATGCTAGACTAGCGATTAGTACTAGTTACTTTTCGACTTTTAAGAATATTGTTTTCTGATCTATGCCTCTTAACAGTTGGTTATGCCTCCTAGGAGAATTCCTCATACTCGAACGGACGAGGATCTAGAAAGAGAGATGGAATGCGCGAGCATTGAAAGGGCTCAACGTCTGGGAGCCACTCCTTTCTGCGGGGGATCAAACCCCGAGGATGCTCACGACTGGATCACCAAGTGGGAGAGGATCTTCTCGGTGATGCACTGCCCTCCGGGCGAACGAGTGACTTTGGCGGCCTTCTTACTGGAAGGAGGAGCCTACCAGTGGTGGCACGGACTCGAAATGTCTGGGTGGTCTGTCCATACCACTACCTGGGAAGCTTTCCGTTCCAGGTTTCTGGACCAGTACTACCCGCGATCCTTTCGCGCGGCACGGGAAGCTGAGTTCCTGCGGCTAGAGCAGGGTGATATTTCCGTTGCGGACTATGAGCAAACTTTCGGGAAACTTTCCCGGTTCGCTGCTCCATTCGTAAGCATGGAGGAGGACAAATGCCAGCGGTTTGAGCTTGGACTCCGAGGGGAGATCCGGGCCAGTGTGACTGCTACCACTCATGCTTCTTTGAGAGATATGGTCGACGCAGCGGTGCGTGTCGAGGCCAGTCTGGCGGCACATCGGACACGACAACCTTCGGGCGAGGGGCGACGTCAGGATCGCCCACATCATGGGCCATCGGGCCATAAGAACAACAAGGGAGGGAGCTACAGGGGAGCACCCTCATCCTTCAAGGGTCGTGGTTGGTCGGGTCGACGTGGAGGCTCTCAGGGCAGAGGATCTGGATACAACTCTGGGCAACGCTCATCTTGGAGCGGTGCTTCTGGCGGGCATTCGGACAGGCCAAGGCCGGTAACTTGTTTTGCTTGCGAGGAGGTGGGCCACTATGCCAGTAATTGCCCGCAGTTGTCCAAGAACAACGACGCTGGAGGCTCGAGTGTGGTGCAGAGCACGGCTTCCCACACTAATGGAGGTCGCGGTCAGGGAGGTGACCATGGTGCTGGGCGTGGCGCGCGTGGACGCGGACGGAACGGAGGGCCGAGGGCCTAAGTGTTTGCAATGACCCAGCAGCAGGCGAGGACTTCTCCAGGCGTGGTCACAGGTACACTACATATCTTTAACCTTCTTGTACGTGTATTGATGGATGCGGGGGCTACACATTCTTTTATTTCGAAGAGTTGTGCTGGTATGCTTGATTGTGTGGTATCAGCTTTAGATTGCGAAAGGGGTGTTAGCACCCCGATGGGTATCGTGTACCTTGTGAATCAGGTGATTCGAAGGTGCCCGGTAAGAATTGAGGATGTGGATTTACCAGCAGACTTAATTATTCTGGATATCCACGACTTCGATATAATCCTAGGGATGGATTGGCTGTCGGAGCACGGATCGCTCATCGACTGCTGTAGCAAGCAAGTGATTCTGCGGAGCCTGGGTTTGCCGGAAGTTATCTTTCAGGGGGAACGTGATGGTTCCCCTCCTGAAGTGATTTCGTCACTTACTGCTACCAAACTTCTACGGAAGGGATGCCAGGGTTATCTGGCGCATGTCGTGTCAGAACGGGTCGATACCCCGGTTATCGACGAAATACCGGTGGTATGTGAGTTTCCGGATGTATTCCCGGAAGACTTACCTGGATTGCCACCATCGCGGGAGATTGAGTTTTCTATTGAACTACTCCCGGGTACCCGACCTATGTCCCAGGCACCATAACGGATGGCGCCAGCCGAGTTACGAGAACTCAAGACTCAATTGCAGGAGTTGGTAGATCTGGGATATGTCCGACCGAGTACTTCACCGTGGGGAGCACCGGTGTTGTTCGTGAAGAAGAAGGAAGGAAGTCTCCGTTTATGTATTGACTATCGACAACTCAACAAGGTGACGCTGAGGAATCAGTACCCTCTACCCAGGATCGATGACCTTTTCGACCAGTTTCGGGGAGCTCAGTGCTTCTCGAAAATTGATTTGCGGTCTGGGTATCACCAACTGAGGATTTCGGAGGAGGATATTCCGAAAACTGCCTTTCGATCCCGTTACGGACACTACGAGTTCCTTGTTATGCCATTTGGTTTGACGAATGCTCCAGCAGCATTCATGGATCTGATGAACCGGGTCTTCCGACCCTACCTGGATAAGTTCGTGATTGTGTTCATCGATGACATTTTGGTATACTCGAGGAGTGCCCGTGCACATGAAGAACATCTACGGTTAGTCTTGGAGAGGCTGAGACAAGAACAATTGTACGCCAAGCTGAGCAAGTGTCAGTTTTGGCTGAGCAGTATTGGTTTTCTGGGACACGTGATATCGACGGATGGGATTTGCGTGGACCCCCAGAAAACAAAAGCGGTGACCAACTGGGCTAGACCGACAACGGTGACCGAGGTGCGGAGTTTCGTCGGATTAGCAGGCTACTACCGGAGATTCGTGGAGGGTTTCTCCAAAATTGCTGCACCATTGACTCGTTTGACTCGGAAGGGAGTAAAGTTTATCTGGGACGAGCAGTGCGATCGGAGCTTCCAAGAGTTGAAAGATCGATTGACCACTGCACCTGTCCTTGCATTGCCGGATGACAGTGGAGAATTTGTGGTCTTCAGTGATGCATCGCTGCAAGGTCTGGGCTGCGTGTTGATGCAAACTGGCAAGGTTATCGCCTATGCATCCCGGCAGCTGAAGACTCATGAGTTGAACTACCCTACTCATGATCTGGAGTTGGCGGCGGTGGTTCATGCTCTCAAGATCTGGAGACATTATCTGTTCGGCGCAACGTGTCGGATATACACCGACCACCAGAGTCTGAAATACTTATTCACTCAGAAGGAGCTTAACATGAGACAACGGAGATGGTTGGTGCTGAAGGACTATGATTGTACGATCAAGTACCATCCGGGTAAGGCCAATGTGGTGGCGGATGCACTCAGCAGGAAATCAGCGGGAACTGTTGCACACCTGGGGATGGTGTATCTTCCCTTGCTGGTGGAACTCCGGAAGGCGGGAGTTATTTTGGGTACGGACGAGCATGGAGCTTTGTTGGCCAGCTTCCATGTACGACCAGTACTGATTGATCGGATCATTGAGGCACAATTTCAAGATCCGATACTCTGTATTTACAGAATTGAGGTCGATGCGGATGGGAGATAGGATTTTACCATCCGGGACGATGGAGCACTTGTGAAATTGGGCCGTTTGTGCGTACCTGCAGTGGCAGAGTTACGGGCCGAGATACTTGAGGAGGCCCACAGTTCGGCCTATGCTATGCATCCGGAAGGTACAAAGATGTACCGTACCCTCCGGAACCATTATTGGTGGCCAGGGATGAAGAAGGATATTGCTGAGTTCGTGAGCAAATGCTTAACCTGTCAGCAGGTTAAGGCGGAACGGCAAAGACCGTATGGGGCTATGCAGCCACTTCCGATTCCCGAGTGGAAGTGGGATCACATCACCATGGACTTCGTCTTTAAGTTACCGAGGACTCAGAGTGGAGTGGACGGAGTATGGGTGATCGTGGATCGGTTGACCAAATCAGCCCATTTTCTGCCAGTTCAGGAAACCTTTAAACCTAACCGACTGGCTCGGTTGTTTGTGAAGGAAATCATACGACTTCATGGTACGCCGGAATCGATCGTGTCCGATCGTGATCCGCGTTTCACTTCCAGGTTCTGGCGGAGTTTGCAAGCTACTCTAGGAACAACCCTACGTTTCAGTACTGATTTCCTTCGTCAGACCGATGGACAGTCTGAAAGAACCATTCAAACCCTGGAGGACATGATGAGGTCATGTGTACTGCAGTTTCAAGACTCTTGGGATACTCATTTTCCATTGATGGAATTCGCTTACAACAACAGCTATCAGGCAAGCATCGGGATGGCACCATATGAGGCACTGTATGGCCGACAGTGCAGGACACCTATCTGCTGGACGGAGATTGGAGAGCGAGCGGCTGTAGGGCCGGAGATGATGGAATTAACCATGGAAACTGTTCGCGTGATCAAGGAGAGATTGAAGGTGGCACAGGATCGCCAAAAGAGTTATGCCGACCGACGGGTTCGAGACTTGGAATTTGAAGTGGGAGATTTTGTCTTCCTGAAGTTGTCTCCGTGGAAAGGGATTATCCGTTTTGGCCGACGGGGGAAGCTGAGTCCGCGTTTTATCGGACCTTATGAGATCGTGGAGAGAATTGGCAGAGTTGCATACAGATTGGCGCTACCTCCAGAACTATCTAGAGTTCACGATGTTTTCCACGTATCGATGCTGCGGATGTACGTACGTGATGCTTCTCATGTACTTGGGGAGCAACCTGTCGAACTGCGGGAGGATTTGAGCTTTGAAGAACAACCAGTACAGATCTTGGATCAGAAGGACAAGGTACTACGTCGGAAGACGATCCCTCTCGTGAAGATTCTCTGGAGAAACCAGAATGTGGAAGAAGCCACATGGGAGCCTGAGGCTCAGATGCGAGAACAATTTCCTCATTTGTTTCCTTGAAATTTCGGGACAAAATTTCTTAAGGGGAGAAGGTTGTAACACCCCGGAAATTCGAGGATCCCAATATTGTAATTTAATGTGTGATTTGACGCTTTTACCCTTGTGTTTGGTATGGTCAAATTGTTAACTTTTTGATTGATGAACTAAATGGACTTTGACCTATGACCGTGACGTAGTTCGGGACGTCACGAGTTCATAGACAGGTGGCACGTCCAATTCGGACGATCAGGGAGAAAGTTATGACTATCGGAAGTTCAGGGGCATTACCGTAATTTGGACTTTCGGGGGAAAATGTTGACTTTTCTTTTGGCAACTAATTTTCAGTTGACTCAAGGACCGTTGGGTAGGCCTCGACGTCCTGAGTCCGTAGACAGGCGGCACGCCGAAAACGGACTTCGTACGAGGAAGTTATGGTCAGAAACGTAAATTCGGGAAGTTCGTGTCTCAGTTTTCGTGTCGAATATTATATTCAGGAAATCTGATTGAAGGACCCAGGATTAAATAACATTTAAATCAGCTTTAAATTCCAGCCCTTAGATCTGAAATCCCTTGATCTGATCTCAGCCTTTGATCTCATTCTGAGATTCAATCCTGGCCCTTGATTCATATTCCTATTCAGTATTAAACCTCATGAGATCATGCACCCATGTGTTCATTCTCTCAACCGTGTGTGTGCGATTTCTCCCTGGAACCAGCTCATCAGCCATCACCACTCAACCCCACACCTCAGACAACTAGCAGCCACATTCCTGACGCCGGCCACCGCACCACGGCCACCCTGCACGGCGGCATTCTCTCAAACCCGTGAAGAAGACCCGAGCAGCCCAAGTCACCAAATCATCCAAACCTTCAATCTGGAACTTGAACCAACGTACGGTTGGGTCCACCGTGACGACAGGACGGCAAGGAACTGATCCTGACGGTGTACGGCGGCGACACGGCGGCGATTGGACGATAAACCCGTAGGTAACCGTTTTCCTTCCCGGCTTCGAAACGCCTGTTTGTGACGTTGACATCATTTGGTTATTGTTAGGACACATCTAGGAGACCTTGACGACCAATTTGGAC
Organism: Prinsepia uniflora; assembly: GCA_032719365.1. Lineage (NCBI taxonomy): Eukaryota > Viridiplantae > Streptophyta > Magnoliopsida > Rosales > Rosaceae > Prinsepia > Prinsepia uniflora. Next base: position 2,027,267 of record CM064868.1, read on the forward strand.
CCAGGACCGGGACTGAACAACCATCGACTCGCCGGAGAGGATTACCAGAACCGGCAACCAAACTTCCCGTCGATTTTCAGGTAACCTCTTAGACCTAAAACCTAATTCTAGTTACACAGAACCATTCTAGGGATTAAGACGAGTAAATAGGAATTAAAAGGAACGAAAATGGTCAAGAGCTGATGAAATGGTAACCGGGTCATGATCGCGGGTCTGATCGACCCGAGTTACAGGAACACGGGTCAACCCGTCTGAGGACAGCGGTGCTGACGTGGCACCCTGTCAGTCTGTCAGATGACGTGGACCAACCGTGAGCCGACACATGTCACATGTCAGTGCACAGTCAGCACTGACATGTCAGTGACGTGGACCAGTCAGGGACTGCCACGTGTCACTGACATGTCAGTGACGTGCTGACACGTGGCACATGTCAGATCTGACACGTGGTCTGACAGATCAGCGAGGTGGACCAATCAGATGGTGACACGTGGCACCTGTCAGAGTCTGACATGTCAGACCTGACAGCTGTCAGATGACGTCATGCTGACGTCAGCAGTGACGTCAGCAGTGACGTCAGCAGGACTGTTCCTGCGTTGACCGCCGCGTTGACCGGCGCGTGGGGGCGCGTGTGAACAGTGTTTTTGGTGGGACCACCACCATTCTTTAGGTTTCGACGATCCAGATCCAATGGCGGTGGTTTCGGGTCGATCGGAGATCATTAAGTTGGTCAAAATAAGGTTTATTGCCTTGGAAAGCGCGTTCGGGCGGCTTTTCCGGACCGGTTTCGGTCTAGGGTTTCATAGTTGAATGTTAGGGGTTTGTATTGACCTTGCATATGCTTTGGATATGACAGGGGTTGTATAATCGTACCAGAACGAGGGTATACGTTCGGTTTTCAGCAGGACTGTTCAGTGAGTGGGCCATTTTCTTACACCCTTGCGTGCATAAATGTTTTCTGGTTCATTATACTTATTCACATGCTAAAACAATAATGGTTTTGATGATATGGAAAAATGGTTATGGCACGTTTCACGGTATTTGGGCTTGAGACCCGTCTGATGAAACTTAATGATTGGTTCGGATTTTATCTATGTATATATATATGCCTTGCATGTGGATATCAATAAAATGCATTTGTTACTGCACTGTATAGATCCTTCCATATTATATTGTCTCCTCCGGCGAGGTACTCCGGAGAGGTCACGGACGTCTAGTACGTCCAGCGTCTATGACGCTAAGCATCGGGGATGCTGTACCCGAACGGGGTTCGGGGAATGAACTCGGAAATTGAGACCCGAGTGGCACGCGTAGCCTTGTGATTGTGACCTTATTGGACGTCAGGGACGTCAGACATCAGGGATGTCGGGATTGGAGTGTATAGTGCAGCAACCAAAATTATACTTATGGTTTTATTATATGCATTATGGTTCATATTATATGGTTTATGATTTTGAATTACGATGCACGCATGTTTGGAAAACGGAGGGGTAAATTATATGTTTTACTTATCAACCGATTTTATAAACTTGAGTTTCGGTCCACTCACCCTTGATGTTTTGATAACCCCCCCAGGTCGGGAAACTGAGGTAGAGGAGGAACCAGAGGCTGAGGCATAGATCTACTTCTGCGTACCTGAACCCCTGTTGGGCGGTGTACCCGCAGGTTTACTTAGAGTCGTGCTCGCAAATTTGTAATTTTGGATTTCATCCCTTGCCTGACATTCGTTTAATTCGGATTTGATGTATGACCTTAATTTGGTTATTTATGCATTTAAATGCTTTGAGGTTAAAATTGGTATGAATTATTGGGTGTCAGACGGGAGCAGGGCACGTCCCCTTGTGGTCCCTGTGGGATCGGGGCGGGTCCTGTCATTTTCCATCTGGAAAGCTCAATCTCTGGATCTAGTCTGAGCTCTCTCTCTGGATCTAGTCCACATATCTCTCCGGAATCTGGTCCGGGACCACAACATCATAAGTAACTTCCACTCCTGGAACGGGAACCCTATGGGAATACCCACTCTGGTCTGTGGATCGTGACTCTTTAGGTCGACGCTGGAGGAGACCAATCAATAATCTCGTAAGGAGGGTATATACATACCAGTATACAAAACCATAAAAACGGGACTCACGCCCGATAACATAAAGTAACTGGGCCTCCAGCCCGAACATACGACTCAACAGGGCCTCTCTCCCGATTTCACAATAATTGGGCCTCGAGCCCGAACTCAAATCAACTGGGCATCGAGCCCGATATCTCAGGGTCAGTCACGATCCCGATCGTAGCGATGCGTGCAACCATCAATCCAGGACCGCTCTCAACCCTAGTATGTCGTCGTGAACACATCACTGCCGCGACCCCCTCGGGACCATGGTGCCCACGTAGCCGATCGATCCTCTAAACCGTCAGCACTCCGAATTCGAGCCTCCAGTGGCTGCTCAACAACGGGACGTGCATCGTGACCTCTCCGGAAGGAACGCATCCCAATCCGGAGGCGAGCGTCACATCGTCCGTCGCCGTGCACACAGCACCCGTCGCGACCACGACTCCGACCTACGGGTCGTCAATAGGGTCTCATGCCCGAGTCAAACCAAATCCAAATGGGTATCATGCCCGAATAATCAAGACCAAATGGGTCGTTTTACTTTTCAAAACTATTTCATGAAAACTGAAAGCGTAAGTGCGTATAAGCACGTATAAAACCCGAAAATCTCGAAGTACGAGCCCATACGGAAACACACACCAAAATGCACTCAAGGCATCACAAAACACATATTAAAACATATATAAAACATTTATGCATGCATCGATTTCAAAAATAAAGTCCACTCACAGACCGTCAGCGCTGCTGCCTCGATACGCGCGCTGTACGTCTTTCCAGGTCAACCGTCGTCTCCGGAATTCCCAAACCTGTCCAAATCACTTTAGAGGGTTACTAACTAGTTAATTAACCCCTCACTAAAGCCCCTTAATTTTCCGGGATTTTTAACTATTTTTAAACGCATACCGAAACCTTCGGACAGCCCGAACTATATCGAGACGATGTCCGATCGACTCGAAACCAGTCCCAAAATGTTTGTTACATCGAATAGATGATTTGACATGTTGGAACCTTCCTCAGATTCTCCCCCATGCACCTGCACGCTCCGCCTGAAGTGGTTGCGTGTGGGCCTTACGCGCCCAGCTACAGTGTCACCCCTAACCTCAGTCAGACCGGTCCGGTTCGGTTTTTCATGCAACTTGGACCGGTGTGACCGGTTCAAGCCCATAACCGGTCCAATCTTCACCGTTTTCAAGCCTAATTGATCATATTCTTCCTATAATCGTCCTAGGAACCTAACCCAATCGATTAGAACCCCTAAAACCTCTAAAACCCGACCGGTCCAAGAAACCCCTCACGGTTCGAATATCCCATCTCCTCCCCAGGGCTTCCCCGACGTCCAAAACCTCTCAAAACTTTCCTAACACACTCCTAGCAACCTATTTACTTCAGTGAAACCATCCAAATCGGCCCATAACAATTAAAATGGAAAATAAACAAAATCGGGTAAAACCGATTACCTCGATCGGTTCCTCCTCCGTCGTCCACGGCGGTGCTTCCTGGGCCGGCCACCACTTCCCTCAGCTCTTCTTCTCACTCTCTGTCCTCTCACAAATGGGTTTAGGGTTGAAGAGTTTGGATTGGATGAAAATGGTGGATCGGTTTTGGGTTTTGGGAAAAATGGGAAAATGGTCGATGTAAGGGGAAGGGATATGCATGGGTGAAATGGGCTGGATAATGGATGGATGACACTTGTCACTCATCCATTGGGCCTGTCCAAAATATATGGGCCCCACTTGCTGCCCAATAGTCCCCGTTTCGAAAAACGTGCAATAGTGCACTCGAACTTCCGTGAACCGTAACTTCGTCGTCGAACGTCCGAATTCGACGTGCCGCCTGTCTGCGGATTCGTATCGTCGTGATCTACGTAACGGTCTTTGGCCCTTGGCCATTTGGCCTCTCGGGTGGAAAGTCAACCGTTGGCCCCTTTTTGCCAAAATTACCAAAACGCCCCTGATCTTCCGATCGTCATAACTTCTTCCACGGATGTCGGAATCGAACGTGCCACCTGTCTATGAACTCGTGACGTCCCGAACTACGTCACCGTCATCGGTCAAAGTCCATTTGACCATCCAAACGAAAAGTCAACATTTTACCCGTTTCAAGGGCAAAATCGTCATTTTGCACTGAACGTCCGATAATCCTCGTCTAATCTCCGATTAGCCTTGCTAATCCGTCATTAATCCTTAATTAATCCCGTTAATTTGGGACGGGTCGTTACAAAAAGTTAGTTGGATCCCAAGTTATAAGCCTCCAAAATTTCGGGCATCCAGCCTCTTCTCACCCTGTTCATTTCTAGCGTTTTCTCCCTTCAAACTTTACCTCTTTAGGATCATGGGAGTTCCCTAAGCATGTTACCAACTTTAGTTTCAGTCAAAAGCTCCTCAAATCTAGGTAGGAGTCATGGTTGTTATGTGTGTGTGGTTTGTATGTGCACCTGAAAGAGAGAAAGTGAAAGCGAGAAATGAGATGATAGCAATCCAACCTTTTCCATAAGCCCAAAATATCCATCTTTTCCCTTTCCACAATTACCCCCGCCCAAAATAGAAACCCAAGCATAGTTTCATGGTTCAAAGTGCCTTAAATAAAATCGTAAAATCCCAATAAAATCACCAAAATTCCCGGAAAACTCCCGACTTATGTAATTAAAAATTCGGGTCGTCATACAAATACTCATTGAAGTAGAAAAAAATAGTGCTCAGATTTTATTAACTTGATGTTTGGAGGCACAAAGCTTGGCTCACTCTAGCTTATTGGAAATAAGTTTTCTATTAAAACTCAAAAACAACCTAAAGCAATTAAACAGGTTAATTAACTTTCTTTAGCAAACTCACTTGGATCTAAAGAAAGATTCTGAAATAGCAAGACGAAATCTTTACCTGTGAAAATAGTGGAAGAATGGTTATTCCAGCATGCCCACCCACCCTGGAATATTAACCTCTGCAAATCATACCATAGTAAACTCGATCATTTCACGAATTCATACTAAAAAATGGAGGAAGAAGGAAAATTTTCTATTTGGGTGAGTTTACTCAGCAACCAAATACTAACAAAAAAGGCATCAAAAAGAGAAAGGAAGCGTACCAGCGGCCTGAACGTTGGCGTTGCCAGCATAGAAAGTCTTAGCCCTGACGACATCGAGCGTCGTCACCCCAAAAAGCCTCTTCTCATCGTACGTCCCTGCCTTCTTGAACACCTCCGCCGCAATCGGCACCGTTGAATTCACCGGATTGCTAATCATATTCACCAATGCCTGTTTCAAAATGAACAAATATTAAAAATCAAGTTTTGATTACGAGACATGAACGAAGTTGGGAACAGAGGTTAAGAGATGATAACGCTCGGACTGACAGTGGGACAGAACTTGGCAATGGCGGTGCACAGAGACCTGACGATACCGGCATTGATGTTGAACAGATAATCGCGGGTCATTCCGGGTTTTCTAGGAACGCCGGCCGGAATGATTACGAGGTCGGCTCCCTCGAGTGCTTTTCCTAGCTGTTCTTCGCCCGCGAATCCCGAGACCTGAGCGATGGTGTTCACGTGGCTGATGTCAGCAGCGACGCCGGGAGTTCCGGCGATATCGTAGAGGGAGAGGGTAGAGACGAGGGGGTTGAGCTTCATGAGGAGTGACAATGGTTGGCCAATGCCTCCGGCGGCTCCTAAAATGTTGACCTTGCGCTCCGGCTGAGATGATGATGAGTACGATCGAACAGTTCCTCTTAGAGCAGACCTCAACACGGTGGTGGTGGCACTCATTTTTCCGATTCACCGGCATCTGCTTCAGTAAATGACAAAGTGTACGTGTGAACTATTTCAACTTCATCGTAGCTGAAATTTGAATCCGTTTATAGAGGACTTTTCAGTGTTTATCTTTTTCTTTACGAGTCACACGTAAGTTTACTTGCTCCAGTAAATTCCGGTTGCCTAAAGGATATTTCAAACTCAGTCCATACTTCATGATTTATATATGATTTAGGTTATCGCTTATTGAATTATAAAATAATTATTTTATATTGAGCAAATTATGCTTATTTTACATTTGTAACAGGTTCATATCTAAACTTTCAAATTTTACAATAAGTTAATAGCCATGAATGGGAACAAAGAGATACAAAATAAAATGAGAATCTTATTGTTAAGAGAATTATTTGGATGCATTTTGATGTGTTGAAAGGTTTGAAAGCGTTGTCAAGTATTAAAGGAAAATTTCTGCACTTTCTGAAGAAAAAAATTATGAGTTTGATTGAGCATTTGTCGCTAAAAGTTAGAAGCTCTTTAGCAGCGATAAATTCAAATGAAGTGTCGCAAACATTATTGCTACGACGTTGTCCATATGAAATTTTCGTTGCTAAAGGTATTTCAACCTTTAGTGACGAAATACTCAAAGAAATTGATACTCTTTTCGGAAAAATTTCAGAAAATTCACAAAATTTTCGAAATTTCTATGCTTCTTATTTTCAATTTGTTTTTTTGTTTTTTTGTAAAATAGAGACCTAAGTAATAAAGAAAATGGGGAATTAATCTTTACGATTGAATCTAATCTAATAAAGAATGGTTGGGGTTTAAACAAATAAATTTATAAATTTAAATCAATATTTTATTATTTAAATTGTGAATCCCCTTTAGATTGAACGGAAATTTTTACGAAGGAGTCAAAGTGTAACGATTTAAGGAGTTCAAAGTAGAAATTGTAACATTTAAAAGTTTAGGTATGAATCTGTTATAGTGTAAAACACATGATAGTAAAGTGTAATTTGCCCTTTTATATTTACACAAAACTAATCATGTTTGACCAATTCTAATTAGGATAAGGAATACTTGCAATTAATTACAGTGATTCCATTTCGTATCACATTCTCAATTTATCTAATTTATCTAATCATCGTTATATATATATAAATTAATTGAAAGCATTATATTACTCAATAATCATTTTAAGATTATTTACATAAAAAATCAATGAAATTAAAGATTATTTTACCTTTAATCTTATTTTTTTTTCTTCTGAAAATACCTTTTATTAACTAAACACGAATAGAAACGTCAACATCCTTAGTGAGAAGGTTAAACAACCAAGTTGGTTCCAGACCGGCCCAAACCTGGTACCCACTCATACACTTGACATGGTTAGCAACAGCATGTGTCACCATGTTACATGCCCTAGGGGCAAATTGGAAAGTAATCGACAGAAAAGACTCACAAAGTACATATATATCATGAAGGATGTTGGTAAGAGTACCTTTAATCTTATTGAACTTTTACAAAAATAATTTTAAAATGATAATTTTAAAGAATGAATGTTTGCCATTATGATATAAGTTTAAAGATGATACATATGTCGAGCTAAACGACCTCCAATTTTATTGAATTTTGACAGAAATAGCATGAAATGATTATCTAAAGAATAAATGATACTGAATATAAGTATAATAAATATATAGAAAATTTTGCCAAATAGAAAGGAGAAAAACAGAAGGTTTCCCGAAAGGAAGCAATTATCAATCTTAAATTACTATATACATTATACAACAAACAAAATCTCATTGACATTTTTATAGCAAAGAGGACAAACTCAGCTCCCTTGTTTATCTTATTTTCTAGTTACACTACAATACATATCATCTTCTCGGGTTGGGTGTTGGAGCTATACAACACTTCACAATATCTACATACCCTGATTCTGATTCTTTCAACTCTTGGTCTCTGATCTGTTACTGAGGGTTTGGAGGTCGGCTGTTGGCGGCCGCAACCCGGGATCCCCATCCCAGCAACTCTTTGCTGGTGTCATCCTTGTGCACAATAACTTCAATGAAGCATAAACTATCCTTGTGCTCCCCCGTTGCCTTCTCAATTGCTTCTGTTAGATCCTCTTCTGTTCGTACCTGTATTCATACCGACATCATCTTTTATCAATGGAAGAGCAGAAAACTTATTACCAAGAATATAAAATTATAAATCAACAATGTGTCAAGTTTGATTAGTTTATAAGGGATTTGAAAGTTGTGTTCTTTGATGCTAACCTTGGTAGTCCAGCATTTGCCTTCACCATTGTGGATGGCATCAACAAGACCAGGGTAATCCCAGTTCTTAATCACATTGTATGGGCCATCATGAATCTCTACTTCGATCGTATAGCCTCCATTGTTGATAAGAAATATAATGGTGTTTTGTCCACTTCGGATCATTGTTGAAATATCCTGGGCAGTTGCCTGTAAAGAAAGAAGTACTATTTATCATGGGCCTCATCTCTACATAATAATGACCAAAAATGCAAGTATGCTACTGGAGATTCAATTATCAGACTGTACTATCTCGTTCTATTGATTAGGTGTATTATATAGCTAACCTGGAAACTCCCATCACCAATGCAAGCAATTACGCGCTTATCTTTGGCGCCCTGAGCATAGCCAAGAGTGGCACCCACTTACCAACCAATAGATCCATATTGCATCTGGAATTCATACCTGACTAAAAATTGATACAATTGGTTGGCAAACTGCTGCTTATACACAAGGTTGCATACTGTTATACTCAAGAACTACATTAATGAGTTTGTCTAAGGGAAACCATGGCTTACCCACAATTCTCCCGGAGGCGGAGCTTCTGACAATTGAACCACAAGTCTCCAGTTTCAGCAATTATTGCAGAGTCTCCACTGATAATCTCCTTTAACAATTTAAATAATAAATCAGAACAACAAATCTCAATAAAAGTACCAGAAACAGGACATGGGCAGCACAATGTATTCAGGAAAAGAGAAAGTAACCATGACGCATGATACAAGAAAGAACAACGCTTAAAGAGAATATTGACTCTTAGAGGCTCATCCTTCTCGCTCCTTAGAGGAGTTCCATGAGGAACGAAGATTCGACGATAATTCTCAACAGCAGTGCTGTTTTTCTTCAGCTTCGTAGCCAATGCACTTAAGAAATCAGCCATGAAAACCCAGCCAAAGGATGGACCATCCCCAATTGTCACGCGATTTGGCTCAACGATAATTGCTTTCTCCTTCTTGATCAGCAAGGAGTGCCGAACAGAACTATAATCATTAAAAATGGGTCCAGCAAAAACATAAGCATCAGCAGACTCCACAATCTCACCACAGAAGCTGGTGCTCACAGCACCCCAATAAGTCCCAATGAAATGTGGGTGGTGCTCAGGCACCAAACCTTTACCAGAGGGCATAACAGCAATTGCATCCCACTCGAATCTGCAAGTTCCACAAAGGCCTTCTGTGCCTTTGCTACTCTCAACTTGGGCCCACCCACAATGACAGGCTTCACAGCAGGCTTGTTCAGAAAAGCAGCAGTGGCTTCAACAGCTGCCTAGCTGGTTGCTTACTTTTGGAGCAAGAAAGGAAGGGAACTGGGTCTCCGGTAAATGTTGGGTGAGGAACTGTATATTACAGCTTATGCTGATATATACAGGCTAGCTTTCTTTGAGTGCTGTTGAGATTGCTGTGTCGATCATTTCATGTGCATCTTCCAGATGGTTCACCACTGCCTATCACAGATCCGCCAAATTCAACCAACTTAAAACTCAAATAATGATATGCAGACAGACATTTGCACTCAATTAATAAATTAGAATAATTTAGAGTAAGAATTGGATCTTTTATTAAAATTGAACACACGGAAAAATGTCAAAATGATAAATACGTAATTTAATTTTAAATTTCAAATTTCAAATATTGAATAAACAATTAATAAATTAATTCATGATTTTTGTTTGTTTGATATGTGTTAATAAATTCTATAAACAATTAAACATTATCGACGCAATTAATGAGAATTTAAAACTCTCATGGAGAATTTTCAGGATCATTTCGACATTAGAATATTCCCAATATTAGTAATATTTCTGTTTATATATCTGTATTTTAAGATTTCTGAGAAAAAAATATGAGTGATATTTTCTTAAATATTCCCATGTTTAAAAGTCTTGATATACGATAGGAAGGAAGAGTTATTTTGTGCTTAAATTTTCTCAAAATTTCATTCAAAAGTTTCAATTTAAAATAAAATTTCAACATTTTTTATTGAACGTTGTTTGATCCTAAAATGACCAACTCGATGAGACCCGCTGGGGGTTCTAGGACCAGCCGTGTGGTGTCTTGGGCCCGCCGGGGGCGTTGCTGTCGGCAGGGATCCTGCAAAAACTAGACACCGGTGTGGTGCCGGCCAAAGGGGGCTCTGATGCCTAAGTTAGTATCTGAGTGTCGTGGGGCAAGTAAATACAGTGATCTGGATCGGTTCTTAGTCTCTTACCTTTGTGAAGGGTTTCGGGGTATTTATAGTAATCATAACTGCGGTAGTTGGGCTACTGTTTCGGTAGGTGAGCCACTGTTCCGGAGCAAGTTGTGCCTTGTGGCTGTAAGCCATCTGACAAGCCCTGGACATCTAGAGGAGGCGCCAGCTGGAGGCCCAACCTGCCTCCGTCAGGGAGTTGGTGTGGCAGAGTTGGTTAGGTGACTGTCGCAACCAGCTAGCGTCTGTACTATGTGAGGTGCCGAGCGACAGGCCTGCAGGTCAGTGTCGGTCAGCGCCCCACGGTGGGGTGCCGATCAGCGGGCCACGATGAGGTGCCGATCCGAGAATCGATGGGTTTCCTTCCTGTCCTTGCGGGCCCTGTGCTTAGGTGGTCGGTCGATATGGTATCAACAAACGTGAACGACGTCGACATATATAACATTTTTTTTTCTTCATAAATTTCAATGTTAATATTTTCGTGAAAATGATATTTTCATACTTAGACGGAAGAAATTAATTACTCTCAAATACTAAGTATTGAATTGCAAACATTATCAGTATATTAATATTTATCAAACAAACATTACTATTTAATACTCTTATATGAGTATCCATATACTTATATGGGTATATTTATGTATCATTTTATTTTTATTATTTTACTTTGTATTAATAATAGATTTAAAAATTAAAAAAAATTAATATATTCTTTAACGGTCCGGTTTAGATTTAACGGATTTCCAAAATGGAAATTCAATTTAAACCATTACTATTCTCAAACCATTTGATTTTTATCCGATCAAATTTAAATTGTTGGATAAATAACAATTTAAAGCGAATTGATTAACGGTTTTAACGGATTCGTATCTACCCTTACTCTCAATAGAGGTTAGCTACTCCAGCTTTTAGATTTAATTTCTCAAAATTATGGTTGCTCCACTTTATTTCAAAATTTCATTTTATATTTAAAAAATCGATAAACATTTTGGGGAATGAAAATAACTCTAATATTTATTTATACAAGTGAAAATGTAAGACGATTATCGGCTTTTGGAGCCAGATTTGTTTGGTCTGGAGGGGTGGTTTTAGGTGTGGGAAGACTAGAAGACCACCGTCTGTGAAAGAAAACCACGAAAAAGAAGCCGATTGCTGGTTTCCACTTTTTCAATTCCTAACGCCTTTGTTTTGGGTTAAGACTTAAGATTGGCTTGGTTTTGGGTGCGTCCATTATGTTGCACATCATCGAATTTTCAATTTTATGAATTCTGAATGGGAAATACTAAGCTCCTGTATTCAGTTCACCTTCATTTTATTATGAGATCTGATGTACTGTTATATTCATATAGTAACTGTTTAACGATATTGAATGTTGTTAAGACCAATGATGAAAATATCGACAATTAAATTTATGGAAATATCGATATTGATATCATTTACGCTCAATAGAAAGATGTTGGAAATTTAGTCCAAAAGTTATAATTTTGAATGAGAATTTGAAAAAAACGTAAGTATCCAATGATATTTATATAAGATTAATTAATACATATATGATTGAAATAGAGGAGATATTTTTCCTTAAATATGGTATATTCATGGAAATATAACACATTTCTTCCTTTTATTTAATGTCAAGATTATAAAATGAAAATTTTACGAATATTGCAAATATTTTTATTTTTATACATAATTAGACTTAGGAGAATAATGCTTTCAAAACACCAAACTTCATGTGTTAACTAGCAACAGGTTATTAGAGATACACGTAGGGTTGAGTCAATCCAGCCCAATTTTTAATTTACAACCCAAAATCTTCTGATGGATCATTTCATTGAAATCAGTTTTGCCCAGGCGGTTTACTCATCTCTTACACAAATGTTCGAACAAATATTCAATAAATGACAACAGAAAGAGGAATGATCGAAAGAAACCATGGATGAACAAAGAAGTTCTGGGAAACAAAATGAACCCATCCATGCATTTTCTTGAGGTCAACCAATGAACAAAAAGAACTATCATCAAATCTGCTCTGTAACTAGCAATCTAACAAGGAATCTTGGATGTGAACCACTTCATGACCGAAAACGGAGCCTTGATCAACGCCAGCGCAAGCTCAACTAAGCAAGTCACGCACAAGCAGCATGGGCATATGCAAGTCAACGCCAACCTGCAATCACAAAAACAAATTCAAAAACCAAAATTTATCAACGTCGTTAATTTAGCCCCAATAATTTCACTATCTTACCCATCAAGAAAGAAAGAAAAGTTCTTGACTTTGTAATCAAAAAGAAAAGTTATTGAATTTGTAATAAAAAGGGAAAGATCTTGAATTTGTAATCATAGGAATATGGAGAGTGCAACTAACCCAACAATCCAGATGACGACACCGATAAGGGAGAGGAGAAGAGAGATGAAGGCAAACGGCAGGCCAAGAAGAAACCCCAAAGGCCTGCATTCACAATCATCACCGCAGCAGCAGCTCATCGCGTGTTGATTGCTAGCTTCGACTCAGCCTCGTCTGTGATCTTCTTGGTTTTCTTGCTCTGTAATCTGTGTGGTTATTGATTGGAGAAGACAATAAACTAGAGATCTTATGTCGCCTCTCGCTTTCTTCTTCTGCATATAATATTATTTGACGGAGAGAGAGAGAAAGCCGCCCTTACCCAACCAAATCCCAAACAAATCCTGTTTCCTTCTCGTTCACGGTAAGAAAATCAATGTATATATATGTAATATGCTAGAACCAAAATAAACAACCTTTGAAAACAACAGAGGACCCACCATTAATAGACTTCCACGTCATCCTCCCACTTTTCTTGACCAACAAACAATCCTCCTTTCTTGACTCCAACCGCCACTTGAAAGGTTCAACGTGCTGCACAGAACATATACTTACCAAGAATCTGAGCCAATCTGATCACGTGAATTTAATAATCCACCAGCTTATCAACAGCTATCAGTGCCAACCCAACTGCAGGCGGTGTCTTTAGATATCCCTCTTAGCTTCATCTTCTCCCTAAGCTCACTTACATTGCCCCATTGTCCAGCAGCTGCCAAAGTGTTAGAGAATGCAACATATGCCCCGGGCCTACCGTCCGGATTCAACTTAAAAAGTTCCTTGGAGGCTATGGTTGCCATCTCCACATCACCATGTACTGTGCTTGAACTCAGCAGAGCAGCCCAAACATCAGAACTGGGCTTCTCCGGCATTCCCATTACAAATTCCCATGCTTGCCCCAAACTTCCTGCACGTCCCAAGAGATCAACCATGCAAGCATAATGCTCCATCCTCGGTTTTAACGAATAGTCCCTTTCCATGCTTTCAAAGATCTCATGGCCTTTGTCAACTAATCCAGCGTGTCCACAAGCTGAGAGGGCACTAAGGAATGTGACAAAATTGGGTTCGATTTGATTTTCTCTTTGCATTTTACTAAAGAGCTCAAGCGCTTCATCCGGATAACCACTCTTCCCATAACCATCGATCATTGAAGTCCACGAGAATACATTCTTTCTGGGCATGTGGTCAAAAATTCTCCTTGCATCCTCAGTTCTTCCACATTTTGAGTACATGTCTATAAGAGCACTTCCCATCTTTATGTCCACAAACAATTCGGTCTTCATAAGTTGAGTTTGGACTTGTTGGCCAACTTCAAATGTTGCCAACACTGAGCAAGCTCCAATAACACTTGCAAATGTGGAGATATTAGGTAGAAAATTCAACCTTTGCATGTCAATGTAAATCTCAAGTGATCTCCTAGCATATTCGGCCGATTTGCTGTAACCTTCAATCATAGCGTTAAACACCACAACATCTTTTGCAACCGTTTTACTAAATACCTCTTCAGCATCTTCCACAGAGCCTAGATTCATATACCCGGAAATCATCGATGTTGAACATACAACATTGTCTCCCAACATCTTATCAAATACAGTCCTCGCAAAGCCGACCTTCTGATTCTTAACATAAGAATCAATAAGCGCAGTATAAAGGACATCATCAGACTCGACATCTGATTTAATGATCTGCGCATGTACCACTCTTCCTAAACTACATTGCAACGCAAATTTTCCAGCAGACGTAGAAGCTTTCAAGATCATCGAAAACGTAAACCCATCAGGCTTTTCACCTGATAAAATCAGTCTGCGAACCAAACTAAGCGATTCTTCTACTTTCCCATGTTTGAGGTATCCACCAATCAAATAATTGTAAGCTGAAAGTGTTTGCACAGGCAATCCATCGAACACTTGGCGTGCATACTTCAATGAACCACATTTTAGATGGAGTATAAGGAGCTTGATGGAAACATTGATATTGGGTCTGAACCCAGTTTTCAGAATATGGGTAAGGACCTTTTGGCCATGGGAAGGGTCGTCAGAATTGATGCAGCGCTGCAAAACAGAGGATAGAGCAGTGGCAGCTGGGGAAGATACATAGCTTGGCACTAAGACTTGATTTGGTGGGACAGGGACTTTGTGGTTTTCGGGTGATAAGAACATGAACGGTCTGATTGTGGGTAATTTTCCGTTCTTCATTTTCACCCTTTGATCCCATCTGATACCAGCTTTCATGTATAGAAGCCACCGCAAAACCGGGAAGAATTTGGTTTCGTTTGGGCCGGGCCAAGCACCGATCATAACTCATTAGGCCAAGCTCAATTTTGAACGAGGCCCAATATTCTTGATACCAGGCCCACTACCTTGACTTCCAACTTTCTGAGTTGATTTTAGGGCGAGGGGTTATATTACGGAGTAGCTGAGAGCGTCACTTTTTACACCAAAAAATTTGGGGGATAATTTTAGAAAGTATCATTAATTTACAATTTCATTATTTTCTTCATGTAATTTTAAAATTACATCAATTTATTACATCAGCTTGTTTCACTATTAATTACCAACTAAATTAAGGACATTTTTTATATTCATCACAAATTTTTATTCGTTTTATCTGTCATGAATATGAAGTGACTTATTTTGATTTAACTAATTCTTCAAATTAGTACATTTAATCAACCTTAGGACTTAGTTTGTTTAAATGCAATATAAATATTACGAGTCCCTCCCTCTGCTAGGATTAGGGTTGCGGTTCTCTCTTTGTGTAGAGAGCATGGTGGTAGCGTCGATATGTTGGCGCAGTTGGCGTTGGATTGTTACTTTGCATGTGGTTATGCTGGACCTCTTTGTGGTCTTCTCGATTTGCATAGTTACAGTTAGCCCTTATCATTGGGCTGAGTCGGACAAGCCCGACTCAAAATTTTTGGGCTTGGGCCGGGCCGGCCCTATTAGAGCCGGGTCCGGCGGGCTTGATCATAAACACGAAAGCTCATGTCCTTTGTCAGGCAGGACTTTTATCGGGCATTATGGGTCGGGCCTACTAAACCCACTTCTACCTAGCTAATTATAAAAGTGTGAGTTGAGTTTAAATATCATTATTAAATATTGAGACAATGTAAGGAGAGGATCTATTGGGTTTGAAGAATTGACTTAACCTTTTGACCACAAAGTCGAGACATGGTAAGGTGGTCACTAATCACAAATCTACTTGAATTGTAGTAAATTCAATGAAGAGTTACCCGAAAGGATAGCTCATGAGAGATTCTTTGTGGAGCTATGCTACTCCTAGCTGTCACTCAATGTAGTAAAAGTATCAGAATCAAAGTAAGTCAAAAAGAGTGAATTTGGTGAATTCCCTATATCAAATTGCAATGACCCAAATAACCTTTTCGGTAAAGATGGAACAGTGGGATATGGAATTGTGTATAAAAACATGCACTTCTATAAAAATTAGGTTTAGTTTGAGTTGGAGTTTTGGGTTTGAGCTGAAATAGTAGTAATAAAATTTGACTAGATATTAATTTATAATTTATAATTATTTTATATATTCGGGTTTATAGACCGAGTTTACATGAGCGGGTCGGGCTGGGCTTACCGGGCCTTATCGGGCTCGAGTCTATTGGGTTTGAATACCCTAAGTCCAAGTCCAGCGCATCAACATGCGAGGCGGGCTGGCCCACGACCCATAGCCGGCCAGGTCAGACTTTTTGTCATGGGGCCTACCGGTACCGACAAGCCCTTGAGTTTTTTGGCCAAATGGTGAGGACTATTGGCTTCAGATGATTGAGCAGAGGAAGGATCGGATTGCTTGCAGAAACTTGAAATTGAAGAGAATGCAATCAGGTACACTTCAAGAACTTTACTCCTAGCTGAAAACTGATTGGATTAGGCTAGTTTAGGATTGTGTATGACTGTTTGAATTTGGATTGAATGCACTATGAATTGATTACAATGAAGAAGAGTAAATGATGATGAACACCAAGTGTTTGTCAAAATGCCCAAGAGAGATTCTGAGTTTTTTTTTGTTTTAGTGTTTTCTCTGTAAATCTATTTTTTTTAGAGATTCACACAGTTTTCTGTATTTCATTCTTGTGATGAATTCTCCTTACATACACACACTTCCACCTCACACGGCTGGAAATTAATTGCCTCACTCATCACACACACACTACATGATTTACTTGATCCTTAAGACACTCACACACACCCTCACAGCTCTAACAAACTCACAGCTGTCACATTCTGATTCTTCTAGTCACTTTACAGGTGTCAAGAACCTTTTAGAGGATGTTTAGATCAGCTGCCCTGCAGCATGATCACACATAGTGCAGTAGCAGCTTATTCTTCAACAAGGACTAGTTACAGTATGGTGGCAAGATAATCCACTTGTTGATTCAATCGTCACGAAATCGACCATGGGCACGTCGTACTTAGGGCCAAGCGTTTTATTGAGAGGACAACGACTCAATTCGACGAAGCACAAATGGCGAACATTTCTTAGCTTTAATGTTGGAGGACTCCACGTGTGACCTGTTTGTGTGTCGATTAGGGGGTTTTTATTCACCGATTAGAGCTCCTCAACACTGTGATAGAGGTTGATGTCATTCCGGTGGTGCAGTTATTGGTGGTGATGGAGACCATTTTGGATGAGACTGGTTAGTGTTGTTGCATGGTTGTTGCAGATGCTGGAAGTGCCTAATTTTATTTTCAAGTCCGCTAAGGAAATCATGCAGCCTTTGGCTCTACCCAACCTGTACTGCGATGCTTGAACTTTCAGATTTGGTTTGCTACGGCTTTGCCATGACTTGAAGGGTAGCTTATGGGTGACCGTGAAGGGTAGAGGTGTTTTCTGCCTCTCTATTGTTAGCAGTTACAAAGCAGATGAAGGTTGGCGATGAAGGAGACTGTTGGTCGGATGTTGGTATTCACATATGTGCTTAAGTGCTTCATTGTTGTAGTGTCTTGATTGTTAAAGCTCTTTTATTGAGCTAAGTTTGGTTTTCTTCCTTTTACTGGAGGGTGAACACTCCCTTTCTTTGAGCGGATATTATTGGTGATCGAGCTTATATTGTGGAGGCGTTATCTGACAGCTAAAGATTAGCTAGTGATAGTTAATTTTAACTACGCCCGTATTGAATTTAAATCGTTAAATGAATTTGACGGCATTATGATCTAAGTCAGTATTATAACCTCGTATAGTATCTCTTGTTAAGTTCCAGAAAAAAACAAAGTTTGTACAGAGATCTCGTACATTAGCATTTCTCATTTCGAAAAATATCTTGACTTTCTTCTACGTGATTATGTCTTTAACAACAATGGTGGAGCAGTGATTTGAGAAGAGTGGGAACGCATGAGGAAACTTTTCTTCATTGTGTGGGGACGGGAAAACAACCTCCATTTGACACGCACAGACAGCCCTTGGCTTTCCTCTTTCATCAAGTGGCCACCTCATTTATAATTTATTAATTTATGTGAAACTAATTAATTACGTTATATTACACAAGCTACAGTAAATTAACAAAAAAAATTACAAAATATTTGGTGGAATTTTGCTTCGCAAATCGAAACTTTTGGGGTTGTTGCACTATTAACATTCAATAATTACAGTTTTTACCTGATGATTATATTGACCAAGGTGGGGTGTTCTTGATTGACTTATTTTCTTTCATGAAAAACCTAATAATTTTTTTGTTGCCTACCATGAAAATGAAATCCACCAAATCCACATTGATATCATATTGAAAATAAAGCTATGGATATTGATCTATCAATTTTGAGTACCACTCGTGCGCGACAAAAATGCCTATTAAATTACTAAGCACAGTTAATTGTGTTATTAATTATTGCGTTTTGAAATAATTTAACATGCAGATGTAACATTTTTTTCCTTTTTATTCGAAACATTTCAATTCGGAAAATTCACGTATACATAGTGATATTCGAGGCATGTGTTAACTGGTGCATTAACATTATTTATTTGATACCAATCTCACACAAAGACACACATATATATATATATATATATATATAAACTGTGTATTATTTATGGATTTGTTATAATCCATAATTAATTAATTTTTTTTTCCGAATATTGCTCGAAATGGTTTATTATGAACATCTTCGGATTAGTATAAGTAGGGGAGGACACGAATCCGTTAAAATCGTTAACCGATCCGCTCCAAATTATTATTTATCCAACTGTTTAGATTTGATCGGATAAAAAACAAATGATTTGAGAATCCAAACCGCTCCATTAGTAACTGTTTGGATTTGAATTTTCATTTTAGAAATCCATTAAATCCAAACCGAACCATTAAAAAATATATTAATTTTTAAATCTATTATTAATACAGCGTACAAATAATAAAAATAAAAGGATACATAAATATTGTTTGTGCCCAAAAAGTTGTTGTAGCGGAATCTGGGGTCGTCATTCGGTGACAGACTTCCGAAGGAACGGATACACGGGTGCTTTGAGTGAGCGGGGATCTCTTCAATGTAGCTCACTGCAAATGGGGTGCAGTATAAGTATCTAGGGAGAATGAGGGGAAGGCTAGAAGCCTTGGACCATGGTGTCGCGGCCCTGCCCCTTGCGGGCTAGCCCTGCTGGCTTGGCATTCTAGGTCCTTCAAGTAAGTGTGCCACTAGTAGAGATTGTTACTATACAGGGCTAGTGGTTGGTTATGAACTGTAGCTCATAAACCATCGTTCGAAATCAAATGAAAATGGGGCAAGCGGATATCTTTCTTACGCTGTTTTTTTCTATGCCTTTCAAAAGGACTTATGTAACGCCCCGGAAATTCGAAGGATGTAAATTTGTAAAATAATAAATAAAATGACGTTTTTACCCTTGTGAATAGTATGATCAAATTGTTGACTTTTTACTTAGTAGGTCGAACGGACGTTGACCGATGACTGTGATGTAGTTCAAGACGTCACGAGCCCATAGACAGTTGGCACGTCCGATTTCAACGATCATGGAAGAAGTTATGACGTTCGGAAGTTCAAAGGCATTTTCATAATTAGGCCGAAAAGGAGGAAATTGTTGATTTTTTGTTCGACCACTATTTTTCACGCAATTCGAGGATCGTTAGGTAGGTCTCGATGCCCTGAGTCCGTAGACAGGCGGCACGCTGAAAACGGACGTCGGACGGATGAGTTACGGTTCTAGAACGATAAGGGCATTTTGGTAATTTTGCGAAGGAGGGCAAAATGGTAATTTCAAGGCTGCAGTTTGAAACAGCCGTGGTGGTTTGCCGTGTGAGTTGTTTAATCTGTTCAGTGCATTTTTTAACAATGTTAGTGACGTGGGGGGAATTGTTTAACGTTGTGAGTGACATTGGTCACTGAGAAAGGCTGAGTGGAAGCACATGCGTGCTGGTTCCACTGTGAAGACAGAGCACAAGCACCATTGTTTTTTTTTTGAGTTTGGACTGGTTGCGGGAAACACAACCACGGAGAGACTGAAAGATTCCCAAGAGTTGTTGGGTTGGACGGTTTGAATATGGGGAGTTAGAGTGAGTCGAGAGGATCATTTTGGAGAGGAAAGAGCTGAGGAACTTGAGAGAAAACAGAATCGGGAAAAACTAGGAAAATGGAGGGAAAATTTGAAGTTTAATCTGTGAGTTGAGAGGAGCCAAACAGAGATTAAAAACAGTCTTCTGGACTCATTTAGACTCCAACCGTACAAACATTGAAGGAAATCGATCGCGGTTTGGCCAAGAAAAGAAGTTTCAGTTTCTGGAAAATTTCGAGGTTGAGGACGACTACCTACAGGTAAGTATTTGTGAAATTGGTTACGGTTTAATGTTTGTTTAGGTCTTACGAAGTTTTTGTATCAATTAATTAGAAAACCAAGTTGATTTGAGTGAGTTTCGAAAGTTGACCCGTTTGTTTGATCATGAATGAAATGAGTGATTTAGGGCTTGATGTAGGTAATTAATAATGGAGAACCTAAATTAACACTTAATGCAAGGATTTCGGTGGAAAAACTAAAGGAATTAAGTGGGAATTGTTAGAGTTTCAACCGGGTCGAGTCGCGGGTCTATAACCCTTTTAGCAGAAATACGGGCGAGGAAGACGACACTGTAGCATCACTGTGCATGGCACGTGGCTTTCACGCGCAGCCACTTTGGGTGGCGCGTGAGGGCATGTGAGGCCGTATCTCTGGGCACGGTCAACATGTGATTTCATCATTTCAGTTTAACGAACATTTTGAGTTAAATTTCGAGTCGATCGGACGTCGTTCAGGATAGTTTTGAGGGTTCAAAGGTTTAGGATTTTAAGTTAATTACGTCGAAAAATCCCGAAAAATTAGGGAAATTAATGTAAATTTATTGGAAGTGTTTGTGACCCAAATTGTGATCTTTGACAGGCCGGAACATTCCCGAGGAAACCCAGGAGCGTACGGGACACGATTGACGCGTTTTTTATGGTGATAATTATGACATTCCTGCTTTACGTGATTGCACATTTTTCGATGTGATTATCGCATTTTACGTATTTCGAGATTACTTTTTTCTCCTGTGCATTGATGATGGTTTGGTGAAGTGATTTTATATGATTCATGCATATTACGTTTTAATGATGATTTGATTATGATTCGTGAGTAAGATTTGGGATTGAATGTGAAATTCGGACATAAGTCCTATTACGAAAAAATGTGATTTCAGATTGGTTTTGGAATTTGGATCATGATGGATCCTGGAATTGTTATGATTTACACGTGATTTTGGGTTTAAAGATCCGGTAAGATTGCTGGATTTGGTTTTGGGTTTAAAGACCTGAGTAATTGATGACGGAGTCGGACCCAGATTGGGTTTAAAGACTCGGATTGAGTTTAAAGACTCGGTTACTGTGATGAGTTTAAAGACTCGGTTATTGTGATACCCCCCGATGCCTATTGACTGTGTTTCGAGTTTAAAGACTCATTGATAACCTGAGAAGGCCTGATATATGAGTTTAAAGACTCGGATAAATCCAGCAGACTGATTCGTTAATGTTACATTCAGTTTTACATGGTTTTATGGCTGTTTACTGTAACGGTTTCCATATTATTCGTAAAAGTGTTTTCGAATACTTAGTTATGCATGCGTGTTGTAAAACTAGAGGGTGAACCCCGATTTCATTAAACTGTTTTCTAGAATCATTTGTTTTAGTTCACTCACACTTTTCTGTTTTAAATACCCTCCAGGTTGTGGTACAAGTTTTGGGGGATAACGTCGAGGCAGAGGCATAAAGTTTTCCCGTTGCGGTGTAGTTAGTTCATAAAGTAGGATTTTATCCTTATCTTGTTTTGTAACTATGCTCTGTGAAACTGTGGACTTGTTTTTTTTTTTCCAGTTGGTTGTATCGTTTAATCTCCCTGGCCTGACAATGTATGTGTTGCAATTTTTGGTTATTTGGTATTTTGTGTTCGGTTGTCAGACGGGAGCAGAATTCTTCCCGATTATCGAGGCGATAATCGGGGTGGGTCCTGTCAACTTAAATATTTTCTTTTGCGTCTAGTCCAAATTCAATGTTCGGCGTGTTCATGTTCGCGGCTTGCAATTCAATTTCCCAGAGTCAGGAGAAGGGGTTTGACAGATCGATCTTCCCAAATCAGGCTGTTCGAATACTGAACCAGAACATGACGATGGTTCTACGACTTAAGCAGCATATGGAACCATTGGTTGATATTTTCCAGTTATTGGAGCCAAGACTTGGAGGAGTCAATGAGGAAAAAGAGAGGGAAAAAGGAATGCAAACACTTAGAACATAAATTAAGTAGTTGCACTGGGGTGGAATTACATGTGCTTGAAGTAAATCATCCCTAGACTAAGCCATGAGCTGGCGTTGGTCTGCATGGATTATCAACAGATATGAACATCTGTTGGAAATCATACCAAAGGTGTTGGTAGAGCAATATATACGACATGATGATGTCGAATGTGAGTTTGTGAGGTTGTGAGGGTGTGGGTGTCTCAAGAGACTGATTGAAGGCAGTCGCATTGAGGATGATGATTTTCGGACAAGTAGAGGAAGCTTAGTCGGAAAGTATTATGATGATCAGGAAATCTCTAGATGCGAGCTTGAGTTGCAAGTCAGATTGGAGTGAAGGCTTTTGAGAGGGGTTGAGAGAGAAGAATTGAGTTCAGGACTGGGTCGAGGATACAGGTTTTGCTAAGAAGGCTAGCTTTTGAGTAATAAAGAAAACTTTTTAGGTGTTGTGTCAAAATTTTCGGTGACTCATTGTTCGCGCTCCCTCATGATCCAGCTATGGATATTGTCTGGGTTTGGGCATTTAATTTCTTTAAAACCCCTCCGAGGCGCATAGTGGTATTTTTTGGGTGTAAATAGATATATCCATATAAGTACATGCATACCTATATAAGACTATAATAAAAGTTAATAAATAGTAATATTTATTTGATAAAACTTAATATAGTGATAATGTTTGCAATCAAATCATCAACAAACTTAATATATAAAATTTTGAGTATTGATTAATTTGTTACTTTTTGTATTTTTTTTTATATCCTTATTTTTTTTTTAAATTTCTGAACGGTTTCAAACCGTTTTGATCCAAACCGTTATTTCTAATTTTAGAAAATTCAAATCGTATCAAACTGTTAAAATTTTAATAATTTAAATTTGAATATTACAAATATTTATATCGAACTAGACCGTATTTACCTCTAAATCTAACGAATATTATGAATAAGAAAATATTAGAATAATTTTGAGATTGGAATCTCTAATATTGTATATAGTAATATGAATTTGGGGTAATTATTAAGGATCTAAAGTAGCTTTGCCTTTGTGGTTGTGCAAAATAGAAATAGCAGTCCTAAAACTACACAAAAAGGTACTGGTTATGATTAGGGATATGCCATGCCAATATGCCATGCCATGACCATGCTTATTGCTACATATGTTGAGAGAAAGGAGACTTTAGAATCTTACAGAAAGGCCCCTATTCATCTCGATCCACACGTTGAACAGGTGATTTAATTAAAAAGAATATTTTTTCCTTTCTTTTCATTGTTTGTTCAACAAGTAATCATAACTATATTAAATATTATTTGCATGCACCTTAAATTAAATAATATTTGTATACGAATATAATAATGCTATTTTTGTGGTCCAAATAAATATGTAATAATTTTAGCATTAGGATTTTGGTATATGAGCTGGACTTAGATGCAATAATGTTATTGAATGCATGCATTGATAGAGTTGAGTTGATTATCATGTTACCGGTGACCGGTGGAGGAATTGACGAGTCATTGACACGACTGAATCGATGTGATCGCCTGCTCCGCCGCGCTGATATTCTGCGGCTGAGATGGGAAGAGATGAGACCTCAGACTCGTCAAGCGGCGCTGGTCATGTCAGAAATCTGCCATGGGCACTTCTTTAGAAGGAAGTCTTCTGTAGGGAAGCTTAATTATGAGACAGCCTCTTAAATTAGGTGGGGTAGGGGTGGAATAGAATTGTGCACAATGCAAGGAGGTCCATGCTTTTGTGAGGTGGTTCGGACCAGATAGAAGGTCTGGTTTCTCTGCCCAAAATTAACTTTTCCCTTGTGTAAATATAACTCAAATCTATGGAGGATGCTTACGTCTTCCAAATTAATCAAATATGAACAAAAACTATGAGATATTTAGAAACTCAAATTTCATGTAATGAAATGCTCTCCCAAACTAACATTTATTCTTACTTTACACTTTGAAATTATTTTTGAACTATTGTGAACTCTATATTGCAAACATTGTCTTGCTAATATCAATTACGTCAACTCCATCTATCGAATATTAAAAATGTTATCGTACGGGGTATTAAGTGACTTACATTTTTTTTTATTATATATAAGGATCAAAAAAATTATATACATTTCTTCCTTATAATTTCTAATTTGTATGAAGATTACACAGTTTGATAAATTTATCATATACAATATAAATAAGTCAATTATTTTATTTGATGTCCATAATTTTAAAGTCATCAATACATCAGTCCTCCTTTTATAAATTACAATTAATTAATCGGATGCAAATTGAAAAGGCTGCGTATCAATGAATGGGAGGGCTTTCGCCTGCAATGCATAAGCCATGAGATATTGAGACGAACGAGGAGCTGAGGTAGCGAGAAGGTTTGAGGTGTCGCATTGCATGGCACGTGAAACTCGAGTAAGTAGTAAACTATCTCAGCTACATTGTATATTTTAGCCTATATTTTATATATGTACTATAAATATGTATTTCGAAGACTTCTCTCATCAAATCGAAGATTCAACAATCAGAAGCAGTACAGATATAGACTTCATTCTCTCATCAGATCAAATCAATTATAAAAAAAGATGAGGCCAAAGATCTATCTTTTTGGTGACTCAATCACCGAGGAGTCCTATGGCGACGGTGGCTGGGGTGCCTCCCTAGCCCATCATTTCTCTCGCACGGTATGTACGTTTTTCATTCTCAATTGCTTTCATCTTTAATCTTCAAAAAGTCTGAGGCTCTGTTCATTCGTTGGATTTCTTCGGATTTCTTCTCCAATTTGTGATTATGGGTCTTCATTTCCGGATGGGTTTTTCCTTTTTCGATTCATATGGGTATCGATATCACTATATCAGGTTGATGTGGTGGTTAGAGGGTACAGCGGTTACAACACGAGGTGGACTCTGCAAGTTCTGGAGAAGGTGTTTCCGAGCCCTGAAATCAGAGACGATGATCCCCTAGCTGTCACCGTCTTCTTTGGCGCTAACGACGCTTGCCTTCCCGATAGATGCTCTGGCTTTCAGCACGTGCCTCTCGACGAGTACAAGCGCAATCTTCACTCCATCGTCTCCTTTTTCAAGGTACCCTCAATCTCACACACACGATTAACAATTAAGTACAGAATTTCTGTGCTTTTCAGCTGAATCAGTCGTTACATAATAGTTTGATTAGTGCCCTCAAAAGGGTTGACAAAAACATTTCAATGTTTTTGATAGTGTATAATTTATATGTACTAGAGATATTCTACTTCAATCTACTTCAATCTAATTTAAATTTTGAACTTTGGAAAGGGGGTTCAAACCCGGGTGGCCAAAGATGTAAGTTTGGGATAAGAGAAATGGACACGAGAATCAAAGCCTTACGATTTAGTCCTTTTGAGTCTTGACTAATAAAATGTGATACTGATAATGTAACTAGCTCCTAAGATGTGGGTTCCTATTGTTTATTAAGGTGATCAAGGGATTTGATTTTGGCCAGAAAAAAAATTGTCCTTCTTGCTACTCAAGCGTGCAGGGCAGGGCAGGGCAGCACACCTAACGTGGGTTGTTTCTCATGATTTGACTAAAAGAGTAAAAGGGAAGGAGAAGAGGCCATTGCACTAGGAGCACTGTGCGCTGGTCTTTCTTTAATATCATGCCACTTTTTTTTAAGTGTTGTATAGTACTTGGGGGAGGATATCTTTTAAGCTGGGACCCTAGAAGTTGGTGCATAATTAAAAATAGCCGTTGATGGGATTTAACTATTCTTCTAGCTAAGAGCCTAAGGCCTACGGTTTTGCAAGTTATGTGGTTGTTAGTTTTTGTCTGTCTCTAGTCCGTTCCCCTTGTTGGTTTCTTATTTGTCTGGTTGTAATCAATTCTTATATCTCTATTAGTTTCGAATCTCTGGGTTAGTGAGTAATTTGGATGTCACTGTAATGTTTGAAATTCAAGAGCGTAAATATGCGTAAACCATAAATATGCGTGATTGGCTTTAGATACTATGTCACAAGTCATAAGCTTTATCTATACTTTCACCGGGCCACTTAAGTGGCGCTTGCATAATAAACAAATTGGACCATATGTCTGGACACTTGCACGAAAGTTCTTGACATCCACGATTGTTTCAATCTAATGTTTGATAAATACGTGCGAGTCTTTGACATTGAACATTTGTGAGAACTGTGTTGCACAAGCTCAAACTCTTCTAGAAAAAATGTAGTCCAGGAACTACTAGATAATTTAGATTCGATAATTCATGTTGGTCCTTACATAGTTACATGTGGTCTATATTTAAATCTGATGCTTAATAGGTGTAACTTTTGCAGAAGTCCTGTTAGTAGGCCTTTCTTTTGCATTGGAACTTTAATTTATCTGAAACATTAGAAAAGAGGAGGTAGGCATTAGGGTCCCAATCCCATCTGCATCTTTCAGGCCGTTAGGGCTCGTATACTATGTGATGCACGTGGGGAACATTGGTGATGGTTTCAATCATGAGTGAACAGGGTAGCAGAAACGAAGGTTGCAAGCCCTTTGAGTTAATGGACTGATGATATCTTCTAAAGAATAAGATAATCATATTATAAATTTATAACTCATTCTTCATACCTGTCAAATTTGACATTCTTTTTAACTGCAGTAGTGTTTCTTAGAGGCTTAGAAGAAGTAAACTTGCCACCTTGCAGGTGCCTGTGAAGTGTGAACTGCTTAGGAAAGATCTATATATACTTATGCACTGATGTACTTTTAGATAAAATTCTCACTGCATTGGGATTTCCTGTTGTACGAGGCAACTTAAAAAGGGTTGATAGTGATGGTGGAATCATTTTCTAAAATGTCGTTTGCATTTCCTTGTAGTGCCATTTGAGTGTGTCTATCTAACTTGCATCATTTGTTGCATCTGTCATTATATCATCTCTTTCATTTTATGTTATGCTAATGCATTCTAGGAATGAGAATGAAATGTCTGAAATAGGAGTGACTTTTCCCTTTCGGTTTATATGCAAGTTGGTAATTCTTGTGTAGTTCTTTGAGAGTTAAAGGTGTCTGATAAGTTACAGTGGCCAGCAAGTACAGAGCGATCTGGCTTTATTTTAGGCTATCAGCATTTTCATTGGCTTCTAATAGCGTTTAGGCGACATGTACGATCTAAGTAGAGACGGTAGCAATTAGCAAGGCTCCTACGGGCTACAGGTAATACATTTCATAAATTTGTGGAACCTCGTGAAAGGAATCTGCTTTTGTATCAAGATGCACCTACATTTGGCATGACCATTATTAGGCCGTTTGTGAAGCTACATATAAAGATTTTCCAAACAAATTTAGTTTCTTTTGCTTTTATATGAAACAAGAATTGTCTACTAAAGATGACATCACATAAAACTAACCTTTTGTTCAAGTTACTCTATGCTTGTATTCCATTTAGGCTTTCTACATATATACATTTTCTTCATATCTGTTCGCTTTCAGAAGAGGTGGCCTACAACTCACGTTCTGCTCATCACCCCTCCTCCAATTGATGAAGATGCCCGCCTGCGGTATTGTTTTACTATTTGTGACTTTTTTGGTTCCATTATATCATCTGTGTTTCAGTTTATGGGTTTCATAATATTTTCCCTGATTCTTGAACCATAATGTCAATCATTTGCTAATTTCATGTTTAAGGTATTTAATTAGTTTACAATAAAAGAGTTTGATTCCAACATCTATGTTTTTGATTCAGACATCCCTATATTGACAATCCATTGAATCAGCCTGAGAGGACAAATAAAGCTGCTGGTGCTTATTCAGAGGCATGCATTGCTGTAGCTAGAGAAATTGGGATCCCGGTAATCGATCTCTACACCAAAATGCAGCAGTTTCCTGACTGGAAAAACGCTCTTCTAAGGTCTCTCTCTGTTCATAATAGATCTACATTATATATGTTGGTTCATTCAATCACTTGATCTTATTTAGGTACAAATTGGACTGGGGCAATAGCCTCAATACCGGTATATCATGTTGAATATGTCCAAGGTGGTGATTCTGTGGTGATTATTTGAGTGTAATGCCTGGTTCACGAATGTTCGTAAACCATAAGGCCTTTTGCGCCGATGGTGCCTTGACATTTTGCATCGTGCACCTCTTGAGCCAACTTGTTTTCTGCCTGTGTAGGCAACAGTGAATTGTTTAGAAGAAAGACATAAATAAATATGTGATATTGTGTTGTGGAATGGAATTACAGGGATGGCTTGCACCTCACGCGGCGGGGCAACAGGGTTGTGTTTGAGGAGGTGGTTCTGAAGCTGAAGGATCTAGGCTTGAGCCTAGAAAAGCTGCCAGCTGATCTCCCACTTATAAGTAACATTGACCCTAACAACCCTCTCAAGGCTTTTCGAAAGTGAAAAGAAATAAAATTGTGTATGATGTCCGTGCTCTTCTCTTTTGGGGCATCATTTTGGTACTATGTTAGCATACATTGAAAACTTGTTATAAACAAACTGATTAGGGACTAATATATATATATATTTGATGTTGATTTGTGGTTTCGTTTTGGCTCTGGTTCTTTTGGTGTAATTGTAAAACTCTCGTAATGTCTAATGAAGATCAATCTCTTTCTTTCAGTTTGAACGAACATTGCTTTCAATATGCTTTGTTGTCCACTTACTCTCTGCGGTAGTCGCATTGCCCTTGATTTCAGGCTCCTGATTGTACTATTCCATGGGAAAATACTTTATTTTCACCTGTAATATATGTCTCGTGGTGTTTTTATTCTACGTATTACAACATGGATTGATATGTAGGCTATAATATTCCAAAAAAATAAATAATAAAATGTATTATATTATGAGTGGCTCGCAATCTGTGGTCACAAGGATTTCTTCGTATGTTGAAGAATAACTCTAAATTAATCCATGGATTCTCGTATAACGAGAGAAGTTGGTTGATTCTGACTTAGCAGAAGTTGCTTAAGAATTGAGATTTGTACTCGTAACTTAGGCTCCATTTGTTTTAGGAGAAATTTGTATTTGATAGAAGGCTAATTTTGCTACAAAATTTAAAAAAAAAAAAAAACACTAGATTGATTTGATTAACTAGATGTGATACTAATTAAAGGGGCATGGAAATAACTGTATGCACAAAGCCATTTGAAACTCACGAACTTATTTTTCCGAAACCCATATGCTTTCTTCATTATTTTTCTTATTCAAATTCTAACATACACACATGCATTGCAATATAAATCTCTTTATGGACTATCTGCCAAAAACTGGAAACTCTCCGGTGCGATGGCTAGCTGGCTACCGATGAACAAATATATTATCAGTGCATAGTTACTAAATTTGAGTAATGTATTCGATTGGTTAGTATCGATAAAGCTTAATTATTTCGTTTCGGTGATTTTACAGAAAAGAAAAATTAGATTTTGTGTTGGTTTCTTTACGAGGTGCTTGCCACAAAGTGGAAATTTCTTCAGTGCAATGGAGGAATTAACAACAAACACAATTCTTCACCAAAATTCTGATGAAGTTTTACTGAACAAAAATATAATACCATCATAATTGCATATTGATGATCTCGAACTGAAAACATATTGTGCTGCATTTTACTACTTCTCAGACGATCCACGAGACCACAAACATATTACAACGATACCATGTTGACTGGTGAGAGAAAATTTTATTTTCTCACACATATGCAGGCAGGCACTAAAATTAAAATAAGAAAATGATGATATATAGACACTACGAGGACGTACTTATAGCATGAAGATCAAATAAAAGAAGAAGCAAAAAAAACTAAAAATTCATAATGTTTTACCTATCGACCAATATTGCCCGACGGAGATGCGTAGAGTTTTATTTTACCGGACGGAGTCTTCCAGTTGCTCGATGAAGCGTATTTGCCACGCAAGATATGCAATTTCCGGTAGTGCGATGATCGATGCTGTACGTACTCAATTAGATAGATGTATCAATTGGTGCATTAAAGAACTTGTTCTCTATGATCCGAAAATTAGGATTAGCATATGTGATCTCTGATCTATATATGACTAATGCATGTGCATGCACTTGATTAATGCTCAGTGCAGGGCAATGCCGGTAGGCATGAATCATGCTGTCTGTTTGGCCCTCCTGGTGTAATTCTATCTTCCAGTTGCCTCATAAACTTGCTTCTTTTCTTCATCTTCGACAAATCATACCCTAATGCGCCGAAAAAAGACTCGCTGTCAATACCTATTTTTTGCGTTGACATCTTGCGCCAGCCGTAATAAGACTCTTTTGCTTCCAAACCACTCACATGCGATGACCATGTAAGTATGATCATCAGCGCCAAAACTCCCACAATTATACTCGAATTTGAAGCCAACAAGCTCAAATTTATAGTGGTGCAAATGCCATATATTAAGTGTGTGAAGAGATCACTCAGAGATTGATTTTATTAGTGTGGTAGTGCACAAAGCTAGGGCGTCTACAAGCTGACAAATCCAATATCGACACTTGTACGGAATCAAATATTTTTTTTATTTTTATTCTCTGATTGTTGCTATATAGTATTGCGGTTTGACCATTCAGTGCCAATTGAACTTGATTATTAATTTTTGGTCTAGTCATACAAGAATCTTTATAACCGAAGTTTAATGCTTGATCAACGGCGGTTTACCAAAGCCTAATTAAGAAAAGTGAAACCGATACACTTTGAACCCTAGACTAAAAGGAGAGGCATGCATAGCAGATACCGAATCGAATCCTCCGAAGAGCATATAACAAATTCTTATAATTAAGTACCAGTTCTCATCTGAACTTTGAATCGATAGTGTGCATTTGATTTCAAATTAAGTCTTCTATATACTCGGACATATACAAATTTCGATATAATTTTTTTCTTTCTGTACGTAACATCTTAAACTTTCTTGTAAGGCAGACTTCATTTTACACGCTGGTAGGTGTCAGACTATTCTACCTTCTCCAATGGGATACTAGCATAGAGTGATAATCAATTGATCATGACCTATAAAGTGGCGTAATAAATAAGATTGTGATCATAAGTGTAGATACGGAAAATGAACCTTGATTAGGGAGTTCCACCTAGACCGTCATCCACTATAACACCAGTAATTTAATAGTAATTTTTTTTTTCATCAAGACAATAATAAGATTTTTAAGAAAAAAATTAAACATCATTTACAATAACGGAAAATCTGTGATTTCCCATTTTGAATGTTGGAGATTTTCTTTCCACATGGTTATTAATATAAAAAAAAAAAGGGCCACCTAGTTGTTTAAAATTGGCAATTATACATTGATGATTAGTTGATTTCATTTGTTTTATGTTTGGAGGTACTCTTTTTCTCTCATCGGATTTATTCCGGATTAACTGGATTTTATGATGAAGGTTTTAACGAGGCCCTTTGCGCCGTCTGTCGTGCACGCATTCAGTGTATTCTCCTTTCTCCTTCTTTTAATGAAGCATCTCTTTTGAATAAAAAAAAATTGGCAATTATACATCATTGCGTGTTTTCATGATTGCTTATATATGGTGCTCAATTTCGATTTTATACCATTGTTTGTGGTTTGAAAGTATATAATATCTTCTCAATACGTTATATTTTGAATACTCACCTCATATTTCTCCCTCATCACTCAAAAGATCAAAATCCTCAAGATTCAATACAAATGGGAAAGGTTCAAAATATTGCTATGTTTTCGGGATTTTTGTATCATACTTATGAAAACAAAGAATATAATTTTCTTTTGGTTATAATCCACAAAATTTATCCTACATTCCTTATCGTTCATCTTCTCTTAGCAAATAATTCTGTTTAAAATCTGAAGCTATACACATCAATTTATAATGAAATATTTATAACGGCTCAAATTAAAATGATCGATAAGGAGAGATGATGTTGATGACGACGGAAGATGGAGAATTTCGGTGACGGCGATTATGACGGACTGAAAGAATAGTGAAGAGATGTTTAAGCGTTAAAGACTATGACGAAGTAGGAAAAGAATACAGTAAGTTCGAAAGTTTGATTCATGAGAATATAAAAAAAATTAAAATACAACAAGTAATTTGTGAAGTTGACAAAATGTATAGTTCAAAAATAAAAAAACCACTTGACGCTTGACAACCACTTGACGCTTGACAAGAGTCAAAGGCCAAGGTCGTTTTTGGTCTCTCCCTTTCCTTCTTTGGGTTAGAGGCTTTAGACTTAAGAGCCTCAAAACATGGGAATCCATTTTTCTTTTTCTTTTTTCGGATTAAAAAAGGGATATTATTGATAATGATTAATGAGAGAACAGGAATTTATCTTTGATTATATAATATGCTATATTTTTTTTTGCTAGTAATAATATGTTATATATAGTGAATATTATAATCATAGTCAAGAACTCTTAGCGTACAGTTAATCAAATCTCTAATTTTAAATTCTAGTCTCTATTTTTCCTCCTTCTAATTTCATAAAAATAGGAAAACTAAGAGGGAGGAGAAGAATATATATCATTTTTTTCTCCCTCGGGAGGATTCGTGTTTTCTTTTCGATCTGTCCACACGTTTGTAAATATCAAATTCATTTTTTATATTGCTACAAACACTATATGTGGTTTTATGCTATGAATTATGAAGTTTTTAATATTTCGTAATTAAAATTTTTAAATTTACCATATATAAACAACAATTTTTAAAATAAATTATAGGTCGTTTATTTTGTAGGTAGTTCATTTGAATATGTTCTCCACTTATAAGATGTGTATGAAAAATTAAAAATAAATTTCATCTTTTTATCTTCATCATTATTGGCAATTCGCTTAATAGTTGAAATCGCCCTTTAATTTTATCATTAGTTTAGCAACTGTCCTTATATTTTAATATTAGTGTCTTCCAACCTGAATTTTATCCAAATGTTTTTGTACATTAGTCTCTCCATCTACTTAGCTTGAATTTCGTTAGAAAAGTGTTAAATTGTCAATTTAAGTCCGTTTCACATGACTTTTTTTAGTGGAATTTGTTTGGAAAATAGAATGGAGGTACTAACAGAAACATTACGGTAAATTTCATAGATGATAAATACTAATATTAAAGTACATGGACGATTACTAAAATTAGGACAAAATTGAAGGATGTTTGTAATAATTTATGTATGCTTGTTATTATTGTTATTGCTTTAACAAGACTTTTTCTTTTTGAGGTAGTGCAAAATCCTCCAAAATTCTTAATATATCATTAGCAACGAAAGTAACGTCGTAAGATATTTGAGCTAGCGTGATTTGAGAAGCAACAACAGACATTAATTGTTAATAGAAGCAGATCCTTTTTTTTTTTTTAATCAAGAGTTTAGTTGATCCCATCAGCTATTCAAGCCTCTTGAGAGTACTGATAAGATTCATTCTCAAGAACACAACACAATTAATTGCGACAGCAACACATACAGGAGGGAGTCAAATCCTTATTAATTACTAGAGATAGAAATCGAGTCAGAGTCATGTTATTAGGTCCCTTTCAAATCCTTCATATGATTATGGATTCGTACAAAGTGTACTCAAAGGGTTATTGATTATGGCGGGTCGTGTCTTATCTCGGTTGACGCATATATATCTTGTAAACGAAACATACAAGATTAGGACGTCGATCTTTATCAATAATAAACCAACTTAGTACGCACTCATACATTTTTCATAAACTGACTCGGATTTCGGATCAAAGAGTTTTGATTTAGCACAACTTATAATAAAATATAAAAATATTTTCATGTTATGTCAAAATTAAGGAATTAGTATTTGAAAAATTCGATTATGGAGTAGTACGTATGAAAATCACACTATAGTTTTTTTTCTTGTCAAGTAATTGAAGCTAATAATTATAAAGATTGATGAATTATGTGTTGCCAGAAATGATCAGCTAATTAAAACTCCAATCATTTCCTTGCGGAGAATTTTTTGTGCTTTTATTAGCGACAATGTTGGTCGCCACAACATCCTCACTAAAACTTTCTAGCGCCACCCTAAAATAATAGATGGGTTGATACTCAAGGATTTCATTCAAAACATAAAGATACGAAGAAGAAAGTCACGCGCACGATTTCATAGGTGATCAGAAATTAAATGCATCATGAGACGAACATTGTTTTGAAATTCATCTTTTTCGATTGTAAGCATTTTTGGTCATAACGTGGTGAGCAAAATAGTCCATTAGTCCATTAAGAATGTACGTATCATTTTCCGGGGTACGTTTGATAGAGTTTTATACAATTTCCTTGTTTCGCATTTGTAATTGTCGGGGTAAATTAAAAAGCAGAAGTTGGTTGGTGATGTGAACAACAATAAGTGGCCACTAAGTCTTAGGTTTGCAGTACATATAATATTTCTTGCATATATAGTTTAGTTTTCATGGCCGGGATTAGTATAATTGCTACGTACTGGGTAGCATCACCTTACGGTCACGAACAAAAGCCAACAGCTGTTTGGTCACCAATAGTTTTTGTCAACAGTAAAAGCTTTTGCTACAAAGTCAACTTAAAGCTTCTAATGTAAACCTAGCTAAATAGACTGCTCAATTTGATCCCAAATATTTCTTCTAACAATAAAAACAGATTAAATCATATATAAGCCAAAATCTACTTACTTATATTCTCTTCAATAATTTCTACTTGAAATTAAGCTTAAACCAGCTAATGATATTAACACTTAATTACTTAATTATTAGGTACTTGCTAACAATTAACATTATGTACGTACGTAAGTAGTAGCACCCCATATATATATATAAACAGTAAAAAAAAAACATATATATGAAAGCTTTGGAATCATTGCACACCTTATGCATTTACTAGAATTCATTCCTCTATTTAAGTGTTTCAAAACCTTTTTTGACAAATTAATATGCCAATTTTGCTCAATTTTACTTTCCATGAACAAAGTGAAGAAAAACTTAATATAATAAAGTTATTGTGGAATTGCAATGATATTAACGGAGGAGGATCACATGATATATATATATATATATATAATTAGGTAGTGATCTCGCTCTTTTTGTATAAGAGTCGAATTTGAAACTTCCCTCACATAAGGAATGAGAGGAATACCACTAGAGTATAGTAATATTAATTTTCTTAATTAGAAAAAGAAACAAAAGAAACTTAATAAAAGTTTCTTTTTATCAGACAACTAATTAAGTTCTTCATTAAGAAAATTAGAAAATTATAAGGCATTGAAAGTCCATTGGCAAAAACACTTAAGATTGACATAAACATACACACGAATATCATAAGGTCCATATGCATAAAAATCTAATAATATAAAAAAAAGTAAAAAGCCCAAAAGAAACCCTAAATTTAAAAAATAAAAAGCCTTCATCACACAACTCGCCTCTCACTCAGCCGCCCTAGCTGCCGCACACCTGCAAACACAACACCGCCAAAAAAAGAAAAGTGAAAGTGGAAAGTGGGGGTGAAAAGCACTTTCAAAACAACTCAGAGCCACGAGTGACTAAGGAAACTCGACAGAGAAAATAGACACTGGATTGAGAGGCAGACTTCGGTAGCAAAATGTCTAAGGCAGTGTGCCATCAAGAGTCGCTGATGAAAGTCAAGGAAGGGATTAAGGTATGGTGAATGATACATGAGATGACAATGGGATAACATATATGGGGAGAAGACGTGATTCTCCAAAGGAGGAGAAGCAAAATTGATAGGACCCTCCCCGAAATTATCTCGATACTCGTGAAAGAATATGCTCCCTTTTGACACAAACACTTTAAAATCCCAAAGTACATCAAGTCCAAAAATAAATACGAAAATAGTGTTAGACAAGGGATAAACTCTAAGTGTCAAACACAAGTTCACCAACTATGGTTATACATAGCACTAGGGATAAACTTTATGGACATACACAACTGTCGTGGAGGTTATTGCATTGTTAAGCGCCTCCGAATGCATTTTGCTTGACCTCTTTACCATGCCATGCACTTGCTTTCGTGTTTGTCTTGTGTGCTTAATCTGGTCATGCACCTCATTTTTATATCACTTACAGTTTTCTTGAATTCTCGATTTGGGTTTAAAGTTTGTGCCTTAATGGATTTAGCACTTTGAATCCCATTCCCTACTAGCATGGCAGCAATCATCGACTTCTCAGATTTTTTTGCGGTGTCAAGAGTAGTTTCTCCAGATTTGTTAATGGTGGTCTTGACCACTCCATTACTCAACGACATAAGAACAATCTGCAAAAAAAAGTATGAACTCAAAGGCTTAACCATATGAGAATTCAAACAACCATTTATATGGTGAGCTCATCTCTTTTTAAAAAGAAACAAATTTTCTTTGTATAGATTCTAAAACAAAGAACAACTTTGGTTACCTGAGGTTGAGCCTTCTGGGTTGTTATGTGCAAGGAAGGGTTGCCCTTGTTATCCTCCGCATTTATCAAAGAAGGATCCGCCTTTGTTAACTCACCCACCAACTCAACATTCCGCCCCTTATCTGCTATATGAAGAGTCGTTTGGCCCTTCTTATCAGTTCTTGTTACCCATATGGAAATTCTGAGTTTTTTTTTTCTTTTAGAAATTCATCTTTGAGGTTGCGAATTTGGGGATTAGGTTTTTGCATAATCCAAAATCCCAATTAGATGAGGAAAAAAAAAAGATGATGATGAGGATGATGAAATGCCAGAATGGATTGGATTTGTGTCAGGACCCACCCCGGAAACCGAGGTAAATCCTGCTCCCGTCTGACAACCCAGAACGAAAGACCGAAACACTCACACGAAAACCACAAATTACATTGTCAAACACATGAGAATTTAAAACAACCCAAGGTCAACAACTATACAGAGCATAGTACCAAAACAAAGTGAAACAAAACCGATACACAAAGTACACGCACAACGGAAAATTGAAACCACTCCGGGGTCACTCTCGAGTACTCTATGCCTCCGACGCTGCCTCAACGTCAACCCCCGCGCTAACTCCACAACCTGGAGGGCATTTAAAAACAGAAAAGTGTGAGTGGACCATAAATAAAAATAATAGTTTCCAAAAACCATTCCATAAGCAAACCAGGGTTTTGGCCCTCCGTTTCGAAAACATACATGCATAACCCATTAGCTGAAAACAGTTATAAATCACGTAATAATCACCATGAAAACAGTTATAATAATCACGTCATAAGCATCATAAACCGTATCATAAAACATAAATACCAAGCAATCATTATCTGATCAAACCTGTTGGACCTATCCGAGTCTTTAAACTCAATCCAAACCTCAATAATCCGAGTCTTTAAACTCTGAGTCTTTAAACTCAACAGGCCTACGGGGGAAATATCAATATATCTGAGTCTTTAAACTCAATCCGGGTCTTTAAACCCAATCCGGGCCCGTCCCCCGTCAATCACAATATCCGGGTCTTTAAACTCAATAACCAGATCCAGCAAATCCAATCCAAAACCTTTTGAAAACCAATTCTAAATCCGTATCCAAACCCGAATCCGAAATCACTGGTCTGATGCCCTTCCGGCATCCAGAACCGTCATTCCGAACCCAAATCTGGAATTCTACTTTCCAACTTTAAAACCAAATTCCGTTTTCCGAAATCCGATTCTAAAACCGAAAACCTCGCTTATCAAAGCATGTCTTGAATCCATGTATAACCAATGAAAACCAAGAATAGACCGAAATCCCAAAATCTTGGCATCGAAATCAGAATTCAAATCTTTCTCGTAAAACGCGCTGAAAATCGTACTTTCTCGAAAAACGTGCAATTCACTAATCCCATCTTAATCACTCTGCTAATCCCGGCTCTCGGGACGGGTCGTTACAATTTGGGGGTTGGAAATGGACTGAAGAAAAATTTATATTTGATGTATTGTTCATCATCTTCTTCCTTCTTCCATTTTGTTTTTAAAAATTTTAATTTTAATAATTTTTGGTAAAAAATTAATCAACCAATCAAGGACTGCTACGTAAGCCACCAGTGACGGCGTTACTAACAAGGGTAACAGATGAAGTAACGGTGCTACTAAATGTGCAGTTACGGAAGTACATTGGAATTAAATCCGTTTCGGGGAGTAAAATGATATTTAATGTCCAGTTAGGGGAGAAAAGTGAGTAATAAGCTGAAATTTTTATTACAATAGAGTGGAGAATTTTCGGAAATTATCCATACAATATGTCATCGGGATTCAAATTTGAGACCAATTGTCTACAAGTCAATACTAGAACTAAATGAACTAAACCCACTTAACAATCAATATATATTTTAATTATGAAAATGTATAAAAAAGAATCAAATACTAAATAATATCATTTTCAAAAAATGGAAATTCGTTGAGGAAAAATATAATAAATCAATAATATGAAATGATTTTTTAGATATTTATTTAATTTAATAATGCTTTGTTGATTTTTACTTTTACATACATTAATTACGCCACTGCTTACCAATAATTGATATCAATGCATGCTGCACTCAGAGAACAAATAATTAGATGGTTTCTTTCTCATCTTAATTGTTTCTAAGAATTTGATTGAGTTTTGAGCTGGCTGGAATATCCTGTTTTAAGGTTGGATCGGTAAAGTTCGAGGTAAGTGTACTATTTATAAAATGTTGTTGTCCTATTTTGGTTTTAAATTAAGGCCATAAAAGTGTACGTAATGTTAGGAAATTAATAATTCGTCACGTAAATACTAGAAATAAAAATGGAAGAAAGGAAATAAAGAAGTCAATAACACAACATATTCAACGAGGTTTGACCAAATAACTTGTCTAAGTCTTCGAGGAGTTTTCACCTTCAATATGAGAGAATCCAAAGTATAAGATTACACCACTGAAGTTTATACCTAACCCGAGCCCTTGTATCCAATAGGATACGCTTTATACACCCTCTCTCAACTTAAAAGATCATTCTACCCCAAAAACTATGCACACTCTTGAAACACTCTCAACTCACATTGATTCTATACTCGAAGACCCTTAGAGTTGCTCTCACTCACTCACTTGTGAGGTGTTCTACTTGATTTTCAAATGTGGTCAAGATCTCCTCTTTATATATTGCTTAAAGAAGTCTTTAGATCCCTTCATTGAAATCCATTCATGAACCTTCTTCAATTAATTCTCTTTCATGAATTTTCCATATTCATTATTCTTCACGAAGCTTCCACATCAATTTTCATCTACAAGGTTCCACCGTGAATGAACAACACCATATATTTATTCCCAATATATAAATCTCATGCATTAAAATTCCAATGCATTAATAATTCACTACTTATATAAACTCAACACTTAGTTGAAATGAGCGATTTGTTCTATTCATTACGAATTAGAGCTAACTTTTGAAAATTGACAGTGCTTCAACTGGCGTTATCGATCTGTAGCTCGCTTACGTGGATGCATTTGCTCATTGGCCTCCTCCTGCTCAATGCTCATGCATTGTCCATCGATGATCAATATTTCCAATTTGCCATTGATTATCAGAAGAAAAAACAAAAAACAATTGTTAATTTCGGCCTAATTAAATCTCTCTTTAGAATCCTTTGTCTCGTCATCCCCGATTCTTAATTTACGTGAAACTTTCAACTTATTTGTGTTTAAAATATGTCATTCTACATGTCATCCCATATGTCATCCTACATCTCTTCAATAAAAATAACTCGATAGTATATATATATTGTTATCCGTTTTGTCTTTTGTGTTCGTTTTATTTGGTGCATATATGTTAATTCAATAAAAATAGGATTCTTCTATTGCATTCCATTCCATTCACTCCGGCGCAAAAGTTTGATAAATCTTATAATTAAAAAGATAAAAATTGATAAAAACTTAGAATGTTAACAAAGAAATTTTTATTGTCATTTAAGTATCAACGTCACTTTTTATGAAATTATATCAAATTTGAAATCATTGATCAATCTTACAATTAATTAATAAATAAATAAATAATAATAATATTACTATAATGCTATGATACTAATTAATTATTACCTAAAAATATCTCAAAGTTTCTTTTAAATATGCATGATATATGACGTTGGTACTTAATTGGTAGATAATTAAATCAATGGGCCTCACATATCATGCATGATATGAATTGGTACGTAGTTAATTTAAAGGATATTTTCGTTGGAATTTTTTTAGTGAAGTCTTTAAAATTTCTTGACTTTATAATAATACTATATATATATATATATATATACGAGTCGGAAGTTGATTTATGATGTTTGTGTTTAGTTTTTCTAGGGGTAGACACGAATCCGTTAAAATCACTAATCGATCCGCTTTAGACCGTTATTTATCATAACCGTTTAGGTTTGATCGGATAAAAGTCAAACGATTTGAGAATATTTCAAATTGCTCCGTTAGTAACAGTTTGGATTTAGATTTTTATTTTGGAAATCCTTTTAATTCAAATCAGACTGTTAATGAATATATTAATTTTTATTAATATTTAAATATATTATTAATAATATTTAAATATATTATTAATACAAAGTAAAAATAATAAAAATAAAATGGTACTCAGATATACTTAGATAAATACATGTATACCCAGATAAGAGTATAATAAAAGATTATTAAGTAATAATATTTGTCTGATAAATCTTAATATAGTGGTAATGATTACATCCAATCATCCTCCACAAAACTCATATACAAAATTGGACAAAAAACCTCTGCAAATCTAATATACAAAATTGAGTATATATTGATTATTCTGCTATTTTTTGTATCCTGTTTTTTTTTTAAACATTCTTGCTGTTTTTTAAGTCTAAACGGTTTCAAGCCGTTTCGATCCAAACCGAACAGTTAGTAACAATTTGGATTGAAATTGTTTCATTTCTAATTTTAGAAAATTCAAACCGTATCGAACCGTTAAGATTTTAACGATTTGGATTTGGATATTATCAATATCCATATCGAACCGCATCATGTTCATCTATAATTTTTCCAGACGATTTTATAAATAGAGATTTCAAAGAAATGTGGGCCACATGCATTTTATATACATTGTGTTTCCTATTTTGTGGGTTCACGGTTTATAATTTAAATTTACATTTGAAATCTGGGTGTCTTCGTATTTTGAATATGGATGTTTTCTTTATATTCATGCATGTTTCAAAATTGGAGGGTAAATATTATTTTCCTCGAAAAATGTGTTTTAAATGTCCACTCAGACTTTTATTGGTGTTGAAATAGGTTGTTGATTAGTGTCGGGATACTCTTGAGGCGGATACATTTATTTACGACTGCGTGCTCGTTGGAAACTACGAAAGTGGAGTTCGTACCTTTATACATTATTCTAGTTGCTCTGGTTTTTTCCATTGCTATTTTGTAATTATTTGCCTGCATAAATTATATGAATGAGACTTGGAAGGTTATCCTTTGTCTGACACGTGTTAAGAGTATTTAAGAAATTTTTATCTTATTTGTCAGACAAGAATATGACCGAACACAATTATCTAAGTGTTTCAAGATGACACATATCAATATATATATATATATATATATATATATATACACACTGACACACATGATCCTTACATTAACAACATTAACAAAAATGCATATATAGGTTAATGGATTGTGTGCATCCCTCCAAAACCCTAATTATTAAATAAACACCTCCATATCTATATCCAAAACCAAAAACAAAATAAAAACAAAAAACAAAAACAAAAAAACTCGAAAGAACTGAGTTTGATTTAATGATGACGGGGTCAGGTCCTCCAGGACTCGATCTCATTTGCCGCCCATACTGCCTTTGTAGTGATTTTCCGATTACTCCTTCATTTAATCCCCGGTGCCGGAATGATATTTGGTAATTACTATGGCTCAGAGGCCGATGAGTTTCTGCAGTCCTTGCTGATAGTGATAGGAGCAAGAAGACCACCACAATGCCGGTCATGAAGTACACAAGTTTAGACATATTAATTATTTCTCGTATTTTTATTGCAAGTACTTATTATGTGCATGCATGGACTTTATATATAGATCGATCTTCTTCAATTCGATGTATGCATGTTTTTTTTTCACTTTATTTTTTTATTTTTATTTAATGCATTTAGTTAGTGGATGAGAAGGTGGCAAACATATCTCCAGATCACAAGTGACGTGGTCGGCGACAAAAGGAAGGGGGTACGCTGCTGGCCGTCTGGGTTGGCTGATAGAGGATATGGGCGGCTGTTGTTTTTTTGTTTTACTTAAAAAACTTTTATTTAGATAAACAATGTTGATGCAAGAAATGATCAACTTAGTCTTGCCTCGCTGATCTCCTTCGTTACTCCTCTCGGGGTATTGTGACATGCACAGGAAGAGGGTGAATGCAAAAGGATACCGGTGTGGTGCCATGTTAGGACCTGTCCCAATCCCCTCGGAATTAACGAGGGACGCTCCTGATCCCGTCTGACACGGAGTGTCAGACCAGGGAAAATTAAAACCTTTAGCCTGAACGGCTTCCAGAGCATGCCAGGATCCGGAGGAGGTATGTGATGTCTCAGTCTCTGCTACAATCTGCACCTATTCAACCTGAAGGGCATTGAAAACAGAAAGACTGTGAGTGGACAAAAAGTAATAGTTTGATAAAACATATTTCATAAAACACCTTTATGCCCTTCACTAAAAAACATGCATGTATAGTAAAACCAGTTATCAAATCACATATGTTTAAACAACCAAATCGGCAAATCCATACGGCCCCTTGCCCAAATCCATTTACAGAAAACTAGAACATAGTAAACATATGTGAGATCTCAGCCCAAATCCATTTATCAATCATAAAACAAAATTTCGCAAACCAATTGAAATCATGTTTATCCAATTCATATAATCAATCCTGTCACGGTATCTAGAGCTACGCGCGTGCTACCAGAGGTCTCAAAGCCCAAGTTAGGCCTGGCAATGGGTCGTGTCGTGTCGGGTTCGTGTCGTGTCATGTACTCTATTTTACGTATTTAAGCTCAACCTGAACCCGACCCATTTATTAATCGTGTCAAAACATGTAAACCCGAACCCGACCTGTTTATTAAACAGGTAACCCGAACCCACCCGTTGAACTCGTTTATTAAACGTGTCGTGTTGAATAACCTGTTTAACCCGTTTAACCCATTTAACCTGTTTAACCATATATCCTACATAATATTTGAAGCATAATTTTTTCACTAAAATATTATGCCAACCATCAACGAACTTCATAATTCAACAAACTTCATAATTCATAATTTATAAGTACATGCAATAATTTAATATCCATGACCAACAATACAATATCATCAATGTAATATTAAGTTCCAAAAGAAAATAAGTATAGTACATAATACCAAATAAAATTAAGTGATTAATTAACAAACTCTAAGGGAAAAGTTTCAACAACAAAAAATGTTAAAATTGATTAGATCTTCGTGAATTGCATAAGAACACCACAACTAATCAGCACCTACAATAAAATGAAGAAAACATTAGAATCCAACCACAAAATTAATAATAATGTGTAAAGACATGCTAGAATGTGATTTTTTAGTACCTAAATGCTATCCATCATTAGGAATGGTATTAGAGCATTCAACAGATTGAGAATTATTGATACTAATTTCCAATTTGCCGATATCCTCAGTGAGATCCTCCAACTTGGGTGCAAGTGCTAAATCATCTACAAAATTGAATATTTAAATGAGATTTCTTAATTAAGAAAACAATAGATAAGAAAAATCTAGCTAAAAGGTGAAAATAAGAAAACAAACCATCGCTACCAAATATCCAATCACGTGTGCAGATTATAGCTTCAACATTTTCAGATTTGAGTGCACTGCGATACTGGTCTAAAACTCTTCCACCACCACTAAAAGCTGATTCAGACGCAACCGTAGAAATAGGAATAGACAAAATATCACGTGCCATGATAGATAATTCAGGATAACGAAATTGATTAGCTTTCCAAAAATCAAGAACATTCAATTTTATCTTCCTATCAACTTTTGGCTCGTCCAAATATAGCTGTAGCTGACTCTTTTGGGCCGA
Source organism: Prinsepia uniflora (assembly GCA_032719365.1). Classification (NCBI taxonomy): domain Eukaryota; kingdom Viridiplantae; phylum Streptophyta; class Magnoliopsida; order Rosales; family Rosaceae; genus Prinsepia; species Prinsepia uniflora. Next base: position 2,071,668 of record CM064868.1, read on the forward strand.
AAAAGTGAATTCCTTACTCTCAAAGTCATCAAATTCCTATATGATATCATAAATTATAAGACTAATTCATATTGACGACAACAAATATATGGAAAAAAAAAACAGAAACTACATTCTACAATTTTAGATGCATAAACAAGTATAGTAAGAAATTGTAACTAGATATTATTTCGTACCTGCATTACATCCATGCATTCTTTAGAAACCATATCAACATCATTGGAATCCAACAGAGAAGATGATGAGCTACTTGTTGGACCCGTAGGTTTACAATACTTTTGCATGTATAATTCAAATAGCTCAAACAACTTATCACGCACATTAGCCATTTCCCTGGAGGCAGGACCATACAACCTCTTATAACTGAACTCCACAAACTGAATTTTGTATCGAGGATCCAAAATTACAGCAATAGAAAGGATCATGCTGTAGTCTTTCCAATACTTATCAAACTTTGACATCATTCCTATAGCCATGGTCCTCATAAAACTATCTAAATCCTCCTTGGCCTTTCTTAAAGTATCTTGGACAACAAAAACTTGAGGAAAATACAGATTTGATGTGGGCTATTGCGTGCCAGAAAACAAGCAGGTTATATCATAAAACACCTTGAGAAACTTACAGAGTTTCTCCACCTTATCCCACTCATCTTGAGAGAGAGGATGTTTATAATTAGAATCACTCAATTGCAAATGAAGAAATGCACGCTGATAATAAAGAGCCCCATCAAACATAAGAAAAGTGGAGTTCCATCTAGTTGGTACATCTTGACGCAAACCTTTCTTACATTCTAAGGACACTTGTGTTGCACAATCTAAAAATTTTTGTTTCCTCATCTGTGAACCCTTAACGTACTTAATGCTCTCCCTTATCTTTATCACAGCATCAACAATTTTTTTTCATACCATCTTGAACAATTAAATTCAGAATATGCGCACAACAACGGATATGAAAATAGTTTCCATTCACTAAAAGTGCATCCTTCAAAAGAAGTTGTCTTTTCAACAAGTCAACAAAATAATCATTTGCAGATGCATTATCCAGAGTGATAGAAAACAATTTTCTTTCAATCCCCCAATCACACAACAAATTATAAATTTTCTCAGATAAGGCAACGCCACTATGCGGAGGAGGCATGAAACTGAAGTTTAAAATTCTTTTCTGTAGCTTCTAATTAGCATCAACATAATGGGCAGTCAAGCATAGATAACCATCAGTTGTTAAAGAGCTCCACATATCTGAGGTAAAACAAATTCTTCCAGGAATGACCCCTAATATCTTCTTAAGCCTATCTTTTTCTCTTTTATACATGCTTAGAACATCAGCTTTGGCAGTATTCCTAGATATCAACTTGAGATTCGCACATATATAGCTAAAGACTCGTCTAATACCAGTATGTTCAACAAACTGAAATGGTAAGTCATGCATAACAATAGCCATCACCAATAGCTCCCTAAACTTATCTTCATCGAGTTTTGCAGATCTAGTTATAATTGCTCCATCAGATTTTGATAACAACAATTGTCCTAAATCTCTAGTATCTTTCCTTATGCATGTTTCAATATGTCTTTTAAGATTCCCAGTACCATAACTGCTATCAGCAATATATGTTAACCCACATTTCATGCACTTAGCTCTTTGTTTTTTCTCTCCTTCAGTAGGAGGAAGAATTTCAAAATGTTTCCATACCTCTGAAGTCAACCTTCTTCTCCTCTTAATGTTTCCATACCTCTGAAGTCAACCTTCTTCTCCTCTTATTAGCTGCAGCAGTTGCCTGAGCTTGAGACAGAGGCTCTGCATCAACTGGAATTGATCTTTCATTATCATTTTCGGTTACACTTCTATCTTCGAAACTATCACCAATATCATCAAACGGATTTTTCATCTGAATAAAAGCAAACATAAAAACCATATTTTAACAACAAACAAAGTATAAAATAGTAAATTAGACAACAACTAAAACAATCACCACACGTATACCCTTAAACCATCCATACACCTTAATAACTTATCATAAGAACATTGAGGAAACATGGCGGAAAACAATAAATTACTTCTTCCATCCAAACAAACAAACACACGAGTAATTTTTAGAACCACCTTAATCAACATGTATCTCTCACATGAACAAACAACCAAACAAACCAGTATTTTTCAGAACTCCATTTTAAGTGAAGCCAATTGAGGACTATTTAAGTTTAATCTGGGAACAAAAAAAATACTGTAAACCCAAACCTATAAGGGAAAACCACTAGGAACAGAAAAATCGAAAGATTCAAAGCTATCCGCGCAGCTGTTTTTTGGCCAAAATCAATAGAGGAGCTCCTTGCAAATCCTCGTGCGGAAGAACTTTTTCTGATTTTGAAAATTGAAAGGAACAGTATTATTATTAGTGATAAAAAATCAGGAAACAATGGTAATAAAACCAGCACAACATGTTCGCAAGACTCAGCACAACATGTTAATAAAACTAGTATTATTAATAGTCTATACAATCACAGGAAACAATGGTGATAAAACCAGCACAACATGTTCGCAAGACTCAGCAATTTAACATCACCTACCCAATGCATGTGCTTCTTCATAATATTTTTCCCAGATTGAACGAAGACCAGGCTGACAGCATAAACAAACAATTTTTTGATAAAAAATCTGAAAGCCCAGCATAAAAGAAAATTGAAACTACGGAAAGGGATTGATTTGCAAAAGTTGGAGACTACAACCATCCTGCCATGTGATAACTGATAACTAGCTAGTGATAGTAACAATGATAATATTTTCTGAAAGAAAGAGAATAAAATATAATGCGAGTAATAATTGGAATCACACTCAAAAGTAGAAGAATAAGAAAGATTAAATAAGATAAGTGGCCTGGATGCTTTTCACATACCTGACCTCCTAGGTCCCAGCACAAAAGTTTTGTATTTGACGCTTCAATGAGACCAATATTAAGCCCCACATTGGAACAATTCGATCGGGAGGAAGACCTTCCAAGTTTAAGTAAAGTGATTTCAACTTCTCGAGCAAAGTCTACAAATTAGTATCAGTAACAAGAATTACTTCTCGAGCATTCCATTGGCGATCAGTAGCAGCAATCAATACTCGAGTTCTTAGTTTTGGGAGGTGCACTTAGTGCATCACTTCTCTAATAGAGTACGTGCCTTTCATTCCGTCAAACGATTACCCGGCCTTCTCTAATCTGCACTCGAGTATACGTAATTATTTTCTACGTAATTCATGCATCTTGATATATATAGAATATTATACGAAAGTGATGTCATGCTGAGCCAAAATTGAGATGTGCATACACATGGCGCAAAACAGGTTGGATCCCAGAAAAAAAGGGACTTTAGAATAGTAGTACTACGGATCCGTATCATGCCCGAGTGAAAATGATGTTAAGTACTAACAGGAACATCCAGCTGCAATATATTCTCGATTTACTTTTTTAGACTAAATGGGAAATCGATCGATCGAATTGGAAAACATAAAATATGAAAAGAAGTTTCGAGTTTTAATATGTGTCTTGCTTTATGATTTAATTAAAATATGAATCAACTAATAGTTTGAAGACATAATCTGTATCATGACCTACATACTAACTATTACTGCGAGTGTCGATTGCTGCACAAAATTATACTAAAGCAATGCAACACAAAGTGACAGACCACCAAGAATGTGACTGCCCTTGTCGATGCTAAAAATATCATGTGTTTTTACATCATGGCATAAGGAAAATAAAAAAACAGTAATTGCATCTTAATACAGCAATCGTAATGTTCTACTCGCCTCTCATAATACAAACAAACACAAGAAAAAGAATAAAAAAGAAAATGATATGTGCTGTTTATTTATCCAGAATTATCTAGCTAATGGACCCATATCTTGAGCTACAATTCTCTAGCCAACTCTTAGACAAATGAATACTATTCAGTATGCACTCGCACATCTTTCAGGCAATAGATAGATTTAGAATAAGGTCTCAAAGGAACTAGTTGTTTACCAGGAATTTCCGTTAGCCACTTCCTCGTGCAAGCTTGGAAAATGATTATAGATGAACCAGTAAAGCAATTCCTTGTCCTAAGACAGAAATTCAACACAAATCAATCAGAGATTCAAGACAAATCAGCGTCATTGATGAGGTCTTTTCGATTGAAAACATAAAATTTACATTGTATCAGTTCGTTTACCTGATAACCTATAACGACAGGTGCAATCTGGAGCAAAAAATGCAGGATGACTTCCAAGTCGAACGGTAGCGCTGAAGACGACGAACGCCGAAGCAGGATGACCTCCACCCCAGATCTGGGGCCGGCTGCGGGGAGAGGTTTTAGGGAAAAGGGAGAGACTGGAGAGATGGAGAGTGCCGGTGTGTGTGGAGCTTGGACTTGGAGAAATGAAGAATGGGGAGAGACTGAAGAAGTGGAGAGTGCGGCTGTGTGTGTGGTTAGTCTTTTGGTTATAAATTATATAAAATTTAAGCATTTATATTTAGTCATTTTAAAAAACCCTAGAGTAATAAATGGGTAAGCGGGTTTATGGGTTAATAGGTTATCATTTAATGACCCGTTTATTAAACGGGTTAATAGGTTATTAAATGGGTTTGCGGGTTGACTCGAAACCCACCCGTTTAATAAACGGGTTATAACGGGTTGACCCGAAATTGACCCGAATTTTTATCGAGTCGGGTTGATTTGGGTTAGTTCCGTGCGGGTTTCGAGTCGTGTAACGAGTAGTGTCTGAAATTGTCACCCTTAGCCCAAGTCTCCCCAGGGTCCACTCAAGTCAATGTCGGTAGATCAATGACCCTTCCCGAGGGTTATAATCCATAGCCTTTCTGAGAGTAAGGAACCCAACGAGGGCGACTCCACTCAGTCAGTGCTCCGTGACTACTTCGGGGTCCACCCAGACCAACGACCTCCCCGGAGGAGACAATTCATATATAAAGGATGGTATACGAAAACCATTTGAAATCATTCTTAAAACCTTTCAAGGGTTAATGTCGGTCCCCATAAACCGTCATGAGCCATAAAAACCTTTCAAGGGTTCATGCCGGTCCCCATAAACCGTAATGAACCAGAAATCCATTTATGGGTCCCCGACCCGAAAACACAGTTGTAAACCATAACTGGGCCCTAAGCCCGGATCCACATACAAACTGGGCCTTCGGCCCGAATCGTAAACCAACTAGGCCTCGTGTCAGGACCCACCCCGGTTTCACCCCGCTAACCGAGGTAAATCCTGCTCCCATCTGACACCCCGACACAACTACACTGCACAGTCAGACGCATGAGAAACTATACAAAACATTCCGAAGTGAAAGGTTTACAGTGCATAGTAGTAAATACAAAAGAAAGAAAACCGGTAAACCAGATACACACACATGGAAAATTTAAAACACTTCGGGGTCGCTCTCGTAACTTCTATGCCTCCGACGCTGCCTCGACGCCGAAACCCCACTCTAGCTCCACGACCTGGAGGACAATTAAAACCAGAAAGTGTGAGTGGACCATAAAGAATAAAAGTTTCAAAACCATTTTATACGAAAACAGGGTTTGACCCTCCGTTTTGAAATCACATGCATAACCTAGTTACCAAAAGCAGTTATAGATCACATAAAGATCATCATAAAAACATTTTGCAGAATCATCAAATAAAGCAGTTCTAAAAATCATGTCATAAGCATCATAAAATCGTATCACAAAACATAATACCAAGCCATCATTAACCGATCAAACCTGCTGGACCTATCCGAGTCTTTAAACTCAATCCAGGCCTCAATGTAATCCGAGTCTTTAAACTCCCGAGTCTTTAAACTCAATAGGCCTACGGGGGAAATATCAATATATCCGAGTCTTTAAACTCTCGAGTCTTTAAACTCAATCCGGGTCTTTAAACCCAATACGGGCCCGTCCCCCGTCAATCACAATATCCGGGTCTTTAAACCCAATAACCAGATCCAGTAAATCCAATCAAAGCCATTTGAAAACCATTTCGAAATCCATATCCAAACCCGAATCCGAAATCACCGGTCCGAAGCCCTTCCGGCATCCCGAACCGTCATTCCGAACCCAAATCCGGAACTTCACTTTTCAACTTTAAAACCAAATCTCGATTCTCGAAATCCGATTTTAAAACCGAAACCTTGATTATCAAAATCACGTTCCAAAATCCCTTTATAAACATTTAAACCCAATTATCATTTAAAAGCCCAAAACCATAGCCTCATATTCCGAAATCACCTTTTCTCGTAAAACGTGCTGAAACCGAACTTACTCGAAAAACGTGTAATTATGTAAAACCAACAAAACATATTCGATAAACATAGAATCATGCTTAAAACCATAAAACAAATAATTAAAAGCAGTTATGCATGCTCAGTTATAGAGAAGGGGTCCACTCACTGATACCGAGCCCTCAATCGCGTCCCGAACGTCTCGTACGTTCCTCAGCTTCCTCGAGAAGTACCGATCCTGTCAACAATCACCCAAGAACGTTACTAACACATCTACGAAGGTCCACCTAATTCTCCCTAAAAATCCCCTGGTCCTAAACTAACGAACCTAAACCCTAAACCTTCACCATCGCGAAACTATATTGAATCGACGTCCGAACAACCCGAAACCAATTCCAATGGACTCGTCTCAACACCTAGACCAAAAAAAATGTTGACCATTTTTCAAACCGCCGCCGCACGCGCCGCTTAAAGTGGCTGCGTGTGGCCTCACGCGCGAGCTACAGTATCACTAGCAACCTCTGGTCGACCCGGTTCGAACTAGTCCCTGCAACTCGAACTGGCGTGACTGGTTCACCGCCGTCCATCCCCCAAATCAACTCCTTTCTTCACCATCTGCTTCGTCCCGTCCTAAGGAACTCATCCCCCTCACTCAACCATCTCGACTCGACCTATAGCCCGTCGACTCAAGCTCGAACAAAACCCGAACACTTCCCCTGTCTCACGATCCAGCCAACCAGGTCACCCTCCGTCACGGTGTCGACCTTAAACCCTTCCTAGAACCTCACTGATACTCACCCAACTCACCAAGTCCCTCGACTCACTCCCTAAATCCACGACTTTCGATTTGAAAATCGAGGGCAAAACAGAGCATAGAGGAAAATTTGAGGAATTACCTGCCCTCTGGTCGCCGTCGTGAGCTCAGCCGTGAGCAAGTATCTCCTCCCGTCCACCTCCAGCCTCTGGACGCCACCACCAGTCTCGATTGGTCGAACACGGCGGCAGCACCACCACCCAAAACTCCTCTCTGTTCTCTGTTTCCCCCTGGTTTCCCGTGGCTCATAACTCACCCACACACAACCATCGCACCTCCTAGCCTCCTCCACTCACTCACTAACTCTTATTCAATCTCTGCTCACTCTCACACACTCACAAAACTCACACCCTCAGCGTGCTTGATCGATTTCTCCCCAATTCCCAGTCTCTGTTTTCTCTTTGAGTCGAAGAACACACACACGGGCACCCCCAATTATTTGGACCCGTGAACAAAATCCTAGAACCCTCTAGTTCTCATACACGTGTCACAATCCTCTCCTCTCCCTCACAAATGTCTCAATCTCAGCCCTCCATTTGTCCCTCTCTGTTGCACAAATCCCAAAGTGCAAAAGACCAAAATACCCTTCTTTTAAACCAAAATTTCCATTTTACCCTTACCGTTTTAGACCCGTAACTCACACATCCTAACTCCGATGAACACGTACTGCCTGTCGTTAAATTTAGGACGACGAGATCTACCTAACGGTCCTAGGTCAACAAGTCAAAACCCGATCGTACAAAAAGTCAACTTTTCCCCTTATTTTCGCCAAATTACGGTTATGCCCTAAACCTTCCGAACATCATAACTTCCTCCTCGGATGTCGAAATCGGGCGTGCCACCTGTCTACGGATTCGTGACGTCCTAAACTACGTCCTGGTCGTCGGTCAAAGCCCACTTGTCCTCCCAAAATAAAAGTCAACTATTTGCCCAAACTAGGGGCAAAATCGTCATTCTACCTTAACGACTCTGGTGTCACCAACTAACCACCGATTACGCTCACTAATCCTTCCTTAATCAACGTCTTAGCCCTAATTTCTAGGACGGTTCATTACACCTCGTGCCCGATTTCGTAAACTAAATGGGCCTCGTGCCTGATTTTGTAATCCAAATGGGCCTTGTGCCCGATACGTAAGTCAACTGGGCTCCGAGCCCAATACGTAAACCAACTAGGCATCCGGCCCGACGCCTGGTTAAATCAAATGGACTTCGAGTTCGAGGGTTTCCAAAACAAATGGGTCTCGAACCCGAGTTTACCTTTTCAAATCCAAAACCATTTCATGAAATCATTTCCAAAACTATAAGTATGGAAAATCAGTGCAAAATCGTAAACCTCGATTTACGTGCAAGCACGTAAATCGCCTCGAAATGCGTGAAATCATATAAATCACAAGCATCCAAATCATCATCATAGAATCATATTTATAACCATATAAAACATTTATGCATGCATCACAGTTTATAAATCAAGGTCCACTCATAGACCGTCCTAAGCTGCTGCCTCGATTCGCATGCCATACGGCTCTCCCGAGCCAAACACCTTCACCGGGGACCTCCAAACTTGTCCAAATAGTAATAGAGGGTTACTAACTACTTAAATAACCCCTCACTAAAGCCTCGTAATTTTCTGGAATTTTTAACTATTTTTAAAGTCGATCCTAAACCTTCGGACACCCCGAAACCTATCAAAACGATGTCCGCTCGACACGAAACCAGTCCCAAAATGTTTGTTACATCAAATAGATGATTTGATATGTTGGACACTTCCCCAGATTCCCTGCCACGCGCCATCACGCGCCCTGAGACTGCCATGCGCGTGGGCCTCACGCGCCGGGTACAGTCTTCTTCTTCCTGCGATCAAATCGGGTCCAGTCGGTTCACTAGTTCGCCTGGACCCGAGTGATCGGTACGGCCTGGTTTCTCACCCAATTTTCATCCAATCTTCTCCTTTTCAATTCCAATCTTCCTATTTCATGATTTCCTACCTATTCTAATTATCAAATCCAAGGAAAACCATATAAAACCTACCCATGTACAAAGGACCTCACGACCTCTGTTTTCCCAGCCACCCTCAGGGCTTCCTCAGCTGGGAACCACCCTCAAAACGGTCCTATTAACTCCCCAAAAACCCAATAAGCTCATCCTAATCATCCAAAACTATCCATGAAGCCCAAATCGAAATATTGGATTTAAAAATCAAAACCGATCACCTTACCTTCTCTCTACCGTGCAAGGCGGCCCAGCCGCCTCCTGCCACCGTCCTTAGCTTCATAAGCCTCCTCTCACTCTCTTGGTTCCTCAGACATGATCATATGGGGTAAGGGATTGGATTGGGGTTGGGTGTTTGATCAGGTTTGGGTTTGGTGAATGATCGAACACAAAGGGAAATGATGGATATGCATGACCGTGTTTAGGCTGGGCAATGGATGGGTGACACTTGTCACTTATCCATTGGGCCTGCCCCAAAATATATGGGCCCCACTTGCTGAAAAATAACTTCCATCTCGTAAAACGTGCAATAGTGTCCCGAAACTTCTGTGAACCGTAACTTCTCAGTCGAACATCCGAATTCGACGTGCCACCTGTTTATGGATTCGTAACGACCCGATCTACGTAACGGTCCTCGGCCCTCGGCCATTGGACCTCCCGAGTCAAAAGTCAACTATTTGCCTCCTTTTAACCAATTTACCAAAATACCCCTTAACTTCCAAACGTCATAACTTCTTCCTTGAATGTCGGAATCGGACGTGCCACCTGTCTATGAACTCGTGACGTCCCGAATTACGTCACAGTCATTGACCAAAGTTTATTTGACCTTCAGAACGAAAAGTCAACATTTTGCCCATCCAAAGGGTAAAATAGTCATTTTGCATCGTCCGTCCGGAAGTACCCCACTATTCACCGATTAATCTCACTAATTCTTGATTAGTCACTAACCTAATCCTGAAATTTGGGACGGGTTGTTACATGTCGGCCTAACAGTCTCCGATACTTAAGTCAGTTTAAGCTGGAAGATTACTATAACAACTTAGGCAGTATGATGGCAAGATTGTAATTACCTTTTTTGGAGGGAGATGCCCTTATATTTATAGCAGCATTGAATGTGTTTGTTAGTGTTTGGCAATGTGGAATAAATGCAGCTGTCTTTATGAGCTGTCAGGTGTCTTGTGGTGGTCCTAGGCAGCATTTATGACTTGTCAGTGGGCCCGGCCGACCAAATCTATTCTTCTTAGGTTGCCCTGGGCATTGATGAAAATGTCGAAAAATATCGTCGAAATTTCACCGAAATTTCGGTATTTTGAGCCGTCGGCACATAAGAAGGGGGGAAAGAAATTCGCCGAAATATCGAACAATTGTCTTGTTTTGAGCCCACGGATCCTTTTCTAGGATCAAAATGATGAAGATGCACTATTAATTCATGAAAATCGGACGTAAAACGAAGGAGATTGAGTCGGATCATGCTGCCGGGTTGAAAAACCCGAGTTGCAGACTCGGCTGACGGTTGGGGATGACTGATATTGTGTATACTTATATATTAAACGTTGTAAAATGACAATTATGAATGGTAGCAGAGATGACTTTAGCTGTTTTTTGGATTAAGTTTGAAGGGTCATGGGTTCGACCCCCTCTGTAACGACCCATCAGAAATTCCTAGATTAGATTAGTGACTAATCAAGATTAGTGAGACGAATCCGTGATTAGTTGAGCGAAATCGAACGAACGATGCAAAATGACCGTTTTGCCCTTGGTCGTGGTAAAATGTTGACTTTTTGTTCGGGCTGTCAAATAGACTTTGACTAATGACCGTGACATAGTTCCTGACGTCACGAGTTCATAGACAGGTGGTACGTTCAATTCCGACATTCGAGGAGGAAGTTATGACGTTCGGAAGTTTAGGGGCAATTTGGTAATTTTAGTTAAAAGGGCCAAATAGTTGACTTTTTGACCGGGTTGTCCGATGGCCGAGGGCCGAGGACTATTACATAGATAAGGACGATACGAATCCATAGACAGGCGGCACGTCGAATTCAGACGTTCGACAATTCGACGGCGAAGTTACGGTTCACGAAAATTCAAGTGCACTATTGCACGAATTACGAAATAACTTAACTTTTGGACTTTAGTGGGGCCCAGATATTTAATGGAGGCCCAATGGATGAGTGATAAGTGTCACCCATCCAATGGACACCATTTTCCCTTCATGCATCGACCATTCCATTTTTCTCCATTCAAAAACACAAAACCATTTCCCCGATCTTACATTTTCTCTCATCTCTGTGCAACCCAAACCCATCCAACCTTCAACCCATGACCAGCTGGGAGGACCAGAGAGTGAGAGGAAGACGGTGGATGCGGTGGCCGGCCCAGCACGGCGCCACCGTGGGCAGAGGAGCCTTGAACCCGAGAGGTACTCGGTTCCACCATTTTTCCTTTTTATTTTCATTTCGCACGTTAAGGTTGATTTTGGGTGATTAGAATGATCTTAGGGGGTTAATAGGAACCTAATAAGATGATTTTGAGGATGGTTTGCTGGCTGCAAAACCTGGGAACGAAAATGGAAGGTTGAACCGAAAAATGGGAAAATCGGTTTAATGGGATTTTGATGTTTTTAGGTTGTTTTGATGATTGGAAATGATAGGGAATGAAGAAATAGGAATTATAGGATTAATTAGGGTTGAAATCGGACCAAAACAAGGAGGGAAAAGCACTGAACCGGTCACGCCGGTTCAGCACAGTACTTGTGAACAGTGAACCGGTTCAGCACAGTGCTGCTGGAGGTTGAATACGATGAACAGTGTTCTGAGCCTTCTTGGGGCGCGTGAGGGTGTATGAACAGTAATTTGAGAAAGTGTTCAACATATGAAATCTTCTATTCGATATAACGAAGATTTTGGGACTGGTCTCGCGTCAATCGGACATTGTTTTGATAGGTTTCAGGGTGTCGGAATGTTTAGGGTTGGTTTAAAAATAGTTAAAAGTTCGGAAAAATTATGGGGCTTTAATGGGAGGTTAATTAAGTAGTTAGTAACCTTCTATTAAAATTTGGATAGGTTTGGGAGTCCCCGTGACAGTGATCCGCTCAGGAGAGCCTATGGCACGCAAATCGAGGCGGTAGCTCGGACGGTCTGTGAGTGGACCTTGTTTTATAAATTGGTGCATGAATAAATGTTTATTATATGTTTTAAATACTTGTTTGTGATGCCATGAGTGCATTTGGATGTGTGGTTACGTATAGGCACATATTTCGAGGTTTCGGCCCTATACGGTGCCTATACGGGGTTGTATGTCTTTATTGGTCTAAATGAAATGGTTTTGGATTTCCAAATGGATTATGAATATGATTTTATGATGTTGATTTGGATGCTTGTGATTTATATGGTTTCACATATTTCGAGGCGATTTACGTGCTTGCACGTAAATCGAGGTCTTCCGGTTTTATACTGATTTTCCATACTTATGGTTTTGGATATGATTTCATGACATGGTTTTGGATTCAAAAAGGTAAACTCGGGTTCGAAACCCATTTGATTTACAGAATCGGGCCGGAGGCCTAGTTGGTTTACGATTCAGACTTGAGGTCCAGTTTCTATGTGGATTCGGGCCTAGGGCCCAGCTATGTGTTACAAATGGTTTTTACGGGTCATGACGGTTTATGGGAACCGGCATGAACCCTTGAAATGGATTTATGGGTCATGACGGTTTATGGGAACCGACATGAACCCAAGAAAGGTTTTATGGTTCATGACGGCTTATGAGGGGCCGGGCATGAATCCTGGAAAGGTTTAAAGAATGATTTCAAAAGGTTTTTCATATTCCATCATTTATATGTGATTGTCTCCTCCGGGGAAGGTCGTTGGCCTGGGTGGACCCCGGAGTAGTCACGGAGCACTGACTGAGTGAAGTCGCCCCCAGTTGGGTTCCTTACTCTCAGGATGGGCATGGTTCGTTACCTCCAGGGAGGGTCATTGATCTACGGACATTGACCTGGGTGGACCCTGGAGAGACTTGGGTTTGAGACCCCGGTTAGCACGCGCGTAGCTTTATTTTACAGTGATAGGTTCTGGATATGAAATATAATAGATAAATATGATTTCAATTGGTTTGGGAAATTGTGTTTATAATGATAAATGGATTTGGGCTGAGATCCCACGTATGTTTACTATACTATGGTTTTCTGTAAATGGTTTTGGGCAGGAGCCCGGGTGACTTGTATTTACAGAATTTGGGGCTGAGACCCTAATTATGGATGTTTTAACATATATGATTGGATAAATGGCTTTACTATGCATGCATGCTTTTTAGTGAAGGGTATAAAGGTCTTTTATAAATGTGTTTTACGAAACTTATTACTTTTTGTCCACTCACAGTCTTTCTGTTTTTAATACCCTTCAGGTTGGATACGATGTGGACTATAGCAGAGACCGAGATATTACATGCCTCCTCCGGATCCTGGCGTACTCTGATAGCCCGGGAGGGCAAAGGTCGGAAATATCCCTTGTCTGACACTTCGTGTCAGACGGGAGCAGGGTCGTCCCGTGTTAATCCCGGGGGGATTGGGATGGGTCCTGTCACCCCCCCTTGTCCAAGTGCAGATTTTTTTTTTCTCTCCCTTTTTATTCATTTTTGCCAGATTTTTTTTTCTCTCTTCCTTTTTATTCAGTTTTTCCCAGTTTTTTCCCCCTCCCTTTTTATTCATTTTTTCCAATTTTTTTCCCTCTCCCTTTTTATTCATTTTTTTCCAATTTTTCAACAAAGGTTGGTCTATTTTCTTTTGTTTCATTTTTGTCCAATTTTAAATATATCCATTACTTCCAATTTTTTAACAAAGTTTAGTCCTATTTTTCATCTTTTTTTCCAATTTTAAATATTTTAAACTTATTTTATCATTTTGCTTACAATGAATTTTTGCATGTTTATTGTTATGTTTTTAACTATTTTAACTTTCAATTATAGTAACTCACTTCAAATTATGCTTATATTTAAGATTTTATATTATTAGTTACCGTCAGTGTAACGACCCGTCCCGAATTCCGGGATTAGATTAGTCACTAATCTTGATTAGCGAGGTTGAACGGTGGTTAGTAGGGCGGAATCGGACAAAATGTGCAAAATGACCGTTTTGCCCCTGGTGTGTCTTGGTAAATGTGAACGAGATTTCGGGATTTGGAATCGAATTTCTGGGTGACGATTCAGGATTCGATTTTGGAACTTGAAAGTATATTTTCGGGTTTGGGTACGGAATGGTTATTCCAAATGCTAGCTTACGGAATAATGATTTCGGATTCGGATTTGGATATGAATTAAAATGTGATGTCTGGGTTTGGATCCGGGATTTCTTACGAAGTTACGGATTCAGATTCGGAATTGGAACTAGATGTTGGGTGGAGTTTCGATTTGCCTCATGCTGGATTGGGAAAACGTACTCCATTATTGGAACGCGTTCGGCTATGACCTAGGTGGTTGTAGTCTGGTTATTAGGTAGATGTGTGTACTTCGTACATGGTTCGAGGTACAATACCTTGTAGACTTGTGATGTCTAGTTACGGTATACGGGATATACCCGAGGTGTGTTGGTGAACGTGTTGGTATACGAGATATACCCGAGGTGTGTTGGTGAACGTGTTGGTAGTCGGATTGGTTCCGATACCATGGGATTGGTTGTGGACCGGACATTACTATGCAACGGGTCATGGTAATTCCGATGTGTTTAATTACACACAGGTCGTGTGAAATTTCGGTAAGGGTATTGGTGAGTCGAGTACGTTGGTGGCATATGTAGCCACGAGTGAGTCTAGTGTCAGTTTTCGACTGACAACAACTGTGTGGTGACAGTTTGTCAGGATGTGTCAACATAGATCGTTGAGTGGGGTCAGCTGACTCCTAGTGGGAGTGGGAAAGGAACCGTCGAGTTGTTGCGTCAACGAGAGGGTTGATTTGACAAGTGGTGTCAAATTCGAAACAAGTAGTTTCAGTCATTCGACGGGGTCGAATGTAGTCGTTGCGTTTTGAGTATTAGTGGTACGTAGAGTGCAGACAAGTTTTGCCTGGTTAGTTAGTGTACGGGTGTACACGTGTTGTGTGGTCGATTCCACTTTCCACGGGGTGTTTGTGGAATCAGGGTAATCGAGTTTCGAGAGCGAAACTTTTTAAGGAGGGAAGTACGTTGAGTTTAGATCGGTTGGAATTTCGAGGACGAAATTTATTAAGGAGGGAAGATTGTAACGACCCGTCCCGAATTCCGGGATTAGATTAGTCACTAATCTTGATTAGCGAGGTTGAACGGTGGTTAGTAGGGCGGAATCGGACAAAATGTGCAAAATGACCGTTTTGCCCCTGGTCGTGGGCAAAATGTTGACTTTTTGTTCGGGGCGGTCAAATGGACTTTGACCGATGACCGTGACGTAGTTCGGGACGTCACGAGTTCATAGACAGGTGGCACGTTCGATTCCGACATTCGTAGAGAAAGTTTTGGTGTTCGGAAGTTGAGGGGTATTTTGGTAATTTGGCTTATTAAAGGGCCAAATGTTGACTTTCTGACCGGGAGGTCCGATGGGCGAGGGCCAAGGACCGTTACGTAGGTATCGTCGATACGAATCCAACGACAGGCGGCATGCCGAAATCGGAGTTACGACGACGAAGTTTTGGTCAAGGAATCGGGCTCGGTTTACCGAACGAACCGGGATTAAAATAATATTAAAATAATGAATAGTGACCGTTGACCCTACACACCTGGATGAGTGACAAGTGTCACTCATCCCTTGAAATCAGAATCCATGTTTTTGGGGGAGACCTCATGATGATGTTTAATTAATTTTTAATTAATTAATTAATCTTTTAATTTCCATTATCCCTCCCTAACTTCCTAACCGTGTACAACTAACATCCCAAATTCCTCCCACCCTTAATCTCCTCTCCATCAGCTGATCTTGAGTGTGCAAATTGGAGACAATTCTGAGACGAATTCAGTGAGGGAAACACGAGGGATTGAGGGGGGCAACAGAACTAGAATTCGAATAATTAAGTTTTAGGAGGGAAAATCAAATTGGAAGAATTGGGCTGTGATGATCGAATTGGAGGTTACAAACATCTTCCTGAGGTTGTGACGAGTCGATCCACATCAAAAACGAGAAAGATTGGTGCCGTTTTGGCTCTGATCGAGCTTGGTGACAGAGGAAGAAATCGAGGCTGAGTCGTGGAGTTTGGGGCTGTGATTGACTCAATTGTTGTGGGGAAATGACTCCTCATGATCCCACGATGCTTCTGGGTTCATCAATTGAAGGAAACCGATCGAGATCGATGGAACTCCATGGTTGCACAGTGTACGGATGTTCGAGCTTGAGTCGTGGAGATTGAGCAATGGATTGATGCAATTGAGTTGGGGGAAATGTTTAACGGAGTCCACTGATGCTTCTGGTTGAACCAATTTAGGGAAATCGATCGAGATTGAAGGAGTCCCATGATTGAACAGTGACCGGAGTGTTCTTCGTGTTCATCGTGGAATCGATGGAATCTGGGTAAGTGTTCGCGTAATTGATGTTACAGACTTATAATTGGACTTAAAACGAAGCTAATGGAATGATCAATTGAAGGAATTAGGATCGAATTGACAGGATTGGAACCGGGTTGTGTCGCGGGTGAATTGGACCCGTTTACCAGACAAACGGGTTGGGCTGGTGACACTGTAGCAGGCGCGTGGGTTTCACGCGCAGCCACTCACGGCGGCGCGTGGCGGCGCGTGGGCACGGATCTCGAGGTGAGGTCAACATGACTTCTGTCCTATTTAATGTAACGAACATTTTGGGATTGGTTTCGGGTCGATCGGACACCGTCTCGATAGTGTTCGGGATGTCCGAAGGTTTTAAATTAAGTTTAAAAAATAAGTAAAAATGCGGGAAAATTACGGGACTTTGATAGGATGTTAATGATGAGGTTAGTGACCCTCTAATGTGATTTGGACAGGATTGAGAGTTCCGGTGATAGTGGTGTGGCCCGGGAGGGCCGGTGGCACGCGTATCGAGGCACACGGTTAAAACGGTCTGTGAGTGGACTTTGGTTTTATAAATTCTATGCATGCTTAAATATTTTACATGGATTATGATTGTGATTGTATGATGTTGGTTTGGTTGTTGGTAAATTGTACGGTTTCACGTATTTCGAGGCGATTTACGTGCTTGCACGTAAATCGAGGTTTCCGGTTTTACATGGATTTTCCATATTTATGACTTGGATATAATATGATAAAATGGTTTTGAAATTGGAAATAGGAACTCGGGCTTGAGGCCCAATTATGTTGGAAATTTCGGACTTGGAGTCCATTTGAGAATCGGGCCGGGGGCCCAGTTGGTTAATGAAATCGGGCCAGGGGCCCAGTTGGTATAAAATCGGGCTGAGACCCATTTGAGTTATGTTATCGGGCCAGGGGCCCAGTTGATTTACGAATTCGGGCCGTGGGCCCAGTGGGTTTATAAGTCGGGCTGCGGGCCCAGTTGGTTTACAAATCGGGTCGTGGGCCCAGTGGTTTATAAAATCGGGCATGAGGCCCAGTTGGATAATAAATGTGATTTCGGGTCAGGGACCCTATATTTTATAATGGTGATTTTGGGTCAAGGACCCTAAATGGAATTACATGGTTTTATGGAAATTTCGGGCAAGGCCCAATTGTAATGATGTGATAAAGGATTTAATAAAACTGTTTTCCATATACCATCTGGATACAAGGATATATGATGGTCTCCTCCAGATGTCTGGGACACTGGGGAAGTCACGGTGCATTGCCTACGAGGGGTCATTATACGGAGCAGCCGGACCGTATGATGACTCAGGAGCAGGATTGCTATGATTGACGTCAGGGACGTCAGACATCAGGAATGTCAGATATATGGACCCGGAGAGACCCCGGGCAGCACGCGTAGCTTATGAAACCGTGAGATATGACGTCAGGGACGTCTAGCGTCTGGGACGCTAAGCATCTGGGATGCTGGTGATGGTAATGGTAAAATATGGATTAATGAATAAAATGGCTTATTGGTTGGATATGTGTTATGTGGTAAAAATGGATTATTGGTTATGAAATGGTATGTAGGGTCGGGGACCCTAAATGGTTTTGGATTTTGAATTGATGTTCATTTATGGTCGTGGGTGGTGACCCACATGGTTTTAATATGTATGGTGGTGATATTCCACAGTTTTGGGCTGAGTTCCCACACTTGGTTTTTGGTTAACGGTTTTTGGGCTAAGGCCCTAATGGCTCGGTTGAGCAAACGTTTTGGTTACTGGTTTTTCGTGGCATGCATACGTTTTTATTGGAGGGCATAAATGTCTTATAAATGTATTTGGTAAACTTAATGGTTTTTGTCCACTCACAGCTTTTGGTTTTAATGCCCTTCAGGTTGATCACAGATGCGTTTGCAGCAGGGACTGGGACATTGCACACCTCCTCCATCGATCCTTGCGCACTCTGGATGCCCCGTTTGGGCAGTGGCTCTTGGTCATCCCTTGTCTGACACCCCTGGTTGGACGGGAGCAGGGCACATTCCATGGTAATCCCGGGGGGATTGGGATGGGTCCTGTCAGTCAGAATCATATAATTTATCATATGTTTATTATATCACAGTCATTTTATAATTTTATTAGTCATATATAACCATCATTGAGCACTTAAGATTTTCCCAAAGTTTTATTCCAAAATTTCCAACTTTTAGATCGAATTTCCGTCATTTTTTTTTTACCGTAAACGATATCCATATCGATACCGATATTTGGGGCGAGATATCCGTAAATTTGACTAGCGATATATCTGTCGATACCGATATTTTCATCATTGGCCCTGGGCTTTTTGGCATGATCTGAGGCTTGCTTGGGGGCTGGCCGACCAGATATAGGGCAGGTCAGTTTAGACCCTAATTAGGCCAACCAGTTTGGGTATGAACAGACAAGTAAGTTGGGATGTCCAAAAAATTGGAATGCAAAAAAGACGAGACATCTTAATATTACATAATCTAAGGGGATAATAGATCAATTATTACATTTCCTTCTCGAAAAATATAAGAACATGCGTAATTAAGTCGACCACATGTGCTTAGGAACTAAGAAGGGAAAAACAATCGCCAATCAAATACCAAGTGGGCAAGGGGGAAAATGAGTTAGATGCAAAATATAAGTGATCAATCTATAGAAGACTCACTCTCAATTGCCAGAGCAAGGATATATGTGTATATGTGTATATATACATATATATAGGCACTTGTTGCCCTTTGGGCTGGGGTGTAAGACTCGTGTCCTAGAGGGAACGGTGAACAATTCCACATTCCTACGAGAGGGAATGGTCTGGGAGAGGATGGTGGTGTGCCTTAAAGGTGTAGGGACACATCTATCTAGTACTAGGCCTTTTGGGAGCTCAAGTGGCTTTGGGGGGATTGGAACCCCAAAGTTAAGCGAGTTGAGGCCGGTGCAATTCCATGATGGGTGACCCCCTGGGAAGTTGCACCATGAGCTCTCGAAAACAAAACTGTGAGGGCGAGGCCCAAAGCGAACAATATGGTGCTAGATGAGTCGGGTCATGACCGAGGAGGGTCAGGTCCTGACAATTTGGTATCAGAGTCAGACCCCGACCGGGAAGTGTGCCAGCGAGGACGCTGGGCCCTAAAGGGGGTGGATTGTAAGATCCGTGTCCTGGAGGGAACGGTGAACAATCCCACATTCCTGCGAGGGGGAATAGTCTGGGAGAGGATGGTGGTGTGCCTTAAAGGTGTAGGCACACACCTATCTAGCACTAGGCTTTTTGGGAGCTCAAATGGCTTTGCGGGGGATTGGAACCACAAATTTAAGCGAGTTGTGACTGGTGAAATTCTATGATGGGTGACCCTCTGAGAAGTTGCCTCCCAAAAGGCCTAGTGCTAGATAGGTGTGTGCCTACACCTTTAAGGCACACCACCATCCTCTCCCAGACCATCCCCCCTAGCAGGAATGTGGAATTGTTCACCGTTCCCTCCAGGACACGGGTCTTACAATCCACCCCCGTTAGGGCCCAGCGTCCTCGCTAGCACACTTCCCGGTCGGGGTCTGGCTCTAATACCAAATTGTCAGGACCCGTTCCTCCTCGGTTAGGACCCGACTCATCTAGCACCATATTGTCCGCTTTGGGCCTCGCCCTCACGGTTTTGTTTTCGGGAGCTCATGGTGGAACTTCCCAGGGGGTCACCCATCATGGAATTGTACTAGCCTCAACTCGCTTAACTTTGGGGTTCCAATCCCCCCAAAGCCATTTGAGCTCCCAAAAGACCTAGTGCTAGAGAGGTGTGTGCCTACACCTTCAAGGCACACCACCATCCTCTCCCAGACTATTCCCCCTCGCAGGAATGTGAGATTGTTCACCGTTCCCTCCAAGACACGGGTCTTACATGGGGTGTGTTACAACACATCCCAAATTGATGATTCTACGTAAATTTTTATGTAATGTTAGTTTATATAGTTCATTTATTAAATTATTTTACACTTAAATAAAAAAGATTGTGAAGTTTTTGGAAATTATATAAAGTCTTATGCATGTAAAAATGTGTTTGTTGTAATTTTAGGTGTTATTGTATTTTATTTGTATGATTATTTATTATTTCTTTGTATAAAATATGTATTTTTTTTAATCACTGAAATTCACATAATATCATTGAAATTCACTTAATATCATCGAAATTTGATAAAAAACTTAGGTCGCCCTAGGCTTATTGGCATGATCTGAGGCTTACCTGAGGGCTGATCGACCAGATATAGGGCATGTTAGTATGGACCCTAATTAGACCAACCAGTTTGGGCATCAACAAACAAGTAAGTTGGGATGTCCAAAAAATTGGAATGCAAAAAAGACGAGACATCTTAATATTACATAATCTAAGGGGATAATAGATCAAATATTACATTTCCTTCCCCAAAAATATGAGAACATGCGTAAGTAAGTCGTCCACATGTGCTTAGGAACTAAGAAGGGAAAAACAATCACCCATCAAATACCAAGTGGGTAAGGGGGAAAAATGAGTCAGATGCAAAATATAAGTGATCAATCTATAGAAGACTCACTCTCAATTGCCAGAGCAAGGATATATGTGTATATGTATATATACATATATATAGGCACTTGTTGCCCTTTGGGCTGGGGTGTGTTACAACACATCCCAAATTGATGATTCTACGTAAATTTTTATGTAATGTTAATTTATATAGTTCACTTATTAAATTATTTTACACTTAAATAAAAGAGATTGTGAAGTTTTTGGAAATTATATAAAGTCTTATCCATGTAAAAATGTGTTTGTTGTAATTTTAGGTGTTATTGTATTTTATTTGCTTGATTATTTATTATTTCTTTGTATAAAATATGTATTTTTTTAATCAATGAAATTCACTTAATATCATCGAAATTTGATAAAAAAAATTACCCTAGTTAAAATTTATCCCACCTCATTTTTAGTTCCTGGGTTCATACCTATATATATATATATATATATATATATATGAATTTTACCATCGCTATATTTCAATATCAGTGTCTTCCGCCCTTGAATTTTATCTTAATGTTTTCGTCAATCCCCCAGCCTATCTATTTGTCTAATGAAAAAAAAAAAGGAGCAAAATTGTAAATTCAAAAGCATTTCATGTGATTTTTTTTAACGGAATTCGTTTAAAAAATAAAGAAGAGACTAACGGACACATTAATTTAAAGTTAAAGGATGGAGGACACTAATATTGTAGTATATGAATGGTTGCTAAAAATAAGGTAAATTTAAGGACGGTCGCAACGATTTAGCCTATCAGTATAAAGCTCGGCGTGCATAAAAATATTTAGGAAGCATGCATTCAAGACATGGTTAATACTGTTTTACGATAGATTGATATTGCTCTTTACTTATCATGCAATACAAGCTGTAAATAAGTTTATTTAAGTTTCAAATTCAGTTTTTTTCAAAAGGTGAGATCGATTCCTCACTTATGACTAAGTAAGGCAATCTAAATTAAAGTGGATATTAGTGAGAAAAAATGGACCACTATAGTAGAGATGACATAATCATATAAAAAATCTAATGCAAAAGTGAGGTGGTCGCCATTCCATGCAAAGTAATTGTAGAATTCCCACGGCCGCCGTCTTTGTCTGATATATAAAGTTGATGACATGATATATATATATATATACACACATATGGATTACATTCGATGGTGAATGATCAGAAAAGTGATGATGATGATAGTGATTGCATGAGCTTGTTTAGGCTAATAATCAGAAGATCGGTGGTGATGAAACTGATGGTAATAGAGATTGGCTCGCTGAGATAATTAACTAATTAAATTAGAGAGATGCCTAATTATGTAGGCATGCATATGGATGCAGTTATAGCGGTACCCTCGATCATATTGCATTCATAATGGACTCCAACATAATTTAGGTGATGATCTATATGACTTCCATCAAATTGGATTATATTATGGATAACTCAGATTTAAGAATGTAAGATGTGGATTCAGTAGTTAATTAATATTTAAACAAATCCCAAAGTTAATTAGATTCCTCCAGCAAGAACACATCGGTTAATTCCAGCAAAACTAATGACATCTGTGAATGAATCTGGTTTTCCTATTACGATAATAATTAGATTTTCAGTTTGGAGTGTACGTATTTTTTAGCCGAAATATTTCTAAATTTCTATTATGAAATAAGCTAATATTCGAAGAAGCACATTAAATAGTCATAATACCCCCTAAAATAAAAATGATGGTAATCAATGAGAGAATATATGTATGTTATTCATTGGCTAATAGGTAATTATAATATTATTTATTTGAGCAACCAAAAGTACGCAAAATAAATATTGACACATTCATATTCCAATATGTGAAGTATAAGTGATATGACATATTAATGAAAAAATAGAAAATAATAAACAAAAGAAAAATATAACATCGAAAATTTTAACAATGATGACGTACGTATAATTAAAGTTGCATACAAATATATTAATAAAAATATTGTAGGAGGAGGAGTACTGTGAGATCCCTTTGGTCCTATGATGGAAAACTATCACCCCCTTGTGGGGTTTTTTTAAAGAGAAAAGTTCACTTATATATTAATCAACATTGTATATTCTCTTGTTAGCTATCTGAATCATGTTCCACATTTAGTATCCCGTTGTCAAAAAGAAATATTTACTTCACTCACTTTGCATTTTCGAGAAACTCTATATTCGATATTCAATATTGTGTGTATCTTATTGATTCCATTTGACAACGTTGGCATGTATGTATTTGTATAATTACATGTGGGGATATTGTCCATTAATCAAACGACAAGAAAAGCATTGTGCGTTGATTGGCTCACTTGTGAGTTGTGACTTGTGAGTGGTGTGCTTACACGAAACCCTCGTGCACATAAACAGTAAACTAAGTTTTGTCTGGAGATTTTGGTTTGCTCATACAAGATTTCTTAAACCTCTTCAACTAAATAATGGAGGCTTAAAGCTGAATTGCCTCTTCGATTTCTCACGGGGCATGAATGATAGAGACTTATTGCGCGCTTTGGTTTCTTCTTAACCTCATTTTTAATCTCCTCTCCACGCATTTTGCGTTGTTCGAGCTAACGTATGTAACTAAAACCTGTAACGATTCATCCATTTAATTAAATCTACTTGAGTAACTTTAAACACATTCCATGAAGCTCGATCAGAATTGAGCTTGGCTTCAATTCACAATAAATCGAGTATTAGATCTGCTATGTCATTTTCTACAAGACGATATTTGAAGGTCCTAACTAGTCAAGTCAAAAAAAATAATGTTATAAAGTTGGTACGTATTTGTCCCTTCTCTGTCTAAAATATTTTTCTCCACCTTCTCTCTTAGTTCTCCCTGTTATTGCAACCCTTAGCTGCCGCCACCTCCTCTTGGGGTCAGTGGCAGCGTCCTTCCATTTCTCTTATTTTCTTTGACAAGATCCATTCCAATCTCCCCGGGATTAGTGCGGGATGACCCTGCTCCCGTCTGACACGAAGTGTCAGACAAGGGATATTTCCGTCATTTGCCCTCCTGGGCTATCAGAGTACGCCAGGATCCGGAGGAGGTATGTGATATCTCGGTCTCTGCTACAGTCCACATCCGATGTCAACCTAAAGGGCAGTCAAAACATTAAAAGCTGTGAGTGGACAAAACAAAAGTTTATAAAAACATTTCCATAAAGACATTTGTACCCTTCACTAAAAAACATGCATGCATTCGAAAACCATTTAACCGAAAGAACCATATGTGGGACTAAGCCCAAAACCAAGGTTGAAAGAACCATCATGAAAACGACCATACGGGCTACTGCCCAAATCCATAAGGGACTCAGCCCAAACCAGAAATAAACCAAGTACACGAGCCACCGCTCAAATCCTGTGTAACCACACATCACATATCATATATCATATTTATATCATATACACATATAATTCACACAACCAATCCTGTCACGGTTTCCAAAGCTACGCGCGTGCTACCCAGGTCTCAATCCGAGTCTTCTCAAAGTCAAGATCAATGTCCGTAGACCACTGACCCTACCCGAGGTAATAGTAACCATAGCCTTCCTGAGAGTAAGGAACCCAACTGGGGGGTGACTCCACTCAGTCGGTGCTCCGTGACTACTCCGGAGTCCACCCAGGCCAACGACCCTCACCGGAGGAGATAATAGAACAAGTAAAGGAAGGTATATGAATACATATATATACATAACATAAACATTCATGTCCGGTTCCCTTGAACTGTCATGATCCATAACATTCATTAACCAGGGTTCATGTCGGTTCCCATAAACCGTCATAAACCAGAATTGACAGGACCCATCCCAATCCCCCCGGGATTACCATGGAATGTGCCCTGCTCCCGTCCAACAAGGGGTGTCAGACAAAGGATGACCAAGAGCCACTGCCCAAACAGAGCATCCAGAGTGCGCAAGGATCGATGGAGGATGTGTGCAATGTCCCAGTCTCTGCTGCAGTCGCATCCGTGATCAACCTGAAGGGCATTAAAACCAAAAGCTGTGAGTGGACAAAACCAATAAGTTCATCAAATACATTTATAAGACATTTATGCCCTCCAATAAAAACGTATGCATGCCACCAAAACCAGTAACCAAAATGTTTGCTCAATCGAGCCATTAGGGCCTTAGCCCAAAAACC
Organism: Prinsepia uniflora; assembly: GCA_032719365.1. Classification (NCBI taxonomy): domain Eukaryota; kingdom Viridiplantae; phylum Streptophyta; class Magnoliopsida; order Rosales; family Rosaceae; genus Prinsepia; species Prinsepia uniflora. Next base: position 2,096,905 of record CM064868.1, read on the forward strand.
GTTAACCAAAAACCAAGTGTGGGAACTCAGCCCAAAACCGTGGAATACCACCACCATGCATATACGACCATGTGGGTCACCACCCACTACCATAAATGAACATTAATTCATTAAAATCACACAATCATAAATCCACCCGGAAAGCCATTTCATTAATTCGTATTTTACCATTACCATCACCAGCATCCCTGATGCTAGACGTCCCTGACGTCATGTCTCACGGTTTCATAAGCTACGCGTGCTGCCCGGGGTCTCTCCGGGTCCATATATCTGACATCCCTGATGTCTGACGTCCCTGACGTCAATCATAGCAATCCTGCTCCTGAGTCATCATACGGTCCGGCTGCTCCGTATAATGACCCCTCGCAGGCAATGCACCGTGACTTCCCCAGTGTCCCAGACATCTGGAGGAGACCATCATATATCCTTGTATCCAGATGGTATATGGAAAAACAGTTTTATTAAATCCTTTTATCACATCATTACCATTGGGCCCTGCCCGAAATTTCCATAAAACCACATAATTCCATTTAGGGTCCTTGACCCAAAATCACCATTATAAAATATAGGGTCCCTGACCCGAAATCACATTTATTATCCAACTGGGCCTCATGCCCGATTTCATAAACCACTGGGCCCACGGCCCGATTTGTAAACCAATTGGGCCCGCAACCCGACCTTATAAACCCGCTGGGCCCACGGCCCGAATTCACAAATCAACTGGGCCCCTGGCCCGATAATATAACTCAAATGGGTCTCAGCCCGATTTCATACCAACTGGGCCCCTGGCCCGATTTCATTAACCAACTGGGCCCCCCGCCCGATATTCAAATGGACTCCAAGTCCGAAATTTCCAACATAATTGGGCCTCAAGCCCGAGTTCATATTTCCAATTTCAAAACCATTTCATCACATTATATCCAAGTCATAAATATGGGAAATCCATGTAAAACCAGAAAACCTCGATTTACGTGCAAGCACGTAAATCGCCTCGAAATACGTGAAACCGTACAATTTACCAACAACCAAACCAACATCATACAATCACAATCATAATCCATGTAAAACATTTAAGCATGCATAGAATTTATAAAACCAAAGTCCACTCACAGACCGTTTTAACCGTGTGCCTCGATACGCGTGCCACCGGCCCTCCCGGGCCACACCACTATCACCGGGACTCCCAATCCTGTCCAAGTCACATTAGAGGGTCACTAACCTCAACATTAACATCCTATCAAAGTCCCGTAATTTTCCCAAATTGTTACTTATTTTTAAACTTAATTTAAAACCTTCGGACATCCCGAACACTATCGAGACGGTGTCCGATCGACCCGAAACCAATTCCAAAATGTCCGTTACATTAAATGGGACAGAAGTCATGTTGACCTCACCTCGAGATTCGTGTCCACGCGCCGCCACGCGCCGCCGTGAGTGGCTGCGCGTGAAACTCACGCGCCTGCTACAGTGTCACCATCTAACCCGTATGTCTGGTAAACGGGTCCAGTGTGCCCGCGATACGACCCGGTTCCAAATCTGTCAATTCAGCCTTAATTACAACAATTGATCATTCCATTAGCTTCGTTTTAAGTTTAATTTAAGTTCTGTAACATTGATTACACAAGACCGTACCTACAACTCCACGATTCGATGATGAACACCAAGAACACCCGTCCGTTGTTCATCCTTCGAACCCCATCCATTTCGATCGATATCCTGAAATTGATTCAACCAGAAGCTTCCATGGACTCCGTAGATCATTTCCCCCAACACAATTGCTTCAATCCAGTGTTCAATCGTCACGACACAAACTCGAGCACCGTCACTGTTCATCAATGGAGGTCCATCGATCTCGATCGGTTTCCTTCAATTGATGAACCCAGAAGCATCGTGGGATCATGAGGAGTCATTTCCCCACAACAATTGAGTCAATCACAGCCCCAAACTCCACGACTCAGCCTCGATTTCTTCCTCTGCCACCAAGCTCGATCAGAGCCAAAACGGCACCATTCCTTCTCGTTTTTGATGTGGATCGACTCGTCACAACCTCAGGAAGATGTTTGTATCCTCCAATTCGATCATCACAGCCCAATTCGTCCAATTTGATTTTCCCTCCCAAAACTCAATCTTTCGAATTCTCAGTTCCTCCTCACAGTCAAACTCTCGTGTTTACCCAGTTGAATTCACACCCAACTCACTCACAATTTCGCACTCTCAGGTTCAGCAATGGAAGAGGAATCAAGGGTGGGAGAAAACTGGATTTGGTTGTACACGGTTAAGAAAACACAAATGGAATTAATGGAAATTAAAATGATTAATTAATTAATTAATAAATATTAAAACATCATAATGATGTTTCCCATAAGACAAGGATTCTGGTTTCAAGGGATGAGTGACACTTGTCACTCATCCAGGTGTGTAGGGTCAACGGTCACTATTCATTATTATATTATTATTTTAATCCCGGCCTCGGTTCGTTAGTTCGTTTCCTTGACCATAACGTCGTCGTCGGATCTCCGATTTCGGCATGCCGCCTGTCGTTGGATTCGTATCGACGATACCTACGTAACGGTCCTTGGCCCTCGCCCATCGGACCTCCCGATCAAAAAGTCAACATTTGGCCCCTAATAAGCCAAATTACCAAAATACCCCTCAACTTCCGAACACCATAACTTTCACTACGAATGTCGGAATCGAACGTGCCGCCTGTCTATGAACTCGTGACGTCCCGAACTACGTCACGGTCATCGGTCAAAGTCCATTTGACCGCCCGAACAAAAAGTCAACATTTTGCCCACGACCAGGGGCAAAACGGTCATTTTGCACAATTTGTCCGATTCCGCCCTACTAACCACCGTTCAACCTCACTAATCACGATTAGTCACTAAACTAATCCCGGAATTCGGGACGGGTCGTTACAACCTTCCCTCCTTAATAAATTTCGTCCTCGAAATTCCAACCACTCTAAACTCAACGTACTTCCCTCCTTAAAAAGTTTCGCTCTCGAAACTCGATTACCCTGATTCCACGAACACCCCGTGGAAAGTGGAATCGACCACACAACACGTGTACACCCGTACACCAACTAACCAGGCAAAACTTGTCTGCACTCTACGTACCACTAATACTCAAAACGCAACGACTACATTCGACCCCGTCGAATGACTGAAACTACTTGTTTCGAATTTGACCCCACTTGTCAAATCAACCCTCTCGTTGACGCAACAACTCGACGGTTCCTTTCCCACTCCCACTAGGAGTCAGCTGACCCCACTCAACAATCTATGTTGACACATCCTGACAAACTGTCACCACACAGTTGTTGTCAGTCGAAAACTGACACTAGACTCACTCGTGGCTACACATGCCACCAACGTACTTAACTTAGTAAACGATTACCGACCTTTCAAACGACCTGTGTGTAATTAAACACATCGGAATTACCATGACCCATTGCATAGTAATGTCCGGTCCACAACCAATCCCATGGTATCGGAACCAATCCGACTACCAACACGTTCACCAACACACCTCGGGTATATCCCGTATACCGTAACTAGACATCACAAGTCTACAAGGTATTGTACCTCGAACCATGTACGAAGTACACACATCTACCTAATAACCAGACTACAACCGCCTAGGTCATAGCCGAACGCGTTCCAATAATGGAGTACGTTTGCCCAATCCAGCATGAGACAAAACGAAACTCCACCCAACATCTAGTTCCAATTCCGAATCCAAATCCGCAATTTCGTAAGAAATCCCGGATCCAAACCCAGACATCACAGTTTAACTCATTTCCAAATCCGAATCCGAAATCATTATTCCGTAAGCTAGCATTTGGAACAACCATTCCGTACCCAAATCCGGAAATATACTTTCAAGTTTCAAAATCGAATCCTGAATCGTCACCCAGAAATTCGATTCCAAATCCCGAAATCTTATTCATATTTACCAAGACACACCAAAACCTAACCTATCGGTTACCCGTTCAATACACTTGATTGACTTCATAGGGAAGCCAATCCAACCTCCACACGTCTAAGGTTGACAAAATTCAACTACCTTGAAAACCTACTCACCCGAGTAGAATACCATACGGGCCCCACTTCGAAAAGAAGTTCAACCTCGTCATTTACGACTCATGTACCAAGGTAAGAGTGATATACTCTCCCCCTATCTGAATCATCAAGATCACGACCCAGATAGACACTGTGTCCCTGACAATAACGTCAACATCCTAGATCGCCACAACGATCGACAACCGTCTCCCACAACTAGACAGATCAGTCAACGACGAGACACGTCGAGACTGCGGATTCTCACGGATTACCTTGTATCAATCCTTGTCATTCCACCTAGGAAAACCAAGGATGATCCAAAATGATGACGTCAAAACTCATCCTACGTGGATGCAACAAAACTCACTGCACTCACCACATCCTCTGCCACCAAGCAGAAAATGAGAAATCTCGTTTACCTAATTTCGAACACGTAGCTCCTCCTAATGACCTCACAACACACATGGGCTCACCAACCAATACACGCTCAACGTACTGGTAACTACAGTCAATGTCTGCCAGGGCAGAAAGCAAGAAGTCAACCCCAATGACTTCGGAATACCAATCACCAAAAACGAACACCACTCTCGTTCCCCAATCACAACTCTCTTCGACACTAAGGTTCCAACCATGTTGGAAACAGACATGCTCCCAACAAGACGTCAAGTCTAACCACTAGACTTCCTACCCCCTCAATTCACTTGGACAACCCCGTGTCCACAATCAATCCGTTATTGTTCCGTTCGCACATCCCGACCTTTACCGGTTCAACACTCGGTTTCCCAAGTTCTCAATTACAAATTCCTACCTTTATACCACTAATGGTTTTTCCTCGTCTTTTCCAGTTTTAATCATTTCCATGTACATTTTAGGGATATTTAAAAACATAAAATCGCACAAATTTTGGAGTTGCCAACAACTCCCCAAATCCACTAATCATCCCAAAATTCCTTAAGTCTTAATTATACCATTTTAATCCACTCATCACTGGTTATCTCACCACTATTGGAACTTATCCCAACACAGCACAATCTTAACTGGATCCCATCCAGTCCATCCCTCAACCATACCAATTTCAAAGACCGAACATACGTTCATCATGACGGAGTCACACCCAATTTGTGGCTCATCGTCAACACCATTACCGACACTAGCACCAGCGCTAGTACCAGCACCAACACACTACCAGCAACACTAGTATCAGCACACAGGCATCCATACTAGCATCAGCACAAAGGTACCAACCCCGCAAACATCCATACTGCACACTGTGTGCAAATACGACAACCCTGGATCTCCGTTCATACGGAACGACGATCTCGTACCTCACGACTATGGGTACCACTATTCTGACAATCCACATCAGGAAAATGAACGCTCCCTGAACGTCCCCTGATCCCCAAGTATTATGACCACACTGATTACCCTCGATAGCCAGTCATCTCCATATGACTTCCGACTAACTGTCATTGCTATCGAGATCCGCATCCACACCTCACACCAATACCCGATCCAACACGGGATTCCACAATCACACCCTATGGTTCAACCGAACCAAACAGTTTTCCGTAATATAAAATCCACAACCTGACCGACCCCGCGGTCCTGACATCGAATAGACGTCAAATCCAATCCTACCATCCCATCAACGTGGGTTCCACCACTAGGTCATCGGCCAACTCCGATGAACCAACATCCCTCACACTAGAAACCACCACAAAGGTTCACATCTTAGACCATTACTCACATGAGGTTCCCCGAACCTGGCTGCACCTAGCAGCACAACAATCCAATATCACATGACCGAACCGACGGTCCCACTATACTAGTTCACCACAATCAACCCCACTCGGGTCGAATCACATTAACGCACGGCGTATCGGGCCAATCACACTCCATCCACTATCCAAACCCAAAAACTATCTATCAGGTTGATAACGAATTGCAGCCCAATGAGACATCACACCCTCGACCTGCGCGCACAATTAGAGCAACCGTGCTCTGATACCAAGTTGACAGGACCCATCCCAATCCCCCCGGGATTACCATGGAATGTGCCCTGCTCCCGTCCAACAAGGGGTGTCAGACAAAGGATGACCAAGAGCCACTGTCCAAACAGGGCATCCAGAGTGCGCAAGGATCGATGGAGGATGTGTGCAATGTCCCAGTCTCTGCTGCAGTCGCATCCGTGATCAACCTGAAGGGCATTAAAACCAAAAGCTGTGAGTGGACAAAACCAATAAGTTCATCAAATACATTTATAAGACATTTATGCCCTCCAATAAAAACGTATGCATGCCACCAAAACCAGTAACCAAAACGTTTGCTCAATCGAGCCATTAGGGCCTTAGCCCAAAAACCGTTAACCAAAAACCAAGTGTGGGAACTCAGCCCAAAACCGTGGAATACCACCACCATGCATATACGACCATGTGGGTCACCATCCACTACCATAAATGAACATTAATTCATTAAAATCACACAATCATAAATCCACCCGGAAAGCCATTTCATTAATTCGTATTTTACCATTACCATCACCAGCATCCCTGATGCTAGACGTCCCTGACGTCATGTCTCACGATTTCATAAGCTACGCGTGCTGCCCGGGGTCTCTCCGGGTCCATATATCTGACATCCCTGATGTCTGACGTCCCTGACGTCAATCATAGCAATCCTGCTCCTGAGTCATCATACGGTCCGGCTGCTCCGTATAATGACCCCTCGCAGGCAATGCACCGTGACTTCCCCAGTGTCCCAGACATCTGGAGGAGACCATCATATATCCTTGTATCCAGATGGTATATGGAAAAACAGTTTTATTAAATCCTTTTATCACATCATTACCATTGGGCCCTGCCCGAAATTTCCATAAAACCACATAATTCCATTTAGGGTCCTTGACCCAAAATCACCATTATAAAATATAGGGTCCCTGACCCGAAATCACATTTATTATCCAACTGGGCCTCATGCCCGATTTCATAAACCACTGGGCCCACGACCCGATTTGTAAACCAATTGGGCCCGCAACCCGACCTTATAAACCCGCTGGGCCCACGGCCCGAATTCACAAATCAACTGGGCCCCTGGCCCGATAATATAACTCAAATGGGTCTCAGCCCGATTTCATACCAACTGGGCCCCTGGCCCGATTTCATTAACCAACTGGGCCCCCCGCCCGATATTCAAATGGACTCCAAGTCCGAAATTTCCAACATAATTGGGCCTCAAGCCCGAGTTCATATTTCCAATTTCAAAACCATTTTATCACATTATATCCAAGTCATAAATATGGGAAATCCATGTAAAACCAGAAAACCTCGATTTACGTGCAAGCACGTAAATCGCCTCGAAATACGTGAAACCGTACAATTTACCAACAACCAAACCAACATCATACAATCACAATCATAATCCATGTAAAACATTTAAGCATGCATAGAATTTATAAAACCAAAGTCCACTCACAGACCGTTTTAACCGTGTGCCTCGATACGCGTGCCACCGGCCCTCCCGGGCCACACCACTATCACCGGGACTCCCAATCCTGTCCAAGTCACATTAGAGGGTCACTAACCTCAACATTAACATCCTATCAAAGTCCCGTAATTTTCCCAAATTGTTACTTATTTTTAAACTTAATTTAAAACCTTCGGACATCCCGAACACTATCGAGACGGTGTCCGATCGACCCGAAACCAATTCCAAAATGTCCGTTACATTAAATGGGACAGAAGTCATGTTGACCTCACCTCGAGATTCGTGTCCACGCGCCGCCACGCGCCGCCGTGAGTGGCTGCGCGTGAAACTCACGCGCCTGCTACAGTGTCACCATCTAACCCGTATGTCTGGTAAACGGGTCCAGTGTGCCCGCGATACGACCCGGTTCCAAATCTGTCAATTCAGCCTTAATTACAACAATTGATCATTCCATTAGCTTCGTTTTAAGTTTAATTTAAGTTCTGTAACATTGATTACACAAGACCGTACCTACAACTCCACGATTCGATGATGAACACCAAGAACACCCGTCCGTTGTTCATCCTTCGAACCTCATCCATTTCGATCGATAACCTGAAATTGATTCAACCAGAAGCTTCCATGGACTCCGTAGATCATTTCCCCCAACACAATTGCTTCAATCCAGTGTTCAATCGTCACGACACAAACTCGAGCACCGTCACTGTTCATCAATGGAGGTCCATCGATCTCGATCGGTTTCCTTCAATTGATGAACCCAGAAGCATCGTGGGATCATGAGGAGTCATTTCCCCACAACAATTGAGTCAATCACAGCCCCAAACTCCACGACTCAGCCTCGATTTCTTCCTCTGCCACCAAGCTCGATCAGAGCCAAAACGGCACCATTCCTTCTCGTTTTTGATGTGGATCGACTCGTCACAACCTCAGGAAGATGTTTGTATCCTCCAATTCGATCATCACAGCCCAATTCGTCCAATTTGATTTTCCCTCCCAAAACTCAATCTTTCGAATTCTCAGTTCCTCCTCACAGTCAAACTCTCGTGTTTACCCAGTTGAATTCACACCCAACTCACTCACAATTTCGCACTCTCAGGTTCAGCAATGGAAGAGGAATCAAGGGTGGGAGAAAACTGGATTTGGTTGTACACGGTTAAGAAAACACAAATGGAATTAATGGAAATTAAAATGATTAATTAATTAATTAATAAATATTAAAACATCATAATGATGTTTCCCATAAGACAAGGATTCTGGTTTCAAGGGATGAGTGACACTTGTCACTCATCCAGGTGTGTAGGGTCAACGGTCACTATTCATTATTATATTATTATTTTAATCCCGGCCTCGGTTCGTTAGTTCGTTTCCTTGACCATAACGTCGTCGTCGGATCTCCGATTTCGGCATGCCACCTGTCGTTGGATTCGTATCGACGATACCTACGTAACGGTCCTTGGCCCTCGCCCATCGGACCTCCCGATCAAAAAGTCAACATTTGGCCCCTAATAAGCCAAATTACCAAAATACCCCTCAACTTCCGAACACCATAACTTTCACTACGAATGTCGGAATCGAACGTGCCGCCTGTCTATGAACTCGTGACGTCCCGAACTACGTCACGGTCATCGGTCAAAGTCCATTTGACCGCCCGAACAAAAAGGCAACATTTTGCCCACGACCAGGGGCAAAACGGTCATTTTGCACAATTTGTCCGATTCCGCCCTACTAACCACCGTTCAACCTCACTAATCACGATTAGTCACTAAACTAATCCCGGAATTCGGGACGGGTCGTTACAAGAATGACCTGACAAAGTTTCATGCCGGTTCCCATAAATCGTCATGAACCACAATGACCTTTCCAGAGTTCATGTCAGTTCCCATAAACCGCCATGAACTTGGAAATCCATCTAGGGTCCCTAACCCAAAATCATAAACCGTAAAATAACTGGGTCTCGTACCCGAACATATGACTCAACTGGGCATCCTGCTCGATATCTAAGGGTCAGTCACGATTCCGATCATAGTGATGCATGCAACCATCCATCCAGGACCGCCCTCAATCCTGATATGTCGCCGTGAACGTATCAACCGACGCGACCACCATAAGATCATGGTGCACTCATCACCGATCGATATCCTGAACCGTCAGCACTCCGAAGTCGAGCCTCCCCTGGCTGCCCGACCACGAATCGTGCATCGTGACCTCTTCGGAAGGAACATATCCCAATCCAGAGGCGAGCGTCGTATCGTCGATCGCCGTGCACATAGCACCCGTCGCGACCACGATTTAGACCTGAAGGTTGTAAATAGTGTCATATGCCAGAGACCAAACCAAATGGGTATTATACCCGAGTTTATTCTTTTAGAAATCCAAAACCAAATCATTTAAATCAATAAAGAAATACAAACCCGTATAGGCACCGTATAAGGCCGAAACCTCGAAATACGTGCTTATACGTAACCACATACAAATGCACCCATGGCATCATCAAACATGTAATAAAACATATAATAAACATTTATGCATGCACCAATTTAGAAAATAAGGTCCACTCACAGACCGTCCGAGTTGCCGCCTCGATTTGCGTGCCATACGGCTCCCCGAGCCGATCACCGTCATCGGGACTCCCAAACCTGTCCAAATTTTAATAGAAGATTACTAACTACTTAATTAACCTCCCACTAAAGCCCCATAATTTTCCCGTATTTTTAACTATTTTTAATCCCGAACCTAAACCTTCCGATGCCCCGAAACATATCGAGACGGTGTCCAATCGACACGAAACCAGTCCCAAAATGTTCGTTACATCGAATAGAAGATTTCACATGCTGGAACCTTCCCAAGATTCCCTGCCACGCGCCCTGGGAGTGCATTGCGCGTGGGCCTCACGCGCCCTGCACAGTGTCATCTTCTCCACGCAGTCGACCGGTCCAGCCTGCGCAGTCGGTCCAGCCGAACCGGCGTGACCGGTTCAGGCGTTTTCCCGTCTCAATTTGGTCCGATTCAACCCCAATTCAATCCTATAATTCCTAGTTTAATCCTAGAAACCTAAATCCATTACTTAAAACATCAAAAACCATCAAAATCTCATGGTTTAATTTTGAACCTCACGGTTCATTTTTCCCGATCAGCCTACACGGCTACTCAGCCCAAACTGCCACCCAAAACCTTCCTATTACCTTCCTAACAACCTAAAAACCAATTCCTAATCACTCAAAACGGCCCATAATGCAAGAAATTGAAAATAGGAAAATTTGGGCCAAAACTGATACCTTCACGGTTCCATGGTCGCCGTGCACGGCGGCCTGCGATCCTTCCTCCACCAACCTCATTTCAACCTCCTCTCCTTGCTTCCTTCATGGTCATGATGATCAAAGAAGGTTGATGGGTGTTTGTGAGGGATGGTTTGCACGGGTTATGGGTTTTTGGGTTGGTTTGGATGAATGGAAATAAAGGAATGATCGATGCATGTATGTGGGAAGGTGGGCAATGGATGGGTGACACTTGGCATTCATCCATTGGCCTGCCAAAATGTCTGGGCCCACACTAAAGACAAAACTCAATTCGTCTCGTGAACCGCGTCACCATGAATAGTATCCTGGAACTTCCGTGAACCGTAACTTCGCCGTCGAACGTCCGAATTCGACATGCCACCTGTCTACGGATTCGTATCGTCCTTATCTACGTAACGGTCTTCGGCCCTCGGCCATCGGACCTCCCGGTCAAAAAGTCAACATTTGACCCCCTTTTAACCAAAATTACCAAATTGCCCCTAAACTTTCGAACGTCATAACTTCTTCCTCGAATGTCGGAATTGAACGTGCCATCTGTCTATGAACTTGTGACGTCACGAACTACGTCACGGTCATCGGTCAAAGTCCATTTGACCTCCCGAATGAAAAGTCAACGTTTTGCCACGATCAGGGGCAAAACGGTCATTTCACATCGTTCGTCCGATTTCGCTCTACTAATCACGGATTAGCCTCACTAATCGTGATTAGTCACTAATCTAATCTAGGAATTTGGGACGGGTCGTTACATTCTTCTTCATCCGTTAAGTCATCTTCTCTCCTCCCCTTCCCCTCACCCTTCTCTCCTTCATTTTTCCTTTCCTCGTCTCTTTTCCCCCTTTTTTGCCAAGTTCTTCTTTGCCCTATGTGGTTTTTTTCCCCGCCCTTCCCCTTATGGAAGCTTTTGCTTCTCCTTCCATAGAGATTCCCAGCAAATCTATTCTACCATCTCCGCCACAAGCTTCATCTACCATGACTTAATCCCCTACTCAACCCTCACCATTGGCTCTCGTCATCACGCTGCCGTGGACTCTCCGTCACCATCTTCCGCCTCTCAACTCAGAGGCTAATTCGGCTATCGAGACTCCTCAATGGGCCAGGAGTTTAGTTTGTTTTTAAAGTATTTTTTGCACTTATTAAATGGATTATAGGAGTGCTTCGTGCGTGGGTGACCTGCTCACTCCCATTTTCTGCTGCATTATTTGGTATCACCTTCACTTTTCTTATTTTCAATGGCATTATATTTGCAGGTGGGTGGTGCCCAGGGTTGTCGTATGAGGCGACGAGTGGAGGGATGGTCGCTTTCCATGTTTTAGATGTAGAGCTTCTTTTGGATTTTTTTATTTTTTAAGTTATTATATTATTCTGATGCATATGAGCCTTGTAAAATTTGTGTATTATTTGTCTTTTAATGGGCTTCTCTTTGTTAATGGGCTTTCAATGAATTGTCATCACAAACAAAAGAGAGAAACAACCAAAAAAAAAAAAAAAACTAGTCAGTTCCAGCCAAAAAAAGAACTAACTGGATAAGAGCTTAATTTTCCAAACTACTGCTTTTGTAAACCACATGCCACGCTGGCCGGCTTACACATGAGATCGATGACACTTTTAAGTAGAAAGGTATATAAAAGTGTATGCAAAAAGGATGAATCAGAAGCATCTTGGACACAAGTGTTGTTATATATAGTAGTGGGTTTATGTGCACAACTATTATTATCATGGCTTCAAAACTCAAGCAACAAAAGAGCTGCTTCTTTTTGTTGTTGTGTAATTATATGGTTTAAAAGTACACAAAATTGTGTTTGACTTTGATATATAATTTGGCGATGGGTGGGGGGTGGTGCCTTTCCCTTGTACAATTAACACTTTGACGTAAAGCAATTTGATGGAATTTTGAAGGTGCTTCAAGCATAAACATACAAAATCAATAATGATTAGTGTATGATCGCATATTCTAGTGCATACTTGCAATATTCATATTCACTTGAGGGCGAGTGACAAAAATAATACGGAATATTTAATTTAGAATAGTACGTAATATAAAAAATTAATTAAAAAAAATGTCGAAGTCACTATTAAAAAACAAGAATGAATAAAAAAAATTAAAAAGGGCCAACAAAAGGGCATTTGTTATTTGTAAACCTAAAAAAGACTTTGATTTAATGATTGAACTGAGGCTTGACTAATATGATTGTGATAGATGTGAGTTGTGACAATCATGAAGCAAAACAAAGTCAATGCGAGGATGTTCCAGTTGACTGGAACTTGCACCATAAGCCCCTATGGAGATTTCCACTTGACGAATTAAAGATAATACTATTTTGAATATAATTAGTACACTTTATCTTATCCTTATCACTTCTACCGTGAGCAATTGAGCATTAGCTTTCATCTTCTAATATGCTAATACTATTGAACTTAAGCTCATGTCGTGAGCCAACCCTTAACCACCCGTCATTGTAGTACTTTTACGGCTTTTTATGCAAGGTGCCATATAAATATTAAATTTAGTTGACGTGAACTCGATTTTGATTTAGGATATTCAATAAAACTTCATTTTAGTTTCAAGGTGTCATTTGAACTCGATTTTGTTTGACCATATCCCCATGAAGCCCCATTTTTGTCTCAAAATGACCAATTTCCGTCAAATTTATTATTTTTTCATCAAATATAAATGTAAAATTGTCATTTTGAAGTTTTTTTCAACTCTCCCGTTGAATTGGAATGACATGAATTGATCTCACCATGCCAAAGTATAACACCAATCATCTTACCTCGGTACTACACTAGTCCTCTCATGTGGATGAGGTTGATCTTAACTAATTAATAACCACCAATTTTTTTCCAAAATATCATATTGAAACCCATAAACATATATATGAAATCCAAATCTGAAACACACTAATAAATTATGAAAAAAGAAACCCATAAACACAATAAGAAAATTTGAATCCCATAGAGGTTGGGTGGCAACGAGTGAAGAATTAAAGGAGGCCACCCCACTCGGCAATCGACGTAAAATTTCTATCCATGTCAGTTTTATAGTGGCAGATAGTGTCAATTTTCCAGTCAAGACTAGGAGTGAACGCGAGAGATGTATCCAAAAAATTATTTTTATGTTTGTGGGTCTTTCTATTTGCTTGAGGAAAACGACAGAGACTGAAAGGCAAGGACTCACACAACCCACTTGCCAAGACAAGCAAGCAACCAACATGGCCAATCGATATTGAAGGCGTTTATGTGTAGTTGAGAGAGACTTGTGAGAGAGGCTTAAGAGATGATCAATTATTAAAATTTAGAAAAGGGGAGAATTGAAAAAAATTTCAAAGTGCCAATTTTATCCTTATATTTGACGAAAAGTTAACAATTTTGACAAAATAAGGGTGCCTTAAGAGAAAATGAGGTTTCTGTGGGCATCCTAAGACAAAATCGAGTTCAACGACATCTTGAGACAAAAGGGGATTTTAGTGGGTATTTAAGTCAAAATTGAGTTCATATGACATTTTGAGATTAAATTTAATGTTTAGTAGCATCTTAAGGAAAATGCCTAATTTTCAACCTAATATGTTATGAAAGAAAAATTCTCTGGTTTTATTCTTAAATTTTTGGAAAGTTGATACTTCCTTACCATAAGCAAACAATAAGTCTCGCAAAAATTCAAAACAAACCAAAATGAATTTAGGTAGACATATCATCAGTACATTTTATTTATGCATTACAGTAATGCTCTCCATGCCACGATCGATGATCAACGATCACAAGAAGTTCCGTTGAGCTATAGACGGAGTTTCTGATTCGTTGTTCGTGCACTCAAAACCGAAAATTATGTTTAAGCTAAGTAACTGGTAATCACAAAGATCATTCAAAACCCCTCAGCTATAGTTGAAGAAGTTGCATATACTACTGAGTTAGTGATGCCGCGGATCAGGACCTCCGGGGCTCTTCCGTTTGGGTTTGTATAGAGTTCGGTTGGCATCTTGTTTTCTCAACCAAACGTTTAGCAATTCTCTAACATTCCCACCCAATGCTTGACCTGAACCTGCTAAGTTCTTCTTCAAGCTTGAATTAAGCAGGCGAGTTTCAGCACTAGAGAGTAAAAGCAGCATTAGGACAAACCAGACACAAACTCTCCACCTAATAACCATTTTTCTAGTGAAGTTTCTTAAAATGCTGGGGTTGTAATGAATCAGTGGAAGGGGGGGTATGATATATATAGACACCACGAAGATGTTAATTTTTGTTATATTAATGAAAGTGGGTGGGAAAATGGGACCTCCAAAAGCCACATTGTAAAGCTGCTTGTTTTTTTTGTGCTTTGTAATTGCAGTCTTGTACCTTGTTTTGTTCTGAAATAAGAAATAACCGACCTAGACATTAGGCTAGTTATTGGCGGCTAGGGATAACTTAATTACATCTACAGCACTTAAAGTACCTGAATAAATTTCATGTCTTTTGCATCCCAAATGTGTTTGTTTAAGTGATCATTTGCGTTTGGGTGCCTAGCCTCAAGGGTCTCATAACCTTTTGAATTCAAAGGGGAGAGTAGGTTTGGGTTGCTTTCACAGTTTTTCTCTGGTTCGGCCGGCTATAGTCGGTGAAAAACTAAACGCCAAATTCCGAACTCTGTTTTGGTTTAATAATATGCTGGCCGTCAGTGCTTTTATGTATCATATATGCTCTTTCATTGATAAAAAGTGAAGCTAATCATATTCTTAGTATAATAAGGTTGCTGATGGAATCAGGGTCGAATCTGATTGCATCCTAGTAAAAACAGAGTTTAAGACGCACGACTTTGGATGTTGACAAAAAAATGAGGGAAGCCAAACATACCATTGCAGTCAAACGTGCCTTCACATGGCAACTGTGGGCGATCTTGAACATGCCTGAAGCTCTTTAGACACCAGTTTTGCTGCGAATTTTTGAATTTTCTGAATGTAGTCAATTATGAAGGAATATGCAACTTCGTATTTACAAACAGAGTGGATAATAAAAGATATAAAATTAAATTCGGGGAGTGTTTTAAGGATATCTTCGCTTCGTAGATGGGATGGTTGAGCATCAGTAGATTGTTGTTGTTCACAACAGCTCTAACCAGCATTTCTTTGGCTTCCTCATGTTTCTTTTTCAGCATGTTGCATATCTGCAAGAATGATTGAGAGAGAGGTCATTATAACAAATTATCATATATACTGTAAAAATATACGCTGCATCAAATGGGCAATGAAAAATCATTTGGAATGATACTAGAGGGTACGGCAGATAGTAAATAAAAACAGAACATCCTCCATCTTGTAAGTGGTATGTTAGTTAAAAGTACCTATGGCTATGTGAGTATATGTGGATATATTTGTACATATATATACAGATATTCACGATATGCTCAGAAGATAATAATGCCAAGAAGTCCTGTTTTTCTGCATAATTTAACTCAAGTTGTTTTTGAAGTGTTTGACTTGTTTAATTTAAATGCACCGCAAGCCACTGTAAAATAAGTGAGAGTTTTACTCACATCTTCAAGCTCCTTAGTGTATGCTTCAGCCTTTTCAACATTTCCATCATTTTCCATTAGCGAATGAATTTCAAGTTCCATTGCATTCACCGCACTAGGACTACCAAGTCCAGAGGACAGATGATCGCCTGAACTGCTCTTAGTCTTTCTCTGCACATGACCATCATGAATTTGAACCTAGCCAAAATGTACATTATAGCAGTTAGTTTATCCAATATCAGGCATCCTGACTGTTTTCTTATGGCAGTAATTATGAAATTATTAATTCTATAGAGTTGGTGAATAGAACCTCTTCTTCAACAACTCCTTTTGAAGGTCCTTGGATATTTCTGCAGGTATATTCAGATAAAGAATGTGATATGTCAAGGTTGACATAGAGTAATAGTAAGTCACATTAGAGTACATAAATAGATAATATGCAAATCAGTAGTACATGAGGACCTGATTTCTCTCGGTGACTGGGAGAGGCGCTTTAGAGGCCTTAAAGATGATAAACCTGAATCTGATCCCTGCAAATAGCTTCGTGTAAGAAATTGGAAAATGCACTAAAAATATTCATAATGCTTCTGGACAGAATAGACCAAGATTTCAAATGAGAATGTTATAGCTATGATAACATTTGAAGAAAACTTCGGGAGCTAGAGGATGAGCTTATATACAATACCTCAAGTGTTTTTCGCTTCAAGGAAAGGTTTGGTGACATTTGTTTCACACTTGGATCAACAACCTGGGTCTTCAGTTCCACATTGCCTTGCACTTCCATGTTTTTCTCTGAATTCCTCAGGGATTTCACTTCTTTTTTAGGTGTAGAATTCACTGAAACTTTATCACCACCTATAATCCTACATATACAGACAGAAACAGAGAATTCAAAATGTTGATTACAACATCTCTGCAAAGGAAAGAAGAGAAGAAAGTTATACTTGGATCGTACTTTGAAATGTTCCACGTAGAAAGGTCTGCTTTATTCTTGGCAGGTTTATTGGGACAAAGTTTATTCCCTTCAGCTGTAATCTTTATGTTCCTTATAGACTCCAGGCTTGAGAGCATGAATTTAGGATTCACAAATGACTGAATACTAGGTTTAACTGTCTTCTCAGTTGAGCTGGAAGGACTAGTTTGACTGCAATGAATTTCCATATGCCTAGAGATAACGCATATTGACAATAAGATGTTTCACTAGAAGGTCATGTGTAACATTAATAATATTGCAGAAATATAATTTAAGTCTTGCCATGTGCCTGAGAAATGTGCAGAATGAAATCCTCGGATGTTAACATCAATTAAAAGCTCTATTCTCATGACAAGAAATGCAAGGAAAAAAAACTCACAAATCTGGCAGTATAATACCATCTTCACGAAATTTATGGTTTCAGCAAGTAGAGAGTGAAACATTCAGAGAATGCAACAGTAAGTCGGCAAAGCTAGATAATCCATACCATCAAAAAATTCTTAAACAGTGAAAAAGGCTCAATTTGAATTAGTTAATAATCAAATCCGCCAAACCAGAGGTCAGAGGTCATAGAGAAAACCCACCATATAAAAAGTCTTACTTCCAATCGTAAATGTAGAGTGTGAGATGGAACAAAGTTACTTAGAGACGGCCTTACCTTAGATCATTATCGATACTTTTTTTCTGTCCATTTCCTACGATAGATTCCCTTTCTGTTACTTCTTTATCACCCAGCAGTGAATTTTCAACCAGTTTGGCCCTGGTTGGTAAACCATCAGAATTGAAGTCCTCCCTGTCAATAATTACAACAGACTTCTATTTAGCGTTGATGTATAGCTTTGTCATTTCTGTTCACTATAACAATGCCATATGTTTTTTAGTTATTCAGAGTGTATAATGTCAGTCAAGCAGCTTCTAGGATTTAATTACTTTTTACCAAAAAAAAAAAAGAAAAAAAAAAGATTTGGAAATATGCTGCCTCGGGTCCTAGACTGATCTTTACCTTCCGGGTACAGCATGTTTGACTTCCGCTTCTCCATCGATTAACACAGGATTAGCAAGCAATTTGCTTCCAATTTGTGCATCATTAGCATTAGCACCCATCCTGTACAAGATTATATGAACGCGTTTATATCTTAAAGGACAACTCTGCAATTGTTGTGGGAGAGTAGCACTCACCCATGATCAGTTGTAGGACGTAAAGGCATGGTACCACTTCTTTTGATCCCAGACAAGAGAGATTTTGCTCCTACTAATGATGGCTGAGAAAACTGAGATCCAGCTTCCTCCAATCTCTTAGAAATCTTTGAGTGGAATTCTCCAGTTTTTCTTTCTTTTGTCAACCTAAAATTACCAACTGAGGATTCACTGCATCAAGCAAAGATGGGAAAACGTAAACAACAGTTTGATTCTGAAGCTCACATGCTCTCTATCAGAGCTGCCTGCACAGTTCAAAAACATAACTGCGAAACACAGTATAGAGTCTGTTCATCGTATCATTTTGAAGATAAATAGACTAAGACACATGCATCGACTCATAAACCAAACGGCCCTGTGCATTCTTTATTTTTATTTTTATTTTTCAGTGACAGATGCACCTAAGTGTCTTCTGATTATTGTTAGTGTATTTGAATACCAACTTGAATATGAAAACCATCTTTATAATTCAAAATTTAAGTTATTGAATTGAAGGATGGAATCAGATAATCAAAGGTGGAAACTATTGAGATGTTCACGGAATTTCTGACCTGCAGTGTATGGACAAAGGAAGCTTTATTGTTGAGTTTTGGTCTTCCTTGATACTTTCTATGTTATATGGTATCTTCTTTGAGACCAATGTACTGGAATTGTCTTCAAGGTCTAAATCATCTCTAGATAGTTCAGCACTTCCTGTCGAGATACTGCCTGACTTACTTCTATCGCTGTTGACTGTGTCACCCTTATGTCCATCCCCCAATCGCCCCCCTGGCGAAATATGTGCATCTAAAAGATTTTTTATACCGTGACCAGTCCCAAAATTGGTTCTATACATTTTATTGCCCCCTGAACCAGCAATATTCATTCGATATGAATCCTTCAATGGCAACTCTTCATGATTTGGACAATCTCCTACTGGAACTATGTCACTAACATCTTTCTCACTCAGAATTGTATTTACTTTTGTGATGTGAGAACAACCATCATCCTTTCCTTTCAAAACAGTATCTCTATTTGAATCAACTCCTCCTATAAGCTGGCCAGGAAAATTGTGTGTTGCCTGTGTAGCATGTGGCTCTGAGGGCATTGCAACCTCAGATAAATCACTTTGTTGATCATGTGTCGCCTGCGTAGCATGTGGCTCTGCTGGCATTTCCTTTTCAGATAAATCACATTGTTGATCATTTGTTGCCTGTGCAGCATGTGGCTCTTCTGGCATTCCCTTGTCAGATAAATCACTTTGTAGATCATGTATTACCTGTGGAGCATGCGGCTCTATGGGCATTGCCTTCTCTGAGAAAACACTTTCTTGATCAAGCGTTGCCTGTGTTGCATATGATTCTTGTACACTCCTAGTACATAGTTTTTCTGGAGGTCCAGTATCTTGTGGCAGTTTTAGATTTTCAGAGGTCTCAGATTCTGGTGCATGATCATCATTCATAGAATTAACATTGCCTGAAACAACCAATGAAGTATCAAACTTTGAAGTGGCCACTCTCTCAAAATCACCTTCAGGTGTACTATTCTCTTCTGCCAGCTTTATTTTAGAGCATGGAGACCTGATTTTATCAGAAACAACCTCTTTGCTGCTATCTGGATCTATCTTAGAATTCTTTTCACTTTTCTTTAAGCTTGAACCCAAATCAAAATTATCCAACCTGCTTCCAAGAAAGAATATGTCAGGTAACCGGCTTTAAAATTCAGAGTGCAAGTGCACTTACATTGCCTATGTAATTCGCAATAACAACAGGGCAAGAAGATACAGAACTCACTCATTGAAATCAAAAGAGAAATTAAAATTGTTTTGTTTCCCTTGACGATTTCCTCTGGAAGGTTCTTCTTCAGTCTCCTTGGCTTTTGCAGATTTTCTGGGTGGACTTGAGAAATCAAGGTCCGACATGTCCACTTTGAAGGATGATAACTTGTTAAAGTCACCATCTAGATTGAAATCCATATCCCTGAAAAGGAAAAGGGAAGAAGATCTTCATAAGTATCGAAGCTATATCCGTAAAACTGGAACAAGCATGTTTGCTTCCCAAAATCTCCTCTCTTATTCAAAACACACATTACCCTAAACACCAGATACACCAGCTAAACACATAATGGTAAAGAATCTACTCAAGATAGGCTTGATAGCACACAGAAGTGATGAAAGGTAATATTTGCACAAACCTCTAAGAACTAAATAAAAACAACTTGTCAAATGTTGAGCAAAGATGGTTCTATAATCTAGTTAAATAAATTCTTTGGAAGTGCTTACAGCTTATTAAAGTCGAACACCTTCTTCTTTCCTTTTGAAGCAGTACCAAAGCTAAAATCCATTCCGTCATCTTCAATTACCGACATTGATTTCCAGGAGTTGAGAAAGTCGGTATCAATTTCGTCATCTGTTACAGAAGGAAACAAAAAAATTGATTACATAGCTCATTTCAAAAGAAAAACTCAAGGCTGTTAACTTTTTTACTCCAACATCCTTGTAGCATCTGATGACTTATGAAGGAAAGGTAAATGGAAATGAAAGGAAACCAAAATACCTAGAAGTGAACTTTTTCCTTTTGGATTAACAGAGGCCTTCTGAGATTCTGCCATTTGTAGACTTGAAGATTTTGCTATTAACCT
This sequence comes from Prinsepia uniflora, assembly GCA_032719365.1. Taxonomy (NCBI): domain Eukaryota; kingdom Viridiplantae; phylum Streptophyta; class Magnoliopsida; order Rosales; family Rosaceae; genus Prinsepia; species Prinsepia uniflora. The sequence goes on from CM064868.1 coordinate 2,118,022, forward strand.
CTGCAAACAGAAAGTAACAGTCATTATGGAATCTCAAAACATGTTTCCATGAGGGAAAGAAAACGACGAACTCCATTTTGCAAAAGAAATTGTAATGAGCAGTATAGCAAAAGCAAAACAAATATAATGATGACAAATAAATCAACCTCAAATTAGTGTTAAGAAAGAAAAAAGTTAAATTCTGTGCAACTTTTATTCAATATTTTTTTTCATTACGAAGAAGCCTATGATGGAACAAAGTAGTACCTTAAGAAGAGAAAATCGATCAAACAATAATTAAGGGATGCAATCGAAGCGATGACTTAAGGAGCCAGCCAGAGCATAAATCTCACTGAACTTGAATCAAAACGGTTATGAAATAAGAACAATAGCAGATTAGAAAACATGAAATTTAGAGACTAATGCGGTAATTGCAGAATCAAACCGATTCAGAAACCAGAGAAAAAGAGAGAGGTCCCACAACTCAAAGCTCTAATAAGAGAGAGAGGTATTCAAATACATGAAATTTAGAGGCTAATGCGGTAATTGCATAAATCTCATTGCTTCTACCCGATGAACAAAATCCAGCTCAATATTCAAGCAATTCTAGGATCGACAGAAACCGAATCAACATTAGGCTCAACAAAAAAATCTATTGCATTCTACTAGTGCATGCATATTTTACAAAAAATTAAGCAAACGTTCATGAAAAATACTCAGAATCGAGCAAGAAATCCACGAAACAAAGGCCACTGGTTAGAAATCAAACGACTTTTCTCGGTTCACAAAAGAAATCACAGTTTGAGAATCAGAAAAACTTGCGTAATGCGAAACGATTAGTGTTGAGAAACTCACAGAATCGAAAGTCGATAATGTGAGAAATTGTAGCGGTGCGAGTCGCGAAAGAGAGTTCGTTGCGCCTTGCTTTGTACAAATGGTCTGAGGCACTGTGTATTTGAGTATTTATAGTTAAGTTTGAAATAGGCTTGAGATTAATTAGCGCGCTCTTTCACTGCAACGGGATTAGCGCGCTCTAAACAGTCCCTTTTTACCACGGGTGTATTCGATTTAGATTTTAATGGGTTTTAATAGATTTTAAATGATTTAGAATTATAATGAATTTTATATAATTTCACCTTATTTTATATGATTTCACTCAAATCATTTCAAATTTTAATAGATTTTGTAATAAATTTATATAGATTTTGAAGTGTTTCTATGGATTTTATAAATATAAATCATGTCCAACAGGACCAGATGTGCACATTCCCCATTTCTCCTCTCCCCATTACCATTCGGTGATGACAATCACATACTACAAAGTATCAGACATGACTTCTTTCAATAGACAAAATTTCGTACCAAAACAATGAAACAAGACCGTAGTCACACTCTTCCAAACGAAATTAGCTTAATAAAACGTTTATCATCGTAATTATCATAAAAAAAAGAACAAAAACAAAAACCAAAATACATTAAAGTAACCAGTCAAAGTTATAAAAAAAAATTAGGAAAGTAACTGCAAATAGAATGTTCAATCCAATAAACCATGGGAAAGGGAGGAAAGAACAGAAAGAGGGGTAAGAATGAAGGGTGAGCTTGTTTTAAGTCAAACTTGGATTGTTAGTTGACTCTTTATGGTTTTGTATTTCCAGATGGGGATTTGGTCTTGTTCCATGTAACATCTGTTATTAATATATCTTGTTATGTTGTCTTCTCTTTTGAATAACTGTTTCCATAAAAAAAATGACAGTGGTGATGGTGCTGGTTCTATTACTGAGAGTGGTGGTGGTGCCGTTTTAGTTAGCATGAGGAAGGGGGACAACGTAAAAATGTTTTGAGAAGGAATATTTTTTTTTTCTTTCAGATCCAATGAAATATTAGGTGAGGTGTGATGATTTTGATGGTGGAGTAATATGTGTATTTTTCATTAGCAAATCTATCAAAATCCATCAATTTAAAAAATCATAAGAAATCATCTAACTTTTGAATACACCTATATTTGTAAATTGTATTTTACAATCTTAATTGAATACACCTAGATTTTAAAGAATTTTAAAACAATCTATTAAAATATAGATTGAATACACCTTGATTTGTATAAAATCTATTAAAATCCTAATTGAATACGTCTGGATTTAAAAACCCTGTAAAATCATTTAAAAACCAAAATTGAATATACCTAAGTCTACTCAAATTTTGAGTCTTTTCATTCAAAATTTCACTTAAAAAAAGAAGTTGTGTATTGTATTATGGATAATATTAAAATAAAAAGGGCAATTAACTCATAAATCTTTAGTAATATATAAGTTTATTTAAAAATTCGTATATAGAAAAAACTATACTCATAAGTCATTTAAATAGTCGAAGAATAATACAGTTTAAAATAAGTCAGAGTTTTTATATAAATTAGAACTAATATCATTAACAACAATCCAATAAGCATTTACTAAAATCTATCATGATTTCAGCATTACTTTTTATTATTATTATTATAAGATTATATTGTGGATTATGAAAACATTGCTTCTATTTATATTTTTTTTTTCACTTGTTCATTTTAAAAATAATATGACTATCTAAACCAACTTAAAATAAGATAATTAAAAGTAATAATTATTCAAAAATACTTTTAAATTTTAAATTAATTTTTTTTTATCTTTCGATATTAAATAACTTAATTAATTGTATTTGGTTTAGGATTTAATTCTTGAATTTTGGCGGCCAAAATTCAAGAACTAAACCATACAATACGAACTTTTTATATCCTACCGTTGAATTCCAGATAATACAGCCTTCATTTTTTATTTTATAGAAAAAAAATTCAATTGTAACTATATAAAAAAAATATTTATATACATATATATTTAGAAAAAAATATAATTCAATTGAGGGAAGCTGATGCTGCGGCATGCTCCACGTTGCCTCTCCAGACCGCGTCTTCTCTTCCAACAACATGGCCTCTATCAGCCACAAATTAACTTTTGCACTATTAAATTTTCATATTTTGTGATTATATTGTAGATAAGGAAAATTATTAGCTTTATTATGGGGTTAATTATTTGGAATTGAGTTGCTCTATATAAACCCCTCCACCAGACAACTGAAGAAAAAAAGAATCCAAGAGCAGCAACCGCCAAAGTAAGTGACCGAAAATGCAAGTTCAACTCATAGAAACCACTGAAGTTTTTCCGTCTGCACCTCCATTTAACGTCGATCACATCCTCCCTCTCTCCCACCTCGACAAGGACCCCAACCTCCGAGTCAGCTTCCGTTATGTCCGTGCCTATCACAACTCCAGTCCCTCCGCTCCCTCCTCTAACCCCCACGACGTCATCTCCGCGGCCCGCTCCGCCGCTCTCGTCCATTACTACCCTCTCGCCGCCACTCTCCGCCGCCGCCACGACAACCGTTTCGAGCTCTTCTGCTCCATAGGCCAAAGCGTCCCTCTTATACTCGCCTCTGTCAACTCCACTCTTGACTCGGTGAGCTACCTCGATGACCCGGCTGCTCATTTCGTCGAACAGCTGGTGCCCGACCCGAACCCGGGCGAAGCTATGGTCAACCCATGTGTGTTACAAGTCACGGTGTTCAACTGCGGTGGGTTTACTCTCGGAGCCGCCATACACCATTCGCTGTGCGACGGAATGGGCACCACCTAGTTCTTCAATGCCGCGGCCGAGTTGGCTCGCGGGGGTAACCGAGTGTCGGTTGATCCCGTGTGGGACCGCGCAGGGCTGCTGGGACCCAGAGACCCGCCCCGAGTTGGCGCAGCGGCACTGCATGAGCGTTTGAGTTTGGATGCGAGTTTTCCGCCGTACGGACAGGCAACGTCGGTGGGCCCGGTAGTGAGAGAGTGCTTTCAAGTGAAGGACGAGTGTTTGGACCGGTTGAAGAGCAAGAAGCTATTGGAGCTGTCCGGGTTGAAATTCACAACTTTTGAAGCTTTTGGTGCTTTTATATAGCGAGCCAAGTAAGTCACTTTTAGAAAGTTTCTCTTTCAGTAATTTTTAATTTGTTTTCCACAAAATTTGTAGCTTCATTTTCTATAATAAATTCCCACGTGGTTAAATTTTAGGTGTTTTTTTTCACAATTTATGTTCAAATTATGTCCAATTGAACTCATGTTGCCTTAGTTTAGGGATAAAGCGAGCTCCTTATAACAAATATTTAATTTAAATGTTATAATATGTATAATTATATCTTTTATAAAAATTGAATCTAAAATCTCCTAAAATATAGATAATATTTGCATTTCAAATCTCCTCGTATTTTGATTTATCGAATTATCTTTATATATAAATATATATATATATCATAAATAAATCCGTTCATTTTCTAAATAATCATGTCAAGGTCATCTCTATAAAAATTCAACAAAATTAGAGATTGTTTAGTCATTTATATGTATCGAGTAAATAGACGTACAATCTATTATGAGGATCTTAATTCTAACCAAAATCATTAATTTATTGGATACACGTGTATTGACTAAACGACCTTCAATCTTATTAATTTTTTTACGAAGATATTCTTGACATGATTACATATGTATATAAAGAAAATTCGATAAAACAAAAGTGTGATACGATTAGATATCAGAGTGCGATGCAAGTAATATTTTCCATAAAATATTACTAAATTTAGAATTAATAGTGGCAAGTAACAAAATCTATTGAAACATTGAAAAAGTATGGAGTAACATTGAAATAGGACCCAGATCATGGGTATGTGTAATCTGGCATTTTCTTTTGAATATGTTACAATGTCAGAACTTATGGGAAACTTTGAATTTATTTTTTTATGATGGATGAAATCACTCAGGATGAAAGCAATAGGTATTCCAAGTGATGAGAAGGTAACGTTTGCATATTCAATCAACATTCGAAAGCTAGTAAGCCCTCCATTACCAGCTGGTTACTGGGGCAACGGATTTGTTCCCATGTACGTGAAGCTGAACGACAAACAACTGACAGAGAATCCCATTTGGGACGTGGCCGAGCTGATCAAGAAGAACAAATTCAACGCCACAGACGAGTACGTGCGCTCATTCGTCGATTTTCAGGAGCTGCATTACGAGGAAGGGATCACAGCCGGGAAGGAAGTGAGTGGATTCACAGATTGGAGGCACTTGCGCCATTCGACGGTTGATTTTGGGTGGGGAGGTCCCGTGACTGTTTTGCCACTTTCGAGTAACTTGCTTGGGAGTGTCGAGCCTTGCTTTTTCTTGCCTCCTCCTCCATCGTCTGCAAGAGATGGTAAGAAAGATGGATTCATGATTTTGGTGAATTTGAGGGAGAGTGCCATGCCTGCTTTTAGAGAGGAGATGGAGAAGTTTAGCTGCCTAGAGTTTGGATTATAATTGCCTTGATGCTTTGCAAGACCAATTCATTGTGGGATTTGTCAATTTTAATGTGTTGATGAAGTTGATTGTTATAATTGATATTGTAACAGTATGGATTATTCAACAATTTTAATTTGAAAATGTTGATGTCGAAAGTGATATCAATAAGACCGTAAAGATTAAAAACATTTTATCACCTCTCTTACTTTGCTTTCTTATACTATATACCACTTCTCTCTCCTCAACCTTGCAAAAACCTTCGGTCAAACCCTACCTGCTGGCCCTTACTGCGGCAGCCCTTTTTCCTCGTTGCTCTCCTCCCCTCTTCCTCGTCATTTCCCTCCTCTGCCTTCCTCGTCATTTCTCTCCTTCCCTTCTGTTCATTTTCTCCTCCTTTTTCGGTTTCTCCATCTTTCCCTTTTCTCTCTAGTTTTAGTTTCACCTATTGTGGTGGTTTCGGCTTCATCCTCTATGGTGGCTTTTTCTTCACCTCTTTGATGACTCTGGGTGTTTTATCCAGATCTGAACTCTCAATTTTCAGCTCTCATAGCCAAATGTCATCTGATGCAACTAGTCTTGGACTTTCAGTTTCAGCCACTAGATTCCACCACTTGACCCAGAGACTGCTGCTTTGGTGGCTGGTGGTGGTTCAGAGTTGTTTTTAAAGTACATGATGTACTCGTTAAATAAATTAGACGAGCGCTATATAAGTGGCTAACTTACTCAATTTTCCGATTGGTTATTCAATTTCACTTACCATTTATTTTTTGTTGCTAACTATTACTTTAGAGTATTGTGGTGACTTATGGCTATTAGGAGGGGTAGATGCAAGAGACGTGCTGTTTTCTTTATAAAAACCGTACTTATCCGAATACAACTAGATCAAAATGCTGTTATTGATTAAACCAAACAAAAAAAAAAGTTCCAATTATATTAAAAGGCAGTCAAAAATAATTCCATCACCTTTTTTTTTTCTTTTTTCTTTTTTGTATACGACAAAGCAGAGCAAGTAACTAGACGAGATACGACTGAAAATCTATCCACTTATCTTCAGCCTCGCGAACCATTAGAAACTCAGAAGCCATGTCAAAGCACTGAAGCTCAAGATTATTATATACTCATACTCAAACACTGATTCTTCTCCATTAACCATTTTTTCCATGGCATCCGCAGTCGGAAGTTGCTTGACGGCAACTTTGGCCGCTCGACCTGTCTCATCTCGTGCTTCCCGGACTTCAATATCCTCTCTCTCTTTAAACCCAGGTAGCATTCCCGCTAAACAAAATAAAATCCATCTCCTTTTCCGGGGTTAAGAGCTCCATTTTACGTTTGGTTTCTGGATTTTGATTAAAAATGTGACGGACCCAGTTCGTTTTAGGTGTTTGTTTGTGTTTTCATGGACTGTGAACTGCTAGCTGGCTAGTGAATTGCTGTTAATGTGAATTCTGAATTGGGTTTTTGCATTGCAGGGAAGAGTTATGGGAAGAAGCTTTATGGAGGGATAGGGATTCATGGGCTGAACAGTTCTAAATTTCAAGTGGCAGTGGCCAATGTTGCCACTGAAATCAGCCCTTCTGAGCAGGTCTGAATTTTCTTTCTCTAAATCCCTTTCCTCAGTACATTTGAATTTGCTAAACTTTTGGTTGCCTTTGATGAAAAGTTTCGTTGCAATATGATTGGTTTAAGTTAAGATATTATAGTTAAATTGTTGGTTCATAATTGTCTGTAATATTGGAGAAGTATTGTTTGCACTCTAGGTGTTTGATGAGAAGTTTCAAGAAATTGTTTTAAGTTTAAATATTGGGGATTATTTTACATTATAGAAAAATATTAGGTTCTTCAATTTATCTGTGATTAATTCTGGCCGGCCTGATCATATTCAGGCACAGAGAATTGCCGCTAAAGAAAACCAGAGGCCAGTATATCCTTTTGCTGCTATAGTAGGACAAGATGAGATGAAACTATGCCTTTTGTTGAATGTGATTGATCCCAAGATTGGGGGTGTCATGATCATGGGGGATAGGGGAACAGGAAAATCCACAACTGTTAGGTCTTTGGTTGATTTGCTTCCCGAAATTAAGGTAGTTTATGGTGATCCTTACAATTCCGATCCAGAAGATCCGGAGTCCATGGGTGCAGAAGTTAGAGATAGCATTGTGAAAGGGGAGAAGCTTCCTGTCACCATGACTAAGATCAACATGGTTGATTTACCCTTGGGTGCTACAGAAGATAGAGTTTGTGGGACAATTGATATCGAGAAAGCTCTAACTGAGGGTGTCAAGGCATTTGAGCCTGGCCTTCTTGCAAAAGCTAATAGAGGAATTCTTTATGTGGACGAAGTTAATCTTTTGGATGATCATTTGGTGGATGTTCTGTTGGATTCTGCTGCCTCCGGATGGAACACAGTGGAGAGAGAGGGAATTTCAATTTCACATCCTGCTAGGTTTATTTTGATTGGTTCGGGAAATCCAGAAGAAGGGGAGCTCAGGCCACAGTTGCTTGACCGTTTTGGGATGCATGCACAAGTTGGGACTGTAAGGGATGCGGAGCTCAGAGTGAAGATTGTGGAGGAGAGAGCTCGGTTTGACAAAAATCCCAAAGAATTTCGAAATTCTTACGTAGGTGAGCAAGAAAAGCTTCAGGAACAAATTGGGTCAGCCAGAAATCACCTATCCTCGGTTCAGATTGATCAGGATCACAAGGTGAAAATCTCCAAGGTCTGCGCAGAATTGAATGTTGATGGATTGAGAGGAGACATAGTAACTAACAGGGCTGCAAAAGCGTTGGCTGCTCTAAAGGGAAGAGAGAAGGTGACTCCAGAGGATATTGCTACTGTCATCCCTAACTGCTTAAGACATCGTCTTCGTAAGGATCCTCTAGAATCAATTGACTCAGGTTTATTGGTCATTGAGAAATTCTACGAAGTGTTTAGCTGAACAAGGTACTGAAAGTTTTTTATTTTTGTTGGCAAGGTTGATTTTTGTTTAATTTTCTCTGGGATTTTACACAAGCACATTGATGTTTTTCCATCTTGATGTTCTGACTTCTATGTTTTTAAAGCTTTATGGTCTACAATTTTACAAAGCTTGAAGCTCTCACTTCAATTATCTATACCGATACAATTTCGTTTCCAATGGTTTCTCCCATTTTTATTTATTGAAATATTCATTATCCTCCTACAATACATTCTTGCTTTGGTTTTACATGTTTTTGTTCCATACACTTGTTTTATTACTGCTGGTAAAATCAATGAAAGGAAAAATTTCTCAGCATCTAGGACATTGATGTTCTAACCAGTTCCTTGCTGATAGTAAAAGAGCGCTCTGCATTAACATTTCAAAGTAGCTCAAAGTTGATATATGTTGAGTTTAACCTATGGCACGACGGTGTTATGAGCAACATCACTCCAGAATTTGGGCCTTTGCTCGAGAAATGCCGGTGGCTGCTGGTAGACAATTGAAGCTGCCCTGATGAGAATGCCGGCTGTTAAAGCCCAGATTACAAAGTGTTTACCTTGTGCTTCATAGTCAAAATAGTGCAGCAGATACTTGGCTCCCATCCATTCTTTCTCCTCTGCTCTTCTGTTCTCGTCCTTGAGAAACATTTCTAAGGGAGCATAAAAAATGGCCTCCACTTCTGCAGCATTTGGAGCTGGACTGAAAGCTTTTATGTCAGAAAGTAGGCCAATTACAGGAACAACAGTTATACCACGCAGTAACACAAACCACAACAAATAGGTTTTAGTTCCCATCTCCCAAAGAGAAAAATATAATTGAAAATTTTCATTTACTAATCCTTCGTCAGGTGAAGGAAGTCGATTTTTCCCTAAATCAGGAATTGGAAATTTAGAATACCATTCCTTCAAAATTAGAAGTTAAATTCTTGAGATAGTGTGGGATCCGATAGTGTTTTTATTCTTAAGTGGTTCTCTGTGATAGAGACTAATACTTGTAACCAAATTGGTGATTGTTTTGTTATTAAATGAATAGTCCATCTTCGGAAATTTTAATTCTCATAAAAATTATCAATTTCTTTGATATGTACTGATAAATGAATTTTAGGCATATAAAATATTAAAGAAGAATTTAGGAGATAAAAAATTATGATCACATTTATTAGACAAAATTTATTAAATAGGACGAACTAAATAAAAGTACCTAAATTGTATGGTCGATTTCAAAAAATATTTGAACTATAAAAAATTTCAATTGCATACTCAACCTAAGCTGCGGATTTCAAAATAGTGCCTTAGTTAGATTTTCTATTCAATTTTCTATTAAAAGTACACGTGTCAATTATTTAATCCAGTCAGCACAAATTTGGCCAAAATTATGAGGGCATTTTGTCATTTTACACGTGATGAAGATAAAAGTACACTTGTACTTCAATTTGCCCTTTAGGAAGATAAAATAGTAAAATGAGGAAAACAGATTTGCTAATTGAAGTACAAATTTGGAAAACACGTGTTTTCCATAAAGATCATATCTTCATGAAGGAGCCCGGTAACTATTTCATGACACGTGTCAACTATTTCATGACAAATAGTGCCTTGTAAAGATCATATCTTCACGAGGGCATTTTGTCATTTTACTATTTTATCTTCAGTTTTTTACCAAATGAGGAAAACACGTGTCAATTATGGAAAACCGTCTATGGCATTTTGTCATTTTGTCAATTATTTTATCTTCAATTTTCTATTAAAAGTACACGTGTCAATTATTTCATCTTCCTCAATTCATCATCTTCATCAATCTTCATCATCATCAATCATCTAGGAAAAAAAAATTATCAATCATCATCTCCTCTACTTCCCGAATCTGAAACCAAAATCTAAATCCAATTCAGTTTCTCAGAAGAAAAAAAAATCGTCACCACCCCTCTCTTCCCGAATCTGAAACCAAAATCCAAATCCCAAAAAAAAAAACTAAACCCAGCCCCTCCATATCATCTCTCTTCCCCAATTTATCATCCACACCCACCACATCATCTCAATTCCAATTTATCATCCACACCCACCACATCATCTCAATTCAATTTCTCTTCCCCAATTTTTTTTGGCCCAATTCCCAATTGACACACCATACTCATAATCCAGCCAAAACTCGACTTATTTCAATTTACTCGAACTCCCATAGAAAATTGATTTTAATTTGCCACTCCCAAATTGAAAATTAGGATTTTTAAAACGAAAGAAAAGATGAAAGCATCGGTCAAATTTCACGAATCAGAGGTCGTTGTTGAGGGTCAAGGTCCCTCTCAGCATCTTGGAACTTCTCTTTCAATCTGGAATCGTTGCCAGTGAATCCAAGGAGCTGACTCTCAATCTTGGAACCTTTTTTGAATCCGGACCTTCAATTCAGGTCGTCTATCGCCCGAACGACATGTGGAACCCGTTCTCACTCGTCGTCGAGACCGGGGCTAGGCCATTCGGATCGTGATCTCGAGCTCCATGGTCATGAGCACCGAGTTCAATTTTTTGGGCCGTGGAGATGAAGAGTACTGGAATGAATTCGACAGCAGGGATTGCGTTTCATAAAATTTTGTTCCTAGTTATGAACAAGATCGAGATCAAGCACGTGGAAGTTGGGGATTCAAGAGCCAACGACACAAAAGAAGGCGGCGACTGCGGCCGATAAGGCCTTGGCATTTCCTGGACGATTGGTGTGGTGCCTCACTCATTAGAATTTACCATCAAAACAGACTAATAAATCGTTGTCCTCCGTTTCTTTCACATCTCTACTGCTTTTCTCTTTTTCCTACAAAAAATTACCACATCTTTTTCTTTGACCCCAGGTCTAAACTCAAGTTGGGTTCTTGCTAGCTAGTTGGTAAAAAACTTTGAAATTTTTAGATGTGCTAATTGAGGAAAACAGATGATATGAAGGAGCCCGGTTTAGGAATTTTTTTTTTTTGGTTTCAGATTCAGAAAGAGAGAGGAGATGATGCTTTTTTTTCTTCTAGAAACTGAATTGAATTTGGATTTTGGTTTCAGATTCGGGAAGGAAAGGAGATGATGATTGATAATTTTTTTTTTTTTTTTCTGAGATGATTGATGATGATGAAGATTGATGAAGATGATGAATTGAGAAAATGAGGAAGCGGAAGGGGATGCTGAAGATAAAATAGTAAATGACAAAAATACCCTTACAATTTTGGCTAAATCTGTGCTTATTGGATTAAATAATTGTCACGTGTACTTTTAACAGAAAATTTGATGAAAAATCTAACAAAGACACTTTTTTGAAATCGGTAGCATAGGTTGATTATGCAATTGAAACTTTTTATAATTCGACTATTTTTTAAAATCAAACTTATAATTTGAATAATTTTATATAGTTTGTCCTATGAAATAAAAACCCATAGACGGTACACCTAACCTTCGTAACAACGGGATCAAGGAGGGTGACAACTTTGACTAAGGAGGGGTCCAAGCCGATCTCCTCCTTGGCCTCCCGGAGGGCCGTCTCCACGTCATCAGCATCTCCTTCGTCTCTTTGCCCGCCGGGGAGCGCAACATCGCCTGCAACCAAACACACCCTCTTTAATCTGTCTCTACCATGCTTAATTGCTTATGCCCGAGATAGGTGAGTGGCTGAGGCTGAAACACCCACCAGGATTAGAAGACAGATTTGAGGCTCGCTTTGTGAGAATCACATGCAGTTCGCCGTCGTCCCCTTTGAACAAACACGCCAGAACCGCCGCTCGCTTGCTTGAACTGGCGGCAGCTGTGCCCTGTTTGAAAGCATTCCCGGCATTGAAATCTTGTGCTAAAGCTTGGAGTCTCTGCTCAACAAAGCGTGGATCCATTTGCTTTCTGTGCTTCTCTTTCTAACAAAACATGTGGTCTTTATAGTTATACCTCTTAGGCCCTTAGCTTACCAACAAAGACTTTAAAATACCAACCTTTTCTATTTAAAAATAACAAATTCAAAAGAACAAGATGCTTATTTCACCAGCAGTATCAATGATTTGCAGGATAAGATTTTCATTTCACATAAAATTAGATATATTTTGTTCGTGAACTCTACGACATTGTGGTATTTTTGTCTACAACTCCAGGAAACTTATAACTGGGATTCTGCTCTAGGAAATTCGGTGGGCGTTTGTACACAATTGATGCAGCTCTAATCAAGATACCAGCAGTTAATCCCCAGATCATGTATTTCTTGTTCTTGGTTTCGAAGTCGAAGAAGTGAATCAGATACTTGTTCCCCATCCACTCGCGCTCCTCTGACGTCCGGTTTTCATCCTGAAGGAAAATGTGCACAATATGATCTTTACAAGGAATTCACAAGATTTAACTTAATCATCTGGACTCGGAGAGTGATGGAACTAAAGGAAAAAACCTTGAGGAACATTTCCAAGGGAGCATCGAATACTGCTTCCACTTCAGCTGGATTTGGAGCAGGCTTGAATGCTTCCTTTTCGTTAAGTATGCCAATGACAGGAACAACTCTGAGCAGGTGCTGCATAGAAAGCAAAATCGTTAGCTTTGCTATATGACTATATCACGTTCCTCATAAATCCATAAAGCTTTCTCAATTTGCAAGTCCTACCCCAAAATTCGCATTAACTCTCTTTTTTCTAGGCACTAAAGTCAATAAAAACACTTAAACAAGAAACCAGACTAAGCTCTCCTGCTCTACCACTCCTAGCTTCCAAAATTTCGTATTCCCGATGTGCATATTAAGGATTGGGACAGTGTGCTTCTCAAATTTAGAAACACATGATGAACCTAGTAAATGTTAAGGACATGTACTACACCAAACAATACGGAACACAATAGAGTACAAACAATTATCAAGGACTGTGGAGTTCAGGGTGAGAAAAGCTGAGTAGTTCAACTTCAAGAAGAGTTCAGATTGTGCTTCGTATTCCCTTTTGAGTATATAATTACTATGAACCTCGAAACACAAAGTTCCCAACTTTATCATCAATGTGTAGATTCCCAATCAAAATTGCACAAATTTTTAACAAATAATAAACCCAAACAATTACGAAATTGGAAAAGAAAACAAGGGGAAAAAAAGACAATGTCGATAGTTGATACCTTGGACAAGAATGGTTCAAGAAGAGTGACAACATTGACAAGGGAAGGATCCAAACCAATCTCTTCTTTTGCCTCTCTTGTTGCTGTGTCTCCATCATCCTTGTCCCCCTCCTCAGCTTTCCCACCTGGCAAAGAAACTTCACCTGCAAAAGAACCGAATAGTATGAAAAAATAAACCAATATTCCTAATTACAAATCGTCCCCATTTCTTATTTCTTTGTTTGACCTTCCTCTCAGCAACCAAACAAAGAGAATCGGGTAATGGAAACGCCACGAACCCGAGTGAGTGGAGAGCTTCGATGACCTCTTAGTGAGGATGACACGCAGATCCCCAGCATCCCCTTCAAAGAGACATACCAAAACAGCGGCTTTCTTTGGTCGGAAAGTTTGTGGTTCCCGTAAAATTGGGGTGTCAGATTCGGCAAAACCCACCTGGGACACAACCTTGTGGGCACTCTCTTCAATTTTCTGCTCCTCAACATCATCGTCGGAGGACAAAGGAGGTGGCTTGTAGAGGCGGAGCTGTTGGGCCAAGGCCATAAGTCTGTGTGGGCCTCCACAAGAATTGGCGGATTCCATGAGTAGGGGAGGTGATGTTGATAGCTTTCTCAGGATTGAGATCATGGGCTGTAGTTCTGCATAGTTTAGCAGTAGAAGAAGATGATCAAAGTTACTGTTGGGTTTTGGTTAACTCAGCAATCAGTAAACCAGAATAATGTCATGGAGATTGTTTCGTTCTAAACTTTCTGATTTGATAAATGGGACACCAACTGTTTTACCTTTCACCTACATTTCACGTTACGGTTTTGGCCAATTCACCTACATTTTACAATTTTGATTTAAGGGTATCCTTTCTTATTTTATAAATGCGATAATCTAAAGTTCCATCATCAATTATATTTGAGTTTATTTTAATAACTAATTTTTTTTGGGATAAGGGATAATAATCGTAAAAAATAAGCCAAATAATACAAACAGTATTAAAAGACCAATTTAACAACAATCAAGTCCAAAATAAAGCAGCTCAAATTTAACTAAAACTCACAACATAAACAGATCAAAAGAAACCTTACAAAACTAAACGATCTTCCGCCATCTACGAGGAACTAGCCATCACTATAGAGAATATTCCAATCTGGAACTAAAGAGATCGATCAATAGAGTATGGTTTGGAGACATAGAGCCACCAATGAGGTCAAGATTAATAGAGAAATTTCACAACCCAAATGCCCAAACCTGAAATTTGGAAAGGGTTGTATGTGAGAAATAGCTGCGACTATACTCATTGGAGAGGCCAAGAGAGAAACCAAAATAGAGGCATGAGCTATGGAACTGGGGGAGAACGATATGGATGGAGGGTGAAAGATGGAAAAGGATGAAGGGGTGGCCTTGTGAGTAAAAGGAAAGGCTGAAAAGAATAGGGAAATGCTGAAAAAGAATAGGGACAAAATTAAAACTACCGTAAGCGGCCTCAGAGGCCGAAAGACCAATGAAGAATGTCGAGATTGAAAATTATCAATCTCCAAAATTCCACCCAGGCATCGGACATCGCCACCAACATCAGGCTCTGACACCAAGGTTGTCGGAAGATAAGGAATGGGCTAGAACAAGCAACCTAGAGGGAATGAGAGAAACAAATTACAGGAGAGGGAGGAAGAGAAGAGATGAGAAAGGCAGGGAAAAAATGAGGAAGGAACGGGAGAGGGGCGATGTCAGGACCCACCCCGGTTTCATCCCGAAAATCGAGGTAAATCCTGCTCCCGTCTGACACCCCGACACAACACAAAAGTAAACTCACTCTAAACCACCAAAGAACACAGTCAGACGCAGGAGAAACTATACAAAACATTCTGAAGTTGAAGTTTACAGAGCATAGTACTAATACAGAAGAAAGAAAGCCGATAAACTAGATACACGCACACGAAAAATTTAAAACACTCCGGGGTCGCTCTCGTAACTTCTATGCCTCCGACGCTGCCTCGACGCCGAAACTCCGCTCTAGCTCCACGACCTGGAGGGCAATTAAAACAGAAGGTGTGAGTGGACCAGAACAAAAGAAAAGTTTCCAAAACCATTTTATAAGAAAACCGGGGTTTAGCCCTCCGTTTTGAAACCACATGCATAACCCAGTTACCAAAACAGTTATAAATCACATAAACCTCATCCTAAAAACAGAATTGAAAGCAATTACAGAAACACTATAAAAACAGTTATAGAAATCATATCATCAGCGTCATAAAACCGTATTATAAAACATAAATACCGAGTCATCATTCTCCGATCAAACCTGCTGGATCTATCCGAGTCTTTAAACTCCCGAGTCTTTAAACTCAATCCAGGCCTCATTAATATCCGAGTCTTTAAACTCCCGAGTCTTTAAACTCAACAGGCCTACGGGGGAAATATCAATATATCCGAGTCTTTAAACTCAATCCGGGTCTTTAAACCCAATCCGGGCCCGTCCCTCGTCAAATCCATATCCGGGTCTTTAAACCCAATAACCAGATCCAGCAAATCCAATCCAAAACCATTTGAAAACCATTTCTAAATCCACATCCAAACCCGAATCCGAAATCACCGGTCCGATGCCCTGCCGGCATCCAGAACCGTCATTCCGAACCCAAATCCGGAACTCCACATTTCAACTTTAAAATCAAATTCCGATTCCCGAAATCCGATTTCAAAACCGAAACCCTTTAATCACCAAATCATGTTTCAAAATCCCTTTATAAACATTTAAACCACTTATCCATTGAAATCCCAAATCCATAGTATCATATTCAGAAATCACATTTTTCTCATAAAAAGTGCTGAAAACTGAACTTTCTCGAAAAACGCGCAATTATGTAAAATCAACAAAGCATATTCGATAAACATAGAATCATGATTAAAATCATAAAACAAGTAATTAAAAGCAGTTATGCATGCTCGAGTTTAGAGAAGGGGTCCACTCACAGTACCGAGCCCTCAATCACGTCCCGTACGTTCCTCAGCTTCCTCGGGCAACCCCGATCCTGTCACAAGTCACCAAAGTACGTCACTAACACGTCTACGAAGGTCCACCCAAAAATCCCCGGATCCTAAACAAAACGAACCTAAACCCTAAACCTTCACCCTCGCGGAACTATATTGAATCGACATCTGAACAACCCGAAACCAATTCCAATGGACTCGTCACAACACCTAGACCAAAAACCATGTTTACCGTTTCTCCAACTGCCGCCGCACGCGCCCCCACGCGCCGCCCAAAGTGGCTGCGCGTGGCCCTCACGCGCTAGCTACAGTGTCACCAGCAACCTCTGGTCGACCCGGTTCGAACCAGTCCCTGTAACTCGAACTGGCGAGAACGGTTCTCCGCCGTCCGTCCACCAAATCAACTCCTTTCTTCACCATCTTCTTCGTCCCATCCTAAGCTATCCAATCCCCTCACTTAAACACCTCGACACAGCCTCTAAGTCCTCGACTCAAACTCTAACAAAACACAAACCAGTCCCCTGTTCTTCCTCCCGGCCAACCAGATCTTCCCCCGTCACGGTGGCTACCTTAGACGGTTCCTAGGACCTCCCCGAAGCTTACCCAACTCACCAAAACCGTCGACTCGTACTCAAAACCCACGACTCAACGTTTGAACCCAGACTGAAAAACAGAGAACGCCGTGTATTCCCCGTCGTTATGGACTCCGCCGTGCACTCCCCCGTCACGGATGCACACCCAGAAGATACCTAGGACCCTACTGAGTCCCCTAGACCTCACTAGACTCCTCGATTCAACCCCAAAAGCCACGACTTTCGATTTGAAAATCACGGTAAAACAGAGCACTTACACAGGGAGAAGGAACTACCTGCCGTCGACCGCCGCCGTGCTCACCGTCGCACTCCCTGAAGTCCAAAGAGTCGTCCTTGTTCCCTGTCGAGTCCAATTACACCACACACAGCCACACCACCACCACGATCTCTCACTTCCTCCCTGTTTTCTCTGATTTTCCCGCGAGCTCACACTTAGCACACATACTAATTCCTCACCTCCCAACCTTCTCACTGTCTCCCTCTCAATCTCTGATCACTCCTCACTCGTCAATTCACACAACACACACACAAACACCGTCCAATTCTCCCAACTCTCTCCCTCTGTTTCTATTCTTCTCTCTGGTTCGAACAAGCACGAACACAAGGCCCAAATAATTGGACCGTGTTCCCTAGAAGCCTCTAGCCCTCCTACACGTGTCACAATCCTCCCCCTTTCTCTCACAAGTGGCTCAATCCCAGCCATCCACTTGTCCCTCTCTGTTGCACCAGGCCCAAAACATAAAGACCAAAATGCCCTTCCTTTTAAGTCAAATTTACGATTTTACCACTACCTTTCTAGACCCGTAACTCACACATCGTAAGTCCGATGAATACGTGCCGCCTGTCATCGAACTCAGGACGACGAGATCTATCTAACGGTCCTAGGTCAACGTATCAAAACCCGATCGTACGAAAAGTCAACTTTCCTCCCTAATTTAGCCAAATTACGAAAGTGCCCATAACCTTCCGAACATCATAACTTCCTCCTCGGATGTCGGAATCGGGCGTGCCACCTGTCTACCGATTCGTGACGTCCTAAAATACGTCCTAGTCACCGGTCAAAGTCCATTTGACCGTCCAAACTAAAAGTCAACTTTTTGCCCGAATTAGGGGCAAAATCGTCATTCTAGGCTAACGACCTTATTGAGACCAACTAACCCCCGATTAAACTCACTAATCTCATCTTAATCACTGTCTTAACCCTACTTCCAGGGGCGGGTCGTTACAGGCGAGAGAGCAAAAAGGGGCGGAAGTTTGCTCCACAACTGCCATAAGAAGGTGGAGATTGGAGAAACTCTACCCTAGATCTGCAAAAAAATGAGAGAGATACTTCACGGATTCAAGTGAGTTGGATCCTTTAATAACTAATTATGCTCCTATTATGTGATTTATGCCAATCTACTCCTTGTGTAACGACCCGTCCCGAATTCCGGGATTAGTTTAGTGACTAATCTTGATTAGCGAGGTTGAACGGTGGTTAGTAGGGCGGAATCGGACAAAATGTGCAAAATGACCGTTTTGCCCCTGGTCGTGGGCAAAATGTTGACTTTTTGTTCGGGCGGTCAAATGGACTTTGACCGATGACCGTGACGTAGTTCGGGACGTCACGAGTTCATAGACAGGTGGCACTTTCTATTCCGACATTCGTAGAGAAAGTTATGGTGTTCGAAAGTTGAGGGGTATTTTGGTAATTTGGCTTACTAGGGGCCAAATGTTGACTTTTTGACCGGGAGGTCCGATGGACGAGGGCCAAGGACCGTTGCGTAGGTATCGTCGATACGAATCCAACGACAGGCGGCATGCCGAAATCGGAGATTCGACGACGAAGTTATGGTCAAGGACGTAAAACGCGATTAACCGAGACTCGGAATAAAATAATAATATAATAATAAAATCTGACTACTTTAATCCAAACCAATCTGGACCCTTGATGTATGACACATGTCATCATCCCCTTCAATCCTTAAATCAGGGATCTTTGTTGGCCATTTAGTTAATTAATTCATTAATCTCCTTAAATCCTCACCCTTCATCCTATACCCAGATTAGATCCTAGCCGTTGATTTCATTTTCTTATTTTGTTCTTAAACCATCAGACTCACATTCATTCTCATTTTGCTCTCAAACCCGTGCACCCTCACCCTTCGAACAATCACACCAGACCACATCTCAACCTCAACCCACGCATCAGACACCTCCGGACAGACCCCAGCCACCTCCAGACGACGGCCACCACCACCACGGCCGCCCTGCACGGCCGGAAACTCCCCAGACCCGAGAGGAAACCAAACAACCCGACGCTGCCCAACCGTCCAAACCACATCACCTGGACCTGAAACAACTTCATGTTAACATCACTGGAACCTTAGGATGACTCAGACCACGACTGGGCAGCCCACGGCGGCGACACGGCGGCGGTAAGTCCAGAAACCCGTGAAGACCCGATTTACTTCCCTGCCTTGAAACGTCCGTTTTTGACGTTATGAATGTTTGTTTGTTTTTGAGACATGTCCTAGGAACCTAGACGACCATTTTGGACCATGAACCACGGCCGGAATCTCGACGAGTCGCCGGAGTTGATGACCTGAGTTCTCAGCCGATTTTCCCGTCAGTTTTCAGGTAGTTTAATCCACCTAAAAATTAGTTTGGATGTCACAGAACCATAGAGGGGATTATGACGAGTCCATAGGATCAAACCGCATCAAAAATGGTGGTCTGGAACTCGATCTGTGATCGGGTCAAGCCGCGGGTCGACGGCGACCCGGTTACAGAACCCGGTTACTGTAGCATGACGTCATCATTGTTGACCTGAATGTTGACCTGGCGCGTGGTGACACGACCCATCCCAATCCCCCCGGGATTACCATGGAATGTGACGTGCTCCCGTCTGACAAGAGGCGCCAGACAAGGGATAACCGATTGCCATTGCCCAAACGGGCTTCCAGAGTGCGTAAGGATCGATGGAGGAGGTGTGCGATGCTCAAGTCTCTGCTGCAGTCGTATCCGGAATCAACCTGAAGGGCATTGAAAACAAAGCTGTGAGTGGACGAAAATAAACAAGTCTGTTTAAAACATTTATAAGACATTTATGCCCCTCAGTAAAATCATATGCATGCACCAAAACCAATAATCCCATAATTATTTAGAAATAACCATTAGGGCCTTAGCCCGGAAACCAAAGCATAGTTTTAATTTCCAAAAGTAAATCCAAGAGTTATTTCATAAATCCAGTAATATGAACCATAAGGCATATAAACCATAACCATTATTTTAGCCACTGCACTATACACTCCAATCCGACATCCCTGATGTCTGACGTCCCTGACGTCAATAAGGTCACAATCACAAGGCTACGTGTGCCACCCGGGTCTCAATTTCCGAGTTCAATCCCCGAACCCCGTTCGGGTACAGCATCCCCGATGCTTAGCGTCATAGACGCTGGACGTACTAGACGTCCGTGACCTCTCCGGGGTACCTCATCCGGAGGAGACAATATAATATGGAAGGATTTATACAGTGCAGTACTAAATACATTTTATTGATATCCACATGCAAAACATATAGGTATACATAGATAAAATCTGAACCGATCGTTACGTTTCATCAAACGGGTCTCATGTCCAAATACCGTGAAACGTGCCATAACCGAAATATCATCAAAACCATTTATTGATTCCAGCATGTGAACATATATAAAATGTAAAACAGAAAACATTTATTCAATTCCATTTTAGGGTCCCCGACCCGCAATCGTATGTAGAAATCAACTGGGCCCCTGGCCCGATTTCACAAGTTAACTGGGCCCCTGGCCCGATCCACATGTTAACTGGGCCCCTGGCCCGATTTCATAGTTCAACTGGGCCCCTGGCCCGATTTTACTTTATTCAAGTTCGTAACCATTTCATGAAATCATATCCAACCACATTTATGGAAATCGGTGCAGATCCAGAAGACCTCGGTTTACGTGCAAATACGTAATTCACCTCGGAATACGTGAAATCATTTTAAATTCACCGATATCCAAAGTAAATCATTTAATCATAATTATAACAATCATAAAACAGTTATGCATGCATCGAATTTATGAAACCAATGTCCACTCACAGACCGTTTAACCGAGCGCCTCGATACGCGTGCCATAGGCCTTCCCGGGCCACACCACTATCACCGGGACTCCCAATCCTGTTCAAATCAATTTAGAGGATCACTAACCTCATCATTAACATCCTATTCAAGTCCCGTAATTTTCCCGAATTTTTAAGTATTTTTAAATTGGATTTAAAACCTTCGGACATCCCGAACAATATCGAGACGGTGTCCGATCGACACGAAACCAATCCCAAAATGTTCGTTACAATGTATAGGATAAAAGTCATGTTGACCTCACCTCGAGATTCGTGCCCACGCGCCGTCACGCGCCGCCGTGAGTGGCTGCGCGTGAAAGCCACGCGCCTGCTACAGTGCTCCTTCTTCACCCGAATGACTGGTAAACGGGTCTGATTACCCGCGATAGGATCCGTTTCAAACACCCTCAATTCGACATCAATTCCATCCGTTCTTGATCCTACAACAATCATCAATCCACCAATTTCAGTTCTGTGTCCATGATTAGCATCAACCATCGATCAATCTTGTCGACAACCCGTGATCACCCAAAACGGGTCGATCACCAGAGCTCCTCCAATCCTTAACCATAATCAAATTAACTTCACAGGAAGTTAATAAGGACTAATACGAACTAATTAGCATAATTAATTTAACTCGACAATACCTCAATCGTCACAACTCAAGCTCGAGTTTTCCGGCCGTCCACCATGTCCGTTCACGGCCCTAGGAGCTCCCAAGCTTGCCCCATTTGATCTGGTTCGACTCGTTGAAGTTCCAGGAAGCTCAATCACTCATCAATTAGGCTTGGGCTGGCCTGAAACTGGAAATTCGAA
The DNA here is from genome assembly GCA_032719365.1 of Prinsepia uniflora. Lineage (NCBI taxonomy): Eukaryota > Viridiplantae > Streptophyta > Magnoliopsida > Rosales > Rosaceae > Prinsepia > Prinsepia uniflora. The sequence continues at coordinate 2,139,901 of CM064868.1, forward strand.
TTTGAATTCCCCAGAACCCAGTTTCGGGTTTTTGAGTATTCCTCCACCATTTCCACTCCATTTTTCCATCTCTCAATCTCAGTGAACTGCCCTCGACACACACTTCATTCTTTTAATTCAATTTAGCCGTTAAAGGCGTCCAAAACCGTCCTCAATCCACTGTGTAAAGGTTCCCGCACTGACCCGAAAATCATAGAAAAACCCAGTGCCCACGTTCAGTGATCGATGCCAACACAACCCCATGTGCAATTCAACCTCAAACTGGCCCAATTCAATCAATTAATTCATAAACAAATCAAGGGATCGATCGCACAAAGCATCCACCTCACGGCTAATCAATGAAACAGTACCCCCGTGTGAATTTACCATTCTGCCCTTGTGCAGAAAATTACCAAAATGCCCCTCACGCATCCTGACCCGTAACTCGGTCATACGGACTCCGATTGATGCGTGCCGCCTGTCATTGGATTCGTATCGACGATACCTACGTAACGGTCCTTGGCCCTCGGCCATCGGACATCCCGATCAAAAAGTCAACATTTCCCCTTATATCGTCCAAATTACGAAAATGCCCCTGGACTTCCGTACATCATAACTTTCACCACGAACGTCGGAATTGAACGTGCCACCTGTCTATGAACTCGTGACGTCCCGAACTACGTCACAGTCATCGGTCAAAGTCCATTTGACCATCCGAAATAAAAATCAACGTTTTGCCCACGCCTAGGGGTAAAACGGTCATTTTGCACAATTCGTCCGAAATCGCCCAACTAATCCCAGATTAGTAATTCACAATTAAATATTATTAAATCCCGATATTCGGGACGGGTCGTTACAACCTTCCCTCCTTAAAGAATTTCGTCCTCGAAATTACCAATAACCTTATTCCACAACCACCTTGTGGAAACATTTCGACCGCACATCTGTGTACACTTGTACACCCACATACTGGGACAACACCAGCCTCGTTTGTACCCAGACATCCCATCACAGTCATACGTCACAACAACAACACTCGACCACCGCGAGTGGAAATGATCACCTGATCCGCGATAAAATCGCTTAACCATTTAGCTGACTCCTTCAGCTAGACGGTTCCCTTCCATTGCCAATAAATCCTTACATTTGCTCCCGTTGGGAGTCACCAAATCTCATTTGTCAGTCCACGCTGACACCACCAGTCAAACTGTCATCACAAAACTTTACCACCCTGATAAAGCCCCAACCATCTGTCTATCCGTGACAACACCACGTACTACATCACTCTCGATGTAGCACAAGATCAACCACATGATCTCAATTCGCAGGGCAAGCCCATCCTGCGACATAAATAAATCTCAATGTCCATAATCGCCGACTCCCTCAGCGAACCAAGACGCTGGAAAATATAACGGCGTAGTAGCATCACGCAAGGCTACTCGTGGTTACTCTGACCACCAACTCACTCATCCTGAGTGTACGTATACCGCCAACTTACTCCATCAAGTGGTGTAACTGGAACACATTGAATACCAGCCCAGCAGTGAACACACATATCAATATCGGGGTTCCACTAGCCAACCGTGGCCAAGAGCACCTGCTCATACAATCACTGAACCCAGACAAAATCACTCTGCCCGGCGCACAGTATCCAATGTCCAGTCCACAATACAGCCAAACAAATGATATCAGAACCAATCCGATTACCAACACATTAGTTACACACCACTGGTACATCCCATGTACCGCCATTAGGCACCACTCAGCCTAACCAGTATCAATCATCGTACAACGTACCCTGTACGTACCTCAATCCATCAATCTGACTATAGCCACCCAGGTTATAGCCAAACACGTTCTAGTAATGGCGTACATTTGCCCAAACCAACATGAGACAAAACGAACTCCACCCGTCATTCAGTCCCAACTCCGAATCCGAATTCGCAATTTCGTAAGAAATCCCGAATCCGAACCCAGACATCATGTTTTTAACCCATTTCCAAATCCGAATCCGAAATCATTATTCCGTAAGCTAGCATTGGAATAACCATTCCGCACCCAAATCCAGTAATCCATTTTCGAGCTTCGCAATCGAATCCTGAATCGTCACCCAGAAATTCGATTCCAAAACCCAAAATCTCGTTTACGTCCATCAGGACGTAACGTAACCGAATCTATCGGTTGCCTCTCCAAAACACTCGATTGACTTCATAGGGAAGCCCATCCCAATATCCACACGTCAAAGGTTGACAAAATCCGACCACATCGGAAACCTACTCAACCAAGTCACAAACCATATGGACTTCACTCCGAAAAGAAGTTCAGTCCCATCATTTACGATTCACATACCAAGGTAAGAGTGATAACTCTCATCCAATCTGGATCATCACGACCACAACCCAGATCCATCGCTACGTCACCCGACAAGTAATATCGCGATCCTAGATCGTCACATCGACCAAAGTCGACAACATCGCAAATCAGATCCACCTAGGATCCACACATGCTCACATAGCTAACAAACCATCCGAAAGCTGATCGTAGGGTCTTACACCCTCAATTGAATCATTCGCCAAATTTCCCTTGGTGGAAAGATGACCTCGCATTTCACCACCAAATCCAAAATCATACACAACTTCTTGTGTTCAATGACCCCAAGCCAAAACGTGGGTCCACCTACCAATACACGCTCAACGTACTGGTAGCAACCATCATCATCTGCCACGGCAGGAAATATGAAGTCAGCCCTAATGACTTCGGAATACCAATCACCGATGCGGAAACGAGCACTCCTCTCGTCTCCCAATCACAACTCTCCCCGAAACGGGAGTTCCAACCATGTTGGGAACAGACATGCTCCCAATGAGATGTCAAGTCCAACCACTGGACTGCCTACGTCCATACCTCACTTGGACCACCACGTGTCCAAAATCAATTCATTACTCGGACCTCACGTCCGTTAATAATCATGTATGCACACACCCCGATTCCGAACGAAATATCCACAATTCTGCTTGGATGTGCATACCATACTGCCTTCGTCTCACATCTCGACCTAAACAGGTTCAATCCTCAGGTTCCAAGTGATTCACAATCACAAAATCCCACATCAATACCACGAATGGTTTCCTCGACTTTTCCAATTTCAATAATTTCCTTGTACTTCCTGGGGATATAAGCAGTACACAAACTTACCAATCTCGGAGTTGACCACAACTCCCCAAGTCCACCAACTCGCATGACATAGGGAACATCGTCCCTAGATTCCCCAAGTTTCAATCATACCATTTGATCCATTCATCACCTGTCATCATATACCTGTTAGGACTTATCCCAACACGACACAACCTCCACTGGATCCCATCCAGTCCAAGACTCAACCACCACTGAGTCGCAGATACCAATCATCTGTCCATCATGACAGAGTCACACCCCAAATGGTGGCTCCTCGTCATCACAATCACCGACACCGGTACCAGCACCACGCACCATCATCAATACCAGTATCAGCACACAGGCATCCATACTAGTATTGGCATATAGGTATCACCATACCAACATCCATACATAACACACGAACACCCATGCTAGCACACGAACATCCATGCTAGCACACTGTGTGCAAAGTTGTTACCCTGGATCTCCGTTCATTCCGAACGACGATCCCGTAACCCCACTCGTTCCCCACGACTATGGGTACCTCCAATTTTTTTTGCAATCGGCACATCAGGATAATGAACGTTCCCTGAACGTCCCCCAAGTATTAAAACCACACTAAATATCCTCGATAGCTAGTTATCTCGACACAACTGTCGACCAACAGTCATCGTTGTCAAGATCCGTAACCACACCTCACACTCATATTCGATCCAACACGGGATTCCATATTTTATCTCATAACCGCATCCGTAGATCGAACCCATAAGACTCACTAGAGTCATCCACATGGTCATCCAAGACCTCAGCCGCACGTCGCAGCACAAATTCTCACTTAAGGTTCACCTTTCGGTCCATCAATTATAAATTAGGGTTCCAAGGTCACACCCTAGGGTTCCACCGAACCCAACTGCCTTCTGCAGTAAAATCCACAACCTGACCGACTCTGCGGTCCTGACATCGTATAGACGTCCAATCCAATCCAATCGTCAACTCAACGTGGGTTCCACCACGAAGGTCATCGGCTAACCCCGATGCACCACACCCCGAACATTAGCCAACACTACCAGGGTCCAAAACATAGACCAATACTCAACCGAGTTTCACATTTCCAATCAAATGGGGTTCCCTGAACCTAGCTGTGCCCAGTGGCACAACAATCCATCATCTCATGACCGAACCGACGGTCCCACATTACCAGTTAATCGTATACAACCCCACCTGGGTTGAATCGCATCAATGCACCGCGTATCGGGCCAAACACACCCAATTCACCATACAAACCCAAAACTATCTATCAGGTTGACAACGGAACTGCAGCCCAACGAGACATCACATCCTCGTCCTTCGCGCACAAAAGAGCAAAACCTGCTCTGATACCACATGACACGACCCATCCCAATCCCCCCGGGATTACCATGGAATGTGACGTGCTCCCGTCTGACAAGAGGCGCCAGACAAGGGATAACCGATTGCCATTGCCCAAACGGGCTTCCAGAGTGCGTAAGGATCGATGGAGGAGGTGTGCGATGCTCAAGTCTCTGCTGCAGTCGTATCCGGAATCAACCTGAAGGGCATTGAAAACAAAGCTGTGAGTGGACGAAAATAAACAAGTCTGTTTAAAACATTTATAAGACATTTATGCCCCTCAGTAAAATCATATGCATGCACCAAAACCAATAATCCCATAATTATTTAGAAATAACCATTAGGGCCTTAGCCCGGAAACCAAAGCATAGTTTTAATTTCCAAAAGTAAATCCAAGAGTTATTTCATAAATCCAGTAATATGAACCATAAGGCATATAAACCATAACCATTATTTTAGCCACTGCACTATACACTCCAATCCGACATCCCTGATGTCTGACGTCCCTGACGTCAATAAGGTCACAATCACAAGGCTACGCGTGCCACTCGGGTCTCAATTTCCGAGTTCAATCCCCGAACCCCGTTCGGGTACAGCATCCCCGATGCTTAGCGTCATAGACGCTGGACGTACTAGACGTCCGTGACCTCTCCGGGGTACCTCATCCGGAGGAGACAATATAATATGGAAGGATTTATACAGTGCAGTACTAAATACATTTTATTGATATCCACATGCAAAACATATAGGTATACATAGATAAAATCCGAACCGATCGTTACGTTTCATCAAACGGGTCTCATGTCCAAATACCGTGAAACGTGCCATAACCGAAATATCATCAAAACCATTTATTGATTCCAGCATGTGAACATATATAAAATGTAAACCAGAAAACATTTATTCAATTCCATTTTAGGGTCCCCGACCCGCAATCGTATGTAGAAATCAACTGGGCCCCTTGCCCGATTTCACAAGTTAACTGGGCCCCTGGCCCGATCCACATGTTAACTGGGCCCCTGGCCCGATTTCATAGTTCAACTGGGCCCCTGGCCCGATTTTACTTTATTCAAGTTCGTAACCATTTCATGAAATCATATCCAACCACATTTATGGAAATCGGTGCAAATCCAGAAGACCTCGGTTTACGTGCAAATACGTAATTCACCTCGGAATACGTGAAATCATTTTAAATTCACCGATATCCAAAGTAAATCATTTAATCATAATTATAACAATCATAAAACAGTTATGCATGCATCGAATTTATGAAACCAATGTCCACTCACAGACCGTTTAACCGAGCGCCTCGATACGCGTGCCATAGGCCTTCCCGGGCCACACCACTATCACCGGGACTCCCAATCCTGTTCAAATCAATTTAGAGGATCACTAACCTCATCATTAACATCCTATTCAAGTCCCGTAATTTTCCCGAATTTTTAAGTATTTTTAAATTGGATTTAAAACCTTCGGACATCCCGAACAATATCGAGACGGTGTCCGATCGACACGAAACCAATCCCAAAATGTTCGTTACAATGTATAGGATAAAAGTCATGTTGACCTCACCTCGAGATTCGTGCCCACGCGCCGTCACGCGCCGCCGTGAGTGGCTGCGCGTGAAAGCCACGCGCCTGCTACAGTGCTCCTTCTTCACCCGAATGACTGGTAAACGGGTCTGATTACCCGCGATAGGATCCGTTTCAAACACCCTCAATTCGACATCAATTCCATCCGTTCTTGATCCTACAACAATCATCAATCCACCAATTTCAGTTCTGTGTCCATGATTAGCATCAACCATCGATCAATCTTGTCGACAACCCGTGATCACCCAAAACGGGTCGATCACCAGAGCTCCTCCAATCCTTAACCATAATCAAATTAACTTCACAGGAAGTTAATAAGGACTAATACGAACTAATTAGCATAATTAATTTAACTCGACAATACCTCAATCGTCACAACTCAAGCTCGAGTTTTCCGGCCGTCCACCATGTCCGTTCACGGCCCTAGGAGCTCCCAAGCTTGCCCCATTTGATCTGGTTCGACTCGTTGAAGTTCCAGGAAGCTCAATCACTCATCAATTAGGCTTGGGCTGGCCTGAAACTGGAAATTCGAATTTGAATTCCCCAGAACCCAGTTTCGGGTTTTTGAGTATTCCTCCACCATTTCCACTCCATTTTTCCATCTCTCAATCTCAGTGAACTGCCCTCGACACACACTTCATTCTTTTAATTCAATTTAGCCGTTAAAGGCGTCCAAAACCGTCCTCAATCCACTGTGTAAAGGTTCCCGCACTGACCCGAAAATCATAGAAAAACCCAGTGCCCACGTTCAGTGATCGATGCCAACACAACCCCATGTGCAATTCAACCTCAAACTGGCCCAATTCAATCAATTAATTCATAAACAAATCAAGGGATCGATCGCACAAAGCATCCACCTCACGGCTAATCAATGAAACAGTACCCCCGTGTGAATTTACCATTCTGCCCTTGTGCAGAAAATTACCAAAATGCCCCTCACGCATCCTGACCCGTAACTCGGTCATACGGACTCCGATTGATGCGTGCCGCCTGTCATTGGATTCGTATCGACGATACCTACGTAACGGTCCTTGGCCCTCGGCCATCGGACATCCCGATCAAAAAGTCAACATTTCCCCTTATATCGTCCAAATTACGAAAATGCCCCTGGACTTCCGTACATCATAACTTTCACCACGAACGTCGGAATTGAACGTGCCACCTGTCTATGAACTCGTGACGTCCCGAACTACGTCACAGTCATCGGTCAAAGTCCATTTGACCATCCGAAATAAAAGTCAACGTTTTACCCACGCCTAGGGGCAAAACGGTCATTTTGCACAATTCGTCCGAAATCGCCCAACTAATCCCAGATTAGTAATTCACAATTAAATATTATTAAATCCCGATATTCGGGACGGGTCGTTACACGTGGGGGCGCGTGAAGGGTATTTTGGGGAAACTTCCAACATGACTTTTAATCTATTCGATGTAACGGACATTTTTGGAATTGGTTTCGTGTCGATCGGACACCGTCTCGATAGTGTTCGGGATGTCCGAAGGTTTTAAATTAAGTTTAAAAATAAGTAAAAATTCGGGAAAATTACGGGACTTTGATAGGATGTTAATAATGAGGTTAGTAACCCTCTAATGTGATTTGGACAGGATTGGGAGTCCCGGTGATAGTGGTGTGGCCCGGGAGGGCCGGTGGCACGCGTATTGAGGCACACGGTTAAAACGGTATGTGAGTGGACTTTGGTTTTATAAATCCTATGCATGCTTAAATGTGTTATATGGTTTATATACATGATTTCTATGATGGTATTTGTGAGTATTGATTTTGGGTATGTTGCACGTATTTCGAGGTGTTTTCCGTATTTCACGTGTATCGGGATTAACGGTTTATTTGTGGTTTTGCATGCTTGTGGTTAAATAAATATTATGATAAAATGGTTTTTATATTGGAAAGATGAACTCAGGCTTGAAGCCCACTTGTTTTGGAAATTTCGGACTTGGAGTCCATTTGAGAATCGGGCCAGGGGCCCAGTTGGTTAATGAAATCGGGCCTGGGGCCCAGTTGGTATAAAATCGGGCTGAGACCCATTTGAGTTATGTATCGGGCATGGGGCCCAGTTGGATTAAAATAATGATTTCGGGTCAGGGGCCCTATATTTAATAAATGTGGTTTCGGGTCAGGGACCCTAAATGGAAATGTGTTGTTTTATGGAAAATTCGGGCAGGGCCCATTGTGATGTTGTGAAATGAGTTAATAAAACTATTTTTCCATATACCATCTGTACACATGGATATATGATGGTCTCCTCCAGATGTCTGGGACACTCGGGAAGTCACGGTGCATTGCCTGTGAAGGGTCACCATACGGAGCAGCCGGACCGTATGATGACTCAGGAGCAGGATTGCTATGATTGACGTCAGGGACGTCAGGCATCAGGGATGTCAGATATATGGACCCGGAGAGACCCCGGGCAGCACGCGTAGCTTGTGAAACCGTGAGACATGACGTCAGGGACGTCTAGCATCAGGGATGCTGGTGATGGTAATGGTAAAATACGAATTAATGAAATGGCTTTCCGGGTGGATTTATGATTGTGTGATTTTAATGAATTAATGTTCATTTATGGTCGTGGGTGGTGACCCACATGGTCGTATATGTATGGTGGTGGTATTCCACGGTTTTGGGCTGAGTTCCCACACTTGGTTTTTGGTTAACGGTTTTTGGGCTAAGGCCCTAATGGCTCGGTTGAGCAAACGTTTTGGTTACTGGTTTTCGTGGCATGCATACGTTTTTATTGGAGGGCATAAATGTCTTATAAATGTATTTGATGAACTTACTGGTTTTTGTCCACTCACAGCTTTTGGTTTTAATGCCCTTCAGGTTGATCACGGATGCGATTGCAGCAGAGACTGGAACATTGCACACCTCCTCCATCGATCCTTGCGCACTCTGGATGCCCCGTTTGGGCAGTGGCTCTTGGTCATCCCTTGTCTGACACCCCTGGTTGGACGGGAGCAGGGCACATTCCATGGTAATCCCGGGGGGATTGGGATGGGTCCTGTCAACTTGGTATCAGAGCCAGGTTGCTCTTTTGTGTGCGCAGGTCGAGGGTGTGATGTCTCTTTGGGCTGCAATTCGTTATCAACCTGATAGATAGTTTTTGGGTTTGGATAGTGGATGGAGTGTGATTGGCCCGATACGCCGTGCGTTAATGTGATTCGACCCAAGTGGGGTTGATTGTGATGAACTGGTATTGTGGGACCGTCGGTTCGGTCATGTGATATTAAATTGTTGTGCTGCTAGGTGCAGCCAGGTTCGGGGAACCTCATTTGAGTAATGGTCTGAAATGTGAACCCTTGTGGTGGTTTCTAGTGTGAGGTATGTTGGTCCATCGGAGTTGGCCGATGACCTAGTGGTGGAACCCACGTTGATGGGATGGTAGGATTGGATTTGACGTCTATTCGATGTCTAGACCGCGGGGTCGGTCAGGTTGTGGATTTTATATTACGGAGAGCTGTTTGGTTCGGTTGAACCATAGGGTGTGATTGTGGAACCCTAGTGTTAAAAGGTAAACCTTAATTGTGGTTAGCGGGTGAGAACTTGTGCTGCGACGAGTGGCTGAGGTCATGGATGACCATGTGGATGGTTCTGGTGAGTCTAGGCAGAACTATGGGATCCGATTTACGGATACGGTTCTGAGATAAATTATGGAATCCCGTGTTGGATCGGGTATTGGTGTGATGTGTGGATGCGGATCTCGATAGCAATGACAGTTAGTCGGTAGTCATATGGAGATGACTGGCTATCGAGGGTAATTGGTGTGGTTATAATACTTGGGGATCAGGGGACGTTCAGGGAACGTTCATTTTCCTAATGTGGATTGTCAGAGTGGTGGTACCCATAGTCGTGAGGTACGGGATCGTCGTTCGGTATGAACGGAGATCCAGGGTTGTCGTATTTGCACACGGTGTGCAGTATGGATGTTTGCGGGTTGGTACTTTTGTGCTGATGCTAGTATGGATGCCTGTGTGCTGATACTGGTGTTGTTGATAGTGTGTTGGTGCTGGTACTAGCGCTGGTGCTAGTGTCGGTATGGGGTGGAGACGATGAGCCACAAATTGGGGTGTGACTCCGTCATGATGAACATATGTTCGGTCTTTGAGATTCGGTAGTGGTTGAGTGATGGACTGGATGGGATCCAGTTAAGATTGTGCTGTGTTGGGATAAGTCCCAGTAGTGGTGAGATAACCAGTAAGGAGTGGATTAAAATGGTATAATTAAGATTTAAGAAATTTTGGGATGATTAGTGGATTTGGGGAGTTGTTGGCAACTCCAAAATTAGTGTGATTTATGTTTTTAAATATTCCTAAAAAGTACATGGAAATGAGTAAAACTGGAAAAGACGAGGAAAAACCATTAGTGGTATAAAGGTAGGAATTTGTAATTGAGAACTTGGAAAACCGAGTGTTGAACCTGTAAAAGTTAGGATGTGCGAACGGAACAATAACGGATTGATTATGGACACGGGGTTGTCCAAGTGAGTTGGGGAGGTAGGAAGTCTAGTGGTTAGACTTGACGTCTTGTTGGGAGCATATCTGTTTCCAACATGGTTGGAACCTTAGTGTCGAAGAGAGTTGTGATTGGGGAACGAGAGTGGTGTTCGTTTTTGGTGATTGGTATTCCGAAGTCATTGGGGTTGACTTCTTGCTTTCTGCCCTGGCAGACATTGACTGTAGTTACCAGTACGTTGAGCGTGTATTGGTTGGTGAGCCCGTGTGTGTTGTGAGGTCCTTAGGAGGAGCTACGTGTTCGAAATTAGGTAAACGAGATTTCTCATTTTCTGCTTGGTGGCAGACAATGTGGTGTCACATGGCGTGGTGAGTGCAGTGAGTTTTGTTGCATCCACGTAGGATGAGTTTAGGCGTCATTGTGTTGGATCATCCTTAGTTTTCCTAGGTGGAATGACAAGGATCGATACGAACTTGGGTATGTGAGTCGAAATGACGGGATTGAACTTCTTTTCGAAGTGGGGCCCGTAGGGTATTCTACTCGGGTGAGTAGGTTTTCAAGGTAGTTGAATTTTGTCAACCTTAGACGTGTGGAGGTTGGATTGGCTCCCCTATGAAGTCAATTGGAGGTATCAAACGGGTAACCGATAGGTTCGGTTTTGGTGTGTCTTGGTAAATGTGAACGAGATTTCGGGATTTGGAATCGAATTTCTGGGTGACGATTCAGGATTCGATTTTGGAACTTGAAAGTATATTTCCGGGTTTGGGTACGGAATGGTTATTCCAAATGCTAGCTTACGGAATAATGATTTCGGATTCGGATTTGGATATGAATTAAAAACTTGATGTCTGGGCTTGGATCCGGGATTTCTTACGAAGTTGCGGATTCAGATTCGGAAGTGGAACTAGATGTTGGGTGGAGTTTCGATTTGTCTCATGCTGGATTGGGCAAACGTACTCCATTATTGGAACGTGTTCGGCTATGACCTAGGTGGTTGTAGTCTGGTTATTAGATAGATGTGTGTACTTCGTACATGGTTCGAGGTACAATACCTTGTAGACTTGTGATGTCTAGTTACCGTATACGGGATATACCCGAGGTGTGTCGGTGAACGTGTTGGTAGTCGGATTGGTTCCGATACCATGGGATTGGTTGTGGACCGGACATTACTATGCAATGGGTCATGGTAATTCCGATGTGTTTAGTTACACACAGGTCGTGTGAAAATGTCGGTAAGGTTATATTTAAGTCAAGTAAGTTGGTGGCTTGTGTGGCCACGAGTGAGTCTAGTGTCAGTTTTCGACTGACAACAACTGTGTGGTGACAGATTGTCAGGATGTGTCAACATAGATTGTTGAGTGGGGTTAGCTGACTCCTAGTGGGAGTGGGAAAGGAACCGTCGAGTTGTTGCGTCAACGAGAGGGTTGATTTGACAAGTGGTGTCAAATTCGAAACAAGTAGTTTCAGTCATTCGACGGGGTCGAATGAAGTCGTTGCGTTTTGAGTATTAGTGGTACGTAGAGTGCACACAAGTTTTGCCTGGTTAGTTGGTGTACGAGTGTACACGTGTTGTGTGGTCGATTCCACTTTCCACGGGGTGTTTGTGGAATCAGGGTAATCGAGTTTCGAGAGCGAAACTTTTTAAGGAGGGAAGTACGTTGAGTTTAGATCGGTTGGAATTTCGAGGACGAAATTTATTAAGGAGGGAAGATTGTAACGACCCGTCCCGAATTCCGGGATTAGTTTAGTGACTAATCTTGATTAGCGAGGTTGAACGGTGGTTAGTTGGGCGGAATCGGACAAAATGTGCAAAATGACCGTTTTGCCCCTAGTCGTGGGCAAAATGTTGAGTTTTTGTTCGGGCGGTCAAATGGACTTTGACCGATGACCGTGACGTAGTTCGGGACGTCACGAGTTCATAGACAGGTGGCACGTTCGATTCCGACATTCGTAGAGAAAGTTATGGTGTTCGGAAGTTGAGGGGTATTTTGGTAATTTGGCTTACTAGGGGTCAAATGTTGACTTTTTGACCGGGAGGTCCGATGGACGAGGGCCAAGGACCGTTGCGTAGGTATCGTCGATACGAATCCAACGATAGGCGGCATGCCGAAATCGGAGATTCGACGACAAAGTTATGGTCAAGGACGTAAAACGCGATTAACCGAGACTCGGAATAAAATAATAATATAATAATAAAATCTGACTACTTTAATCCAAACCAATCTGGACCCTTGATGTATGACACATGTCATCATCCCCTTCAATCCTTAAATCAGGGATCTTTGTTGGCCATTTAGTTAATTAATTCATTAATCTCCTTAAATCCTCACCCTTCATCCTATACCCAGATTAGATCCTAGCCGTTGATTTCATTTTCTTATTTTGTTCTTAAACCATCAGACTCACATTCATTCTCATTTTGCTCTCAAACCCGTGCACCCTCACCCTTCGAACAATCACACCAGACCACATCTCAACCTCAACCCACGCATCAGACACCTCCGGACAGACCCCAGCCACCTCCAGACGACGGCCACCACCACCACGGCTGCCCTGCACGGCCGGAAACTCCCCAGACCCGAGAGGAAACCAAACAACCCGACGCTGCCCAACCGTCCAAACCACCTCACCTGGACCTGAAACAACTTCATGTTAACATCACTGGAACCTTAGGATGACTCAGACCACGACTGGGCAGCCCACGGAGCCGACACGGCGGCGGTAAGTCCAGAAACCCGTGAAGACCCGATTTACTTCCCTGCCTTGAAACGTCTGTTTTTGACGTTATGAATGTTTGTTTGTTTTTGAGACATGTCCTAGGAACCTAGACGACCATTTTGGACCATGAACCACGGCCGGAATCTCGACGAGTCGCCGGAGTTGATGACCTGAGTTCTCAGCCGATTTTCCCGTCAGTTTTCAGGTAGTTTAATCCACCTAAAAATTAGTTTGGATGTCACAGAACCATAGAGGGGATTATGACGAGTCCATAGGATCAAACCGCATCAAAAATGGTGGTCTGGAACTCGATCTGTGATCGGGTCAAGCCGCGGGTCGACGGCGACCCGGTTACAGACCCGGTTTCAGAACCCGGTTACTGTAGCATGACGTCATCATTGTTGACCTGAATGTTGACCTGGCGCATGGGGGCGCGTGAAGGGTATTTTGGGGAAACTTCCAACATGACTTTTAATCTATTCGATGTAACGGATATTTTTGGAATTGGTTTCGTGTCGATCGGACACCGTCTCGATAGTGTTCGGGATGTCCGAAGGTTTTAAATTAAGTTTAAAAATAAGTAAAAATTCGGGAAAATTACGGGACTTTGATAGGATGTTAATAATGAGGTTAGTAACCCTCTAATGTGATTTGGACAGGATTGGGAGTCCCGGTGATAGTGGTGTGGCCCGGGAGGGCCGGTGGCACGCGTATCGAGGCACACGGTTAAAACGGTCTGTGAGTGGACTTTGGTTTTATAAATCCTATGCATGCTTAAATGTGTTATATGGTTTATATACATGATTTCTATGATGGTATTTGTGAGTATTGATTTTGGGTATGTTGCACGTATTTCGAGGTGTTTTCCGTATTTCACGTGTATCGGGATTAACGGTTTATTTGTGGTTTTGCATGCTTGTGGTTAAATAAATATTATGATAAAATGGTTTTTATATTGGAAAGATGAACTCGGGCTTGAGGCCCACTTGTTTTGGAAATTTCGGACTTGGAGTCCATTTGAGAATCGGGCCGGGGGCCCAGTTGGTTAATGAAATCGGGCCAGGGGCCCAGTTGGTATAAAATCGGGCTGAGACCCATTTGAGTTATGTATCGGGCATGGGGCCCAGTTGGATTAAAATAATGATTTCGGGTCAGGGGCCCTATATTTAATAAATGTGGTTTCGGGTCAGGGACCCTAAATGGAAATGTGTTGTTTTATGGAAAATTCGGGCAGGGCCCATTGTGATGTTGTGAAATGAGTTAATAAAACTATTTTTCCATATACCATCTGTACACATGGATATATGATGGTCTCCTCCAGATGTCTGGGACACTGGGGAAGTCACGGTGCATTGTCTGTGAAGGGTCACCATACGGAGCAGCCGGACCGTATGATGACTCAGGAGCAGGATTGCTATGATTGACGTCAGGGACGTCAGGCATCAGGGATGTCAGATATATGGACCCGGAGAGACCCCGGGCAGCACGCGTAGCTTGTGAAACCGTGAGACATGACATCAGGGACGTCTAGCATCAGGGATGCTGGTGATGGTAATGGTAAAATACGAATTAATGAAATGGCTTTCCGGGTGGATTTATGATTGTGTGATTTTAATGAATTAATGTTCATTTATGGTCGTGGGTGGTGACCCACATGGTCGTATATGTATGGTGGTGGTATTCCACGGTTTTGGGCTGAGTTCCCACACTTGGTTTTTGGTTAACGGTTTTTGGGCTAAGGCCCTAATGGCTCGGTTGAGCAAACGTTTTGGTTACTGGTTTTCGTGGCATGCATACGTTTTTATTGGAGGGCATAAATGTCTTATAAATGTATTTGATGAACTTACTGGTTTTTGTCCACTCACAACTTTTGGTTTTAATGCCCTTCAGGTTGATCACGGATGCGATTGCAGCAGAGACTGGGACATTGCACACCTCCTCCATCGATCCTTGCGCACTCTGGATGCCCCGTTTGGGCAGTGGCTCTTGGTCATCCCTTGTCTGACACCCCTGGTTGGACGGGAGCAGGGCACATTCCATGGTAATCCCGGGGGGATTGGGATGGGTCCTGTCACCTTGTCTCTATTTTTTTTTTTTGTGGTAATAGCTCAATAATACATCAAAAATTAAAATGCACAAAACTAAAAGAAAAAACTAATCCAAAACAAAATAAAAGTCCAAAATAAATAAAAGCCCAAAACAAACTAAGGCCTAAAACAAAATGAAATCCAAACAAAATCTAGAAACTAAAGTAGTACTCCACCAGCTGTTTCTGAGAAACAAGTCTCCTCTGCAAAACATGAACCATTTTAAGGAACCAAAGAGAGGTGCCACTTGGCAAGCGACAAGTGGTGCCACATGGCAAGTGTTAGAGTGTGCCACGTGACAAGGGTTGTCGTTTGTGCAAAGGACGAGCTTAAGTGTCATCGCATTGCGGAGATACAAGGATCTACCACACTACTATTTGAACTTAATAGGAATACGCATCAATGGACGAAAGATCGATGTTCCAGAGTAGGGCTGGGCATATTGAACCAAAAAACCGAAATCATACCGTTTCAGATCAGATCAAACTGAAAAAATACCGAATAGTATAACCGATGTGATGATCGGTACGGTAACGAACCGGTACCGATTCAAGTCGGTACGGTTTCGATTTCGAGGTTTTGAAAAACCGTCCCGTACCGACACCGAACCGAATTAGCATTTCTATTTTTTTTTTTTGTAAATAATTAAAACTATTTTCCTATTGGTTGATATAGGAATCATATACTAAAAACTATTATGAATTCTTTGTGCCCTAATGATAATAAATTTATCTAATTAACATTATCTTCTCTACCATACTTGAAAATACTCATGTTGGACTACACTAGTAACCAATTTTCTTAACCTAAATACTAGCAACACTAGTAGTCACCTAAGGAGTTAACGTCATAATTACTCTTTAATAGTAGAAACAAAAAAAGAGCTTGCTAACCGAGTATTTGTTACACTAGAAACCATAATTCCTCATTAGCATTCACCTAAATCCTAAATCTATAAAATTTTAGCTCAGAACCGAAATCATACCGAATTTAAATGGTACGGTACAATCTGGTATCAATTTCAATTTGTGGAATACCGAACCGTACCAAACCGATTAAATTTAAGGTGTATAATTTTAATATCACTAAATATCGTTTCATACGGAACCGTACTCAGCCCTAAGCCACAATTTGCTTTCTAGCGAGATGGAACTGGGGTACCCTAATAGACTCAGGTGATTATTCCAAGTCTCTACCTAACAATTTAAGTCAACTGATTCTATTGATTGTACAAGTGTACAACTTTATTAACTTTACTTTGGACCCAACTTTGTTAGGTTCAGCATTTTCGCACTTTATGAAACCCGTGCATGATGTGTTAGTGGGAACCCTGGATCGTTTGTTCAGTTTCTATGGTGATGCATTAGAGAGAATCCCTCCTACTAAGGAGCGGCCCCTCAAGCTTTGCTATGAAGTGGTGAAACCGGAAAAGTTTAGGGGATTCCCGTGATTACATTTAATTTTCCAAATAATGTGGACATGTATCTGGATGTGGAGAGTACTTTTATTACTATTCCCCCAGAGGGCGAGAGGGCACAGGGCGGTTTCTGTTGTGCCGTGCTTGAGTCTCACCAAGGTTTTCCCAACATAATAGGAGCATTCCAACAAACCAACTTCCGATTTATATATGACACAAAAGATTTCACTCTCTTTTTTGCTAAAGAGGATTGCTTTCGTAGCTCTTGAGTCTTGAAGATATAAAATGAGATAGCTTGCTAGCTAGCGTGGTGATATATGGCCAGGCCTATATCCTTCAATTGGACATGTCTATATATGTGCCCTCATTTTGTGTTATCTAATAAGCAATGAAAATGATGAGATCATTCCTATATCCTACTATGCAGGCATGTAATCAAAGTTCTAAAATAAGACAAGCTAAATTTTAATGTGAAATTCTCAAAATCAAACGGTATATGGGGGTTAATATAAGAAAAAAAGAAGATAGACAACACGTATTTTTTATTAAAAAAAAACAACCAATAATCATGCAATGAAACACAATAATATTGTTTAAATTATATATATATATATATTATATGAGTCATTCAAGTACAATATTCATTAATTAATGAATATACGTCATTATTGTCAACACATTCTCATTTTGCATAGGCAATATATTATACAATTTTCAATAAATTCATATTCCTTCTTATGCATGCAAGTATAAAATATATAAATGAGATTTGCTACATGGACTAACAATGCATGGATTTCTTTGTAGAGTCATAAATTCAAAGTGGGATAAAGCCCACCCTAGTCCTAACTATAGGCCTATCCCTGCTATTATGTATTCATATTTCTAAATCTATACTCTAACACATTAAGTATTAAATAGTGTTACTGAAATTTGACACATCCATTTATTAAACGAACACATTTGTAAATCATATATTAATATAAATAGACTAAATTTGCCCTGATAAGTCATACCTATATTAATACATAGTTTACAAATGTGATTATGTACAAATTTGATCTTCCCAATTTGTTCTTTAATTGGGTCTTGGATGACAAGACCCGTCCCGACTACCTATTGGTAATCGTGCAGGTCCTGTTCCCGTCTGACAAGTACACGATAATATACCAGACTAGGGATAAAGAAACATACATATACTATAATTATAACAACAAAAGAACCTACTCTGATAAAACGAGAGTAAATGGCAGCGGATATGATATGCCCTATCTCCGAAGACTAGTCCCAATGCTTACGCAACCAGCCTAGAGGATCAGTAAAACATAAAAAGTGTGAGTGGACAAAAATAAATAAATTATAAATTCATTTTCCGAAATCAATAGTTTACCCCTAAGTTTTATAAAACATGGATGCATAATCAGTAAAATCATTTGTTTAAAGTAAAACAATATATAATAAACTTCTGGACGCAAACAATATTTAAAATCATTTGTGACTCATTCTCATGCCAAATTCAAGTCTCAAACCCATAACATAACCTGTCACGATATCCGTGCAACGCGTGCAAATAGGTTATAGGACAGCTCACATCCGAGCACGTCGCCATGAAAAATCAACGACCGACGTTCATATCGTCGTGAACTCGTCAGCGACTGATGTCATATATCAGCACTCCTAAGACTGTGTAACGACCCGGAAATTCGAAAAAAAAAGAAAGAAAAATTGGAAAGAAATGATGATTTTACCCTTAGTTATGGGGGGCAAAAGCTGACCTTTTGATCGGGACATCATTTGGATTTTTTGTAAGGATCATCGTGTAGATCTCGAGACGTTGAATCCGTAGATAGGCGGCATGCGTCAATCGGAGTTCGGATGACAAAGTTACGGGTCTGGGAATATGAAGGGCATTTTGGTAAATTGTGAGGGCAAGGGAAAAATGGTAATTTGGGGTTAATTGGCTGATTCAGCCACTTTTGATGAGTCCTAAGGTTTCTACGCGAAATCTGTCACTCAGCAGAAAGGTATTAGTGGCAGTTTCTGCTTAAACTAACTTAAATCAATTACATGAACAAATTACACCCTATATATATACATACATCTCTTGTGTGGGGGACGATGAACACTTGAACCCAGACCTGGAGAGAGACAAACTGAGAAGAACAGAGAATGATGAGGAAGAAAGGAGATAGAAAAATCGTGAAAAAGAACCCATAACTCGAAACCCAACCGTTTGAAATTCAAATCTCCAAAACAAATCAAATTTGAGTTTGTAAGCCATGACAAGGCAAAGTGAGGTTCAATTAAGTCTTCTGGGCTCAAGTCAAGTCTAACCAGTGCAAAAACGAAAGAAATTGGTGTCCTGTTAGCCATGAACAGACAGGGTGGAACTCGGGAATTTTCGAGCTTGAGTCGAATGGATTGGAGATATGGAACCATGAAATTGACATTGTAAGAACGTTTATAAGTATCCCACGATGCTTCTGGATGAATCAATTGCAAGAAAACAATTGGAATTGATCGAGATTGAAGGGTGAATAGTGCCTACGACAGAGAGGAAGTTGTGAAGTTGAATTCAATGGTTCGAGGTAAGTGATAATGAAATTAAGATTTCAGACCTTAAATTAGACGAATAACGATGCTAATTCACGGTTCAATTGTAGAAATCAAGATATAATTGAGGGAAATTTGACCGGGTTGCACCGCAGGACCCGTTTGCAGGGGAAACGGGTAGAGGTGACAGTGAACAGAAGCCTGGTTACTGTAGCTGGCGCGTGGGAGCGCGTGAGTGGGAATCCCGATGTGAGGTCAACACGATTTTTGTTCTATACAATGTAACGAACATTTTAGAGTTGGTTTCGAGTCGATCGGACACCGTTTCGATATTGTTTCGAGGGTCTGAAGGCTTATGTTATATTTTAAATTAATATTTAATTCCCAGAAAATTATGGGAAATTAATATGATATTCATTGAGTCATTAGTGACCCTTAATGATGATTTTGGGCAGGATTCATGATTCCTGGAAAGTACCAAAAATTACGGAAACGCGTGTAGCTCGGAAAGCGAGTAGTTTGGACGGTGTGTGAGTGGACGTTTGTTTTATAAACTGTTATGCATGCATAGTTAAATGTTTTACATGATCGATTGCATAATTTGGCTTACAATGATGCCATGGTAATTTGGCACGATTAGTTGTGATTTAATGATTATTTAATCGGCCTTTCAGGCACGGTTTACGAGGAATGTGCAAATGATGTTTTGGGTTAGGCCCGGAGTAAAAAAGGTTTCAAAAGGATATTTTGACTTAGTTTGTGAGTCAAGGATATGATTGATATGTGTTGGTAGTATGGATTGTATTTATGATTGTGGATACTGGACCACGTCTGGATGGTGCGAGTGCAGTTCCTAGACGTGACTCGGATGTTGCGTGAGTGCAGTTCCCGAGTATGTGGTACGTCTAGATGGTGCGTGTGCAGTTCCCAGACATGACTGATATGACTCGGATGGTGTTTGAGTGCAGTTCCCGAGGTTGGCCTACGCGTAGTGCGGATATGACTGCGTGATTGTTTGTGCACTTGTGAGTAGTGCGGATTGATTGATTGATTGTGCACTTGTGAATAGTGCTGTTTGATGTTGATTGTGATTGCGTACTAGTATTGAGTACGAGTTTTGGTTATTCTTTGTGTACTGGTATTGAGTACGGGTTTTTGGTCTTTGTGGCCAGGTTAATGTTTTCATATGTTTGGCTTGAGAGCCGGGATTTAATACTGTTCATGTGCTTTGGCTGGAAAGCCGGTGATTGCTATACATATGTTTTACCCTATGCATGCATGGTTTGATAAACTGGAGGGTAAATGTTGTATTTTGATAAATGTATTTCTAAAAATTTGTTTTGTCCACTCACACCTTTTCTGTTTTGATGACCCTCCAAGTCGTGGTACGACGTTCGGGGCTGATCGAGAGACGGAGGTATGAGCGGAAATCAGTGCAGTTATCCCTTGTCTGACAAGTACTGAGGGTAGTTTTGGGACTTCAGTTAACTTGTCAGACGGGAGCAGGACCAGACACGGTTATCAAAGTCCAGTTGGGACAGGTCATGTCACTGCTATGTTGGGTGACCTTCAAACTTTTCCAGAAATCGCAAATCTCCACCATTTTTCGCGATCCATCCATGGATCTTGGCCTACTAGATGAGAAGAACCGAAAACTGAGCTCAGAAGTAAGAATTCATACCTGGTTTGGCCAGAAAACGATCGTGAACATTCCATCCACCTTCCCGTTGACTACCCATTGCGTCTAGCCACCATCTCACTCTCAAACCGCCACAATTTGACTCACACGGCCATGAGGAAGCCATCCCTAGCCTTGAATTTGTCCAATTCGACCTCAAAATGGGTTACCCACGAAGAGGGAGTGCGTAGATCACATGGAAATAAAGAGAAAAATAAAGACCCAAATTGACCCATCGCGTGAGAGAAAACCCACCCTTTATACCCTAGACTTTTCTCAAAATTACTATTATGCCCCTATCGTTTCAGATCTGTAACCTCCGTTCACGAACTCTGATTTTCGCATACCCCTTGTTTACAAATTCATAAGTTCGAGCCTAAAACATCCAAAAGTATTTCCGAGAAAGGTTGACCAACGGATGACAGGACCCATCCCAATCCCCCCGGGATTAGTGCGGGATGACCCTGCTTCCGTCTGACACGAAGTGTCAGACAAGGGATATTTCCGACCTTTGCCCTCCCGGGCTATCAGAGTACGCCAGGATCCGGAGGAGGCATGTGATATCTCGATCTCTGCTACAGTCCACATCCGTTGTCAACCTGAAGGGTATTAAAAACAGAAAGACTGTGAGTGGACAAAAATAAAGATTTTATAAAACATTTCCATAAAAGACATTTATACCCTCCACTAAAAAGCATGCATGCATAGTAAAACTATTTATCCAATAATATATGTTAAAACACCCATAAATAGGGTCTCAGCCCCAAATTCTGTAAATACAAGTCACACGGGCTCCTGCCCAAAACCAATTTACAGAAAACCAGAACATAGTAAACATGTGTGGGATCTCAGCCCAAATCCATTTATCATCATAAAACACAGTTTCCCAAAACCAATTGAAATCATGTTTATCCATTATATTTCATATCCAGAACCTGTCACGGCAAGATAAAGCTACACGTGTGCTAACCGGGGTCTCAAACCCAAGTCTCTCCAGGGTCCACCCAGGTCAATGTCCGTAGATCAATGACCCTCCCTGGAGGTAACGAACCATGCCCATCCTGAGAGTAAGGAACCCAACTGGGGGGCGACTCCACTCAGTCAGTGCTCCGTGACTACTCCGGGGTCCACCCAGGCCAACGACCCTCCCCGGAGGAGACAATCATATATAAAGGATGGAATATGAAAAACCTTTTGAAACCATTCTTGAAACCTTTCAAGGATTCATGCCCGGCCCCCATAAGCCGTCATGAACCATAAAATCTTTTCATGGGTTCATGCCGGTTCCCATAAACCGTCATGACCCGTAAATCCATTTCAGGGGTTCATGCCGGTTCCCATAAACCGTCATGACCCGTAAAAACCATTTGTAATACATAACTGGGCCCTAGGCCCGAATCCACATACAAACTGGACCTCAAGTCCGATTCGTAAACCAACTGGGCCTTCGGCCCGACTCCGTAAATCAAATGGGTTTCGAACCCGAGTTTACCTTTTCGAATCCAAAACCATTTCATGAAATCATATCCAAAACCCCAGGTATGGAAAATCAGTGTAAAACCGAAAAATCGCGATTTACGTGCAAGCACGTAAATCGCCTCGAAATACGTGAAACCATATAATTCACAAATATCCAAATCAACATTATCAAATCAAATTCATTATCCTTTTGGGAAATCCAAAACCATTTCATTTAGACCAAATAAGACCTACATCCCTGTATAGGCACCGTATAGGGCCGAAACCTCGAAATACGTGCCTATACGTAACCGCACATCCAAATGCACTCATGGCATCACAAACAAGTATTTAAAACATATAATAAACATTTATGCATGCACCAATTTAGAAAACAAGGTCCACTCACAGACCGTCCGAAGCCGCGTCTCGATACGCGTGTCATACGGCTCCCCGAGCCGATCACCATCACCGGAACTTCCAAACCTGTCCAAATTAATTTATAGGGTTACTAACTACTTATATAACCCCTCACTGAAGCCCCGTAATTTTCCCGTATTTTTAACTATTTTTAATCCCGAACCTAAACCTTCCGATGCCCCGAAACATATCGAGACGGTGTCCGATCGACTCGAAACCAGTCCCAAAATGTTCGTTACATCGAATAGATGATTTCGTATGTTGAACACATCCCCAGAAACCCTAGCACGCGCTGCCACGCGCCGCCCAAAGGCCCCTGCGCGTGGGCTCACGCGCCGGTGAATAGTACATCGTTCCCAGCAATCGAACCGGTCTGGGCCGGCCGGTCCAGTCCGACCCCTGCAACTGGACCGGCGTAACCGGTCCAGGCCTCCTTCTCCCTCATTTTCGGTCCGATTTCTTCCATTCCAATTCCTAAATTCCTCTTTTAATCCTAGGAGTCTAATCATGTAAAGAAAACTAAGTTTAAGCCCCTAAATCGACCCGTTCTAAAACCCCTCACGGTCCCCATTTTTTCCGATTAACCCCCATGGCAGCTCAGCCCTTCACCGCCGTCCAAGGCTCCCCCACACACTCCTAGGGACCTAACCTAACAATTACCATCTAATCCCCAGATATCATCCCTAGTACCTAAAACCCGAAATGAAATTTTGAATGGAAGACTTACCCGCTCGGGTTTGTCTCCTCCCCGCCGCCGTGGACGGTGGTTCCGGCCGTCCAGCAACCTCCATCAGTCCTCAGTCATCTCCTGTGCCAGCCTCAAGTGAAACCAAGTGAAGAGAATGGGTTGGGTTGTTCAGAGGAGAAGAAATGGTGTGAGATCGGGTAATGGTTTGAAATGGAAGGAATGATCGATGCATGTATGTGGGAAGGTGGGCAATGGATGGGTGACACTTGTCACTCATCCATTGGCCTGCCAAAATATCTGGGTCCACACTAAAGACAAACTGTCCTCGTAAAACGTGTCGTCGTGAATAGTAACCAGGAACTTTCGTGAACCGTAACTTCGCCGTCGAACGTCCAAATTCAACGTGCCGCCTGTCTACGGATTCGTATCGTCCTCACCTACGTAACGGTCTTCGGCCCTCGGCCATCGGACCTCCCGGTCAGAAAGTCAACTTGTGACCTCCTATTCACCCAAATTACCAAAATGCCCTTGGGCTTCCGAACGTCATAACTTCTTCCCCGAACGTCATAACTTCTTCCTCGAACGTCGGAATTGAACGTGCCACCTGTCTATGAACTCGTGACGTCACGAACTACGTCACGATCATCGGTCAAAGTCCATTTGACCGCCCGATTGAAAAGTCAACGTTTTGCCACCACTAGGGGCAAAACGGGCATTTTGCATCGTTCGTCCGATTTCGCTCTACTAATCACGGATTAGCCTCACTAATCGTGATTAGTCACTAATCTAATCATGGAATTTGGGACGGGTCGTTACAACGGACCCCTCCAAAGCGGAGGGCAAAATCATCATTTATTAGGTAAATTCCAGAAAGTGACCTTAATTTCCGGTCCGGATTGTTACATTATAGCTTTCTTGTGTTATAGACAAAGTGCATTCAAATTCGTCTTTTATTCAAATGCGTAATTTCAAATTTGTATATATGTACTTCACAGTGCTGAATACCTGATAAAATTCCCTGTCACGCCCTCCCATGTGGAGCTGACGTGGCAACTGATGTCATCATGATATCATGGTGACATCACCACCCCCATCGAAAAAGATGAATGGCGTCACCACCGACGTCGATGTCTGGTTCACTAGGGACTGGTTGGAAACTGCTATTTTGGGTGACCTTCCAACTTTTCCAGAAATCGCAAATCTCCACCATTTTTCGCGATCCATCCATGGATCTTGGCCTACTCGATGAGAAGAACCAAAAACTGAGCTCAGAAGTAAGAAATCATACCTGGTTTGGCCAGAAAATGACCGTGAACATTCCATCCACCTTCCCGTTGACTACCCATTGTGTCTAGCCACCATCCCACTCTCAAACCGCCACAATTTGACTCACACGGCCATGAGGAAGCCATCCCTAGCCTTGAATTTGTCCAATTCGACCTCAAAATGGGTTACCCACGAAGAGGGAGTGCGTAGATCACATGGAAATAGAGAGAAAAATAGAGACCCAAATTGGCCCATCGCGTGAGAGAAAACCCACACTTTATACCCTAGACTTTTCTCAAATTGTTACATTATAGCTTTCTTGTGTTATAGACAAAGTGCATTCAAATTCGTCTTTTATTCAAGTGCGTAATTTCAAATTTGTATTTATTTACTCTGCATGAATAAATAGATTTATTCATCCAGATCAAAGATATATTTATGTGCCCTTTATTATATTAAGCACGTATACTAACTCCAGGATTTTATCCTGAGCTTTGACGATGATTTACTCTGCCATTGAAGATCTCTGATTCGATCAAATTCCAATTTTTTGGATTGTTCTTAACTGAAGATCTCCAAGCCCACCAAATCAATTTTTTGGGTCGATCTTGATCATTGTGGATGGCATCAACATTAGTTTGAGTTTGCCAAACCATCAATGATCTCGACTAGTCGCTTTATTCATCAATCTGTCCGTAGTCCTAGTCGCCAATCACCGTCCTCCACCTCCTCTTTAGTTGGTCGATTATTTTGTTTTTTGTTTTAATACAAAGATATGGGGAAGGGAAAGACATTATATTCATGGGCTATCTACCCTCGTCCTTTACGAACATTGAGCCTAAGACTTCTTATTATTTACCTTGTAAGCAGGAATATCTCACTAGATTGTAGAACCACTTCTTGGTCCCTTACTCTATAGAAATAAATTTAATTAAATTACACGATGGGAAAATAGTGGGCTGGAGTACTAGTCTAGTAGGGCATAGGATTATAGGTGGCCGTAAAAAGCAATAATATAGTGGGCTCCGTCACATGCCCATCCTATAGCCTCTTGCCTCTAAAGTTGTCAAGACAACTGAGAGCCCCAGAAAAAGGAAGAAAGTATATGACACCTAGTACCATTTGTACCAACTTCTGTCAACTCTGCTGCGCATGCTCTGTCCTTCCGTTTCCTTCGCTACACATTCCAGTGCTCTTTACATTTTTTTTCCTGCTCATAGGACGCATAGCTGTTAGCATCTTATTATAAAAACCAAAAACCCTAACGAAATCCTCCTTGTCCATCATCAATTACCAGCACAACAACCATTACCTTCAATCGCCTCTCCATGTTAAACTCCCATAAAAAGAAAATATCGCTTGTCAATGACTTACGTTAATCTAAATTATGTTATAATGAGAGACAGACTCACTTAAAGAAGAAAATTGATGTTTCTACTTAGAATTAATTGGTAATTGAAAATGACACCTAACTTCTTATTATAAGTCCACGTCTAATAAGTATCGAGAATATAAGAGAGTCCTAATACGTCAATTTATCCCTACTTTGAACTTGTACATCTTATTAAAAGGAAATTACATTTACATTTTTAATGAATTGACAATTAAAAAGTAACTCATACTCTTATAAATCGGTCAAAAATTGAGTACTACCTATTATCAAGAGTGTAGGAGGGACCAGAGAAAAGGCAACGTGTCTAGTTGACTAGGTAGGTTTAGAACTTTTGAGAGTGGCAAGGGCTATACATGATTAGCATGTACATGGAACTTCTCCCAAGAAAACCAACAGAGTCCCTTTCATTTCGAGGAATCTTTATCCTAGCGCCAAACAACACTGTTAGGTTTTCTCACTGATCAGATTCAGACACCAGCTTTGTCAGAAATCCCACCAAAAACATGAAACCCATGTCGTCTCACCGACTTTATTACATTTCGCGCCATTACTCTTTAATGCAGAACAGGTTAAAAACACAAATTAAAACCCTAACAACAAACAAACCCTGCCCTCCTTGATTTTCTCCATTAATGTTATATATATATATGTGTGTATATATAACGGGCCATCTTTATTTTCGCCTTTGGGTCTATCAGATTCTGTCATGCCATCTTTGTCAATGTCAAACCTGCCCTAAATCTCTTCTTATCATGTCCTCTATTTTAAACAGACCCAAATGCGGCTGGAAACTAAAGAGGGGAAATTAAAGATCAAGACTTTGAGATGTCCGGTGCAAATTCCTCGAAGAAGCCGGGTGGGATTCACGAGGTGAGATATGGGAAGGTTGTGAAGGTTCATGGAGGCCACATTTTGCGGTCGATTCCGGGGAAAGACGGCCACAGCAAGGTGCTCACT
The DNA here is from genome assembly GCA_032719365.1 of Prinsepia uniflora. Taxonomy (NCBI): domain Eukaryota; kingdom Viridiplantae; phylum Streptophyta; class Magnoliopsida; order Rosales; family Rosaceae; genus Prinsepia; species Prinsepia uniflora. Next base: position 2,167,096 of record CM064868.1, read on the forward strand.
TCCAAGGGTGCAAGAGACCGGAGATTCCGGCTGTCGGCTCCGACAGCTATTCAGTTCTACGATGTCCAAGACCGCCTCGGCTACGACCGGCCAGGTAAGGTGGTTGATTGGCTCATTGACAAGGCCAAAGCCGCCATTGAAGACTTGCCTGCTGGGAAACAGCTAACAGAGCAAGAAGAAGAGCATCCGCTGCAGGGGAGCAATTGTGAGCCCAAATTGATGAATGATGATAGCCTTAAAGAGGCAGTTGTTGTCGATGGTGATGGTTATGATCCGTATGAGTTGAGTCAAGTCAATTACTGTGAAGAAGCTTTCGATTCGGCATCGAATCATTTATCAGAATCCAAAGTGATGGAGATGGCTCAGATGCAGGGTTGGTTTCAGAGTTTGATGGCCGGTTGGAATTACAATGCAGGGGAAGCAGGGGAAGTTTGTCCTTTCAAATCATCCCATTTATCCCTTCAACATCCTTATTAATTTCTTCTTAAAGCTTCTTTTGTAACGTTAAGCCAAATGAGAAAGATTCAAATTCAAGTGTAGAATTTCGTACGTTGCAAATTTTTGTTTGGTTCAAGTGATTTTGATTGTGATCGGAGTATTATGAGATTGCTTTTCTCTTTCTCTGCTACTAAGTTCTTATATGTCTTGTTATTTCTCTATCAAAAATATTTGATTCCATATTCATATCATAATGCTGTAGAGAAAAGTACCTCTCTTGCTTTTGGCATCAATCGGCTGCTAAGCTGCATGCATTCAAGTGGAGTATACGGTATATTAAAGTCTTCGATAGCTCAAGAATTAGTGCACCAATGTATCAGATTTTTTAACAGTTGAATATAGGTATTTTAATGATATGAAGCAAGGTTTCATTGAAGCTGACATATGGTAATGGTAATTAGCTAAGCTACAGCAAATTATTAAGGGAAAAAAATTGAGATTGATTGCGATTTAATAGGCAATCAATCAAGAAAAAGAATGATGCAATCAACAGAAAATAACTCAATGAAACAAGCTTTGCAGCAGCAGAAATCAACTTCGCAAAAGAACAGTACAATATAATCAACCCAAACAAATAGAATCAATAGATTGTCTATTTACACCATAAATAGAATCAATTAGGATGCTCTAGTGAGTCCCAAATCCAGGTATCCTTTACGGCACACCCAAGCATATAACTTCCACACCACTCCATGTACAAGAATCAGAATCACAGCCTACATTAAGCAAAATGGCTCTTCCCTCAATTTTCTGCAATCTGGAACTGATAAAACAATGAAGACATTCTTATTTTGTTTCTACTGTTGGACTGGAATAACCAACAAGTCTATGTAACCAACAAGTCTGTTTAACTCTGACCATTTAACTCTTCAGTTTTAATGCTCTCTGCAGATGCAATTGGTTTTTCTTCATCAGCTGTGTAAGACAATCTCCGAGTCCTTGTAGTTCCCTTACCATTTGGTGAAGGGAGTTTAACTGCAACTGGAGCTTTTGCTGTCGGGGAATTTGTGTTCTTGCCAACCTTACTAGGTTGCTTACTCAATACTTTCTTTGGGCTAGGTGACTGTACGCGGCTTTCCCATGGACGAGCAGCAATCCATCGTTCCTTCCAGCTCCAACCCCAATTAGCTTTCCCAAGTTCAATACTGCCCAGGCCTTGGCTCTGGCTACAGTTGGCCCTCCACTAAAATCATGGGAATATGTTTTCATTTCGATTGATTCAAGGGCCATCATGTCAACAGATAAAGTAGATATGAAAAAATCGTATACCTGATGAGAAAAGGCATATGCCATAGCCCGCTCACGCTTAACTGCTGCTTCTTCTCTTTGATATATCCTCGCAAGAATTTCATCCATTGTTTCAGAGCCACCACACCATTCCACCTGTGATAGATTGACAATCACTCAGATAGGAGCATCATCTAGGGAAAAATATGCATAGATTTAGAATAAAAAAGTACAGTGAACCCAGCTTGTCATTTTGCATTCTGTCCTAGGTGTTGTAATTAATAAAAATGGCAAAGTTTAGCAATCAAGCATATCTGGTCATAAGGCTGATTATGAGGTGGCAATTCTGTGGCATAAGTGCATCAAGATTATGAACATACTTGCAGAATCCTATCAGAGGTTCCTAGATGTTGGAGCTGGTGGTATCACCTCTATGTCATGAAGCTTTGCTTCAAGTTTATGTTGATTATCTAATTTCTTCTGCTTGATTCGTCCTTCTGTTACCATACAGAGTCGGCGAGCTTTAATCTCAGTCTGTATCCTGCTCCATGAATGAAGATAGCTCAATGTAGTCGTAGATTGCTTTGTAACAGGATAAGCTTGAGTCAGTATTTGCAATCGTACAATCCCTTTCAGACGGTGTAAAGCTTTTCTGGCCTGCAATGGTCGAAAGAAAATATTACAAACACAAAAACCAGCACAACAAAAAGCTCTCCATGAATAGATGCCTATATTGCTCTACATCTAGCATGAAAGGACCGCTATATTCGGAATAGCTTGAATTTTCATTTGAGGCGTGAAAGGAAAAAAACTGCTTATATTACATCATTCAATTTAGTTCCAAATCCTCATCGCTGACCAAACTAAAAGTATTCACTAAATACACAGAATGCAAAACCAGTGACATAAAAGAAACTCCAAAGAATTATCCGGTAACATAACCAGTGTTGGATTCCATAACCTGTAATTAAACATACCATATATGCACGGAAAGCAGTCTGAATCTGAATGGCAGCGACTTCCTCATTGGGCAATCCACGATTTTTACCATTTGCAAAACTAGACTTTTTCAAATTTGTGGAATTTGATTTTCCGTTCACTGAAGCTCCCTGTCAGCAAAAGAGTGAAGCGTAAGAATTACAATTACATAGCAGCTTCAGTACTGAGATATTACATATAAATTCCTAGCCTTTATAACTAAGAAAAACTACATTATAATCCTAAACCTTCATAAAACTCATTTAAAATTTCCAAATTCCTAACCCGATTTCCATCCTATTCTTGAAGCAAAAAGACATATTTCAGTCACTTGATTTCAATTGGTCAATGCTAATTATTGAGTGATACTTAGATGAATGCTCCAAATCTGCATTTCGTTTCAATTTTGGACTGAAAAAAAAATATTGATTAGTGCGTAAAATTCACATTTTTAAATTGCATTCCCTCAACAAAGGTAAACCAGGAATGACAATTTGGAAGCTCTGTACCTTCGATCGTTTTGAATTGCCATCCTTTGGTTTCTTTAAGCCGATTAACGTCTTAAACCAACATCCAGAACCCATAGCTGATAGTGATAGTCTGTATCCAATTTAACATAAACCTGACAGTTAAATTCGATCACCGTCAGCATTCAGCAAAAGAATTAAAGCAGAGCAGGCAAAACCAGTACTAAACTGTTGACCAATCAAACAGTCACTCATTAAGGAAATCAATCCAACGGTAAATTATGAAGCATACATTATTGATTACAAGTAACCCAGTAATCGAAAAGCCGAACAGATACGAATCAAAGGACAGCAAGTTGCACTAACAGAAAACCAATTGAGTGAAAAACTGAAAACACACAGAAAGATACATATGCACCGAGTCAAATGCAAGACACAATCTTTAAGGGATTCATCACCCGTACCAATTGCTTTCTGAAAAAGCAGTTCTACATTTAGAAACCAGATCCTACCCAAATCTCCCAAACGCACAAACTGGTTATCTCCAAATCACACTCTCAACTCACAAAGTAGGCAAAAGAAAGCAAAAGCAAAGAAAAGGTCATATGGGTAAGACTCGAACATTCCACAGGAGGTTGAGACAGCCCAGAAGACCCAGAGTTTTTGGGAAATGGGTGTTCAAAATTTTGGAGCAAAAGTGTTTGTGGGCTGGGCAGTTGTAATTAGTAGCAGTAAAGAAGAAGCAAAGCCCCAGGGGAGGAGGGTGGGGGAGGAGAATAAAAGGTGGGTGTGGTGGCATGTAGAAATGTAGATTGCCATGGCCCATCACCAACCTTTTTTCACACAAAAAAACATAAATCTTGAACTTGCAATATCAAAAATATATTATGTCTCTCTTTTTTTAAAAAAATTATCTCCCCCACCTCAATTATAGGGTAGGCTCAACCATGTTCGCTAATCAAGCTCAGATGAAATGAGGACTTTAACAGTCTATTACGTGTATTTGTGTGTACGTGTGGGCGTGCGGTGGTGGTGTGCGGTTGTTGTTTGGTGGTGGGGTTTGTCAATTATGAGACTTCAACAAAAGCAGGCTAAAGCGATTGCAGAACAAATCCATGTCGCTGTCTGATTGAGATTGGCTGCCTTTCTTTTATCCCAATCTTCGTCTTCTCCCTCCACATTTCTAATATAAGGTTCATCTTCATCTTGCTTCAAATCTTTATCAAAATTAACAAAAGAATATAGCTCTTTATAATTATTTTTAAAAACATACAGATTAAGAAAACCCCTCAACAATTTTTTTATACATTGTGGATATTGATAATATTTTTTTTATAAAAATTGAAATCGAAACTTGAAAGTAGACGAAAAAAATAAATAATATTAGACAGTAAGATTAAGAAAAAGGCAATCCAATGCAACAACATAACTTGTAAGCAAATTAATAAAAAGACATTATTTTTGTAACTTTCATGATACTGAAGTACTTAAAAGTTATGCATGCTGCTCCTAATTAAGGACTAGAATGTTGCTTTGTCTATGTTGGTTTATGCATTTGGACATTCTGCTCTTGTTGGGTTTTCAACCACACTGTGTGTTTTGGATTGTTCTTCATTTAAAATGTATTAATAAATGACTTGTCAATTAAAATTAGGGCAATTAACTAATAGATCCTTATTAACATATAACTTTATTCAAAAACTTGCATATAGAAAAATTAAATTCATATGTCTTTTGACTAGTCAAGGGACTATACAATTTAAAACAGACCATAATTTTTATATAAATTACAACTAATGTCATTTAATTATAAACTAGTACAACAACAATAAAAAAAACACTTACCAAAATTTATCATGATTTTAACATTACTTTTTATTTTTATTTTTTTTATTATAAGATTATATTGATGATTATGAAAACATTACTCCTATTTATAATTTTTTTTTTCACTTGCTCATTTTAAAAGTAATATGAGTATCTAATCTAATTTAAATAAGAAAATTAAAAGCAATAATTTTTCAAAAATAATTTTAAATTTAAAAATTCTTTATCTTCCAACATTAAATAATTTGGTTAATTTTGTATAATTTAGGGTTTAATTCTTGAATTTTGTGCCAAAATTCAAGAATTAAATCCTATGTCGTACGATTATCCACCGTCATCTCAAGCCCCCTCCCCCCTCCCCCTAAAAAAAAAATTATATACCCTACCATTGAACCCCAGACAATACGGACTTTATTTTTATTTTATAGAAAATTTCAATTGTAACTATAGACAATATATATACATATATAATATTTATTATATGCATAATATAATAAATAGCCCAAGAGGCCCAAAAAAAAAAACAAACACTAAGGGGAATATGGGGCAAAAAGGACCAAAAATTTTTTTTTTTTTTTTTTTGAAGGAATTCTCAATAACTCATTCATTCTTTTTATTGAGATATAAAAGGTAAATTCAAGAATTAAACCCTATGTTATATATACCCTACTATTGAATCTCAGACAATACGGACTTCATTTTTATTTTATAGAAAATTTCAATTGTTATATATACATATATAATATTTATTATATGCATAATATAATAAATGGCCCAAGAGGCCAAAAAAATCAAACACTAAGGGGCACATGGGCAAAAAGGACAAAAAAATAATTTTTTTTTTTAATTTTTTGAAGGAATTCTTAATAGCTCACTTATTCTCTTTATTGAGATATAAAATGGTATATGTGAAATTTATTACTTACAAATTCTGTTTAGGGACTTTTGAATAAAAAAAAGTTTGATGTAACGTCTTATTTTATTTAATATACAAACATTAAAAGTTTTAAATAAAAATAAAAGTTGTTAAGGGTGTAATAATAATTTACTCTTAAAATTAATAAACAACTTTCGATAAGTAACCACTGAAACATAAATCACACTTTGGTAGCCCGTACAACGGTTAAATAGTTAATAGGCACCATAAATGACATTGTATGTCTGAAATGACTCATAATCTTTTGGTTAATGTGTACTTAAAATATTTCGCGAAATCTTAAAGAACACATTCTAATTAATATTGTGAGTTAACTCATGATTTTCAATCGGTTTTTAAAACTCTAGTAAAAAAAACATTAAAATACTTATTCTATTTTCATTCTCAGCACCATATAAGATGCTTTGAAAATTGAGGGGAAATGTTTCAAATAACATTTGAACCCTAGCATCATTTCTAGATCCCATTATGAAATTTCATTGAATTTCAAGTTTTTCGTTCAAAAAATACATAAAAAATAGTTAATCGGCACTTAAGATGGTAGGATATGTCTCAAATGGCTTACAAAACTTTGGCTAATCTACAGTTAAATAATTTTACAAAATCCTGACAGTCGCATTTTTCACAAAACTTGTGAGCTTTAACTCACATTTTGAGTTGATTTTTAAAATTTCGACAAAAAAATTAAAATACTTATTCTATTTTCATTATCATCACTCGATAAGATACTCTAAAATTGAGAGGGATGATTTCAAATGATCTTCAGACTTTAAAGTCACTTTTGCACCCTGGTATGAAATTTCATTAAAATTCGAGTTTATTTATTAAAAAATGCATACAAAATAGTTAATGGACACTCTAGATGGCATGAAATGTCTCAAATGATATTTGGATCCTAGAGTCATTTCCGGACACCATTACAAAATTTCATTAAAATATGAGCTAATTTGCTTAAAAAATAATTTTAAAAAATAGTTAATGGGTACCCAATGTGACATACATGCTTCAAATGATTTATTGTACTTTGACTAATGTGTTGGGAGGGGAATGGCCTTTGTACCCTAAAATCACTTCCGAATCTTATTACAACATTTCATTGAAATTCAAGGTTTTTTTTTTCTTAAAAAAATTCATAAAAAATAGTTAATGAGCACCTTAGATGACATGACTTGTCTCAAATAGCTTATCACACTTGTTTAATGTGTAGTTAAAAAATTTCACAAAATCTCAATATAGGTAAAAATAGAGAACAAGAATATGCAATCTACTTCTAATAATCATAATTCTTGCAAGTGCACAAATCGACTAAGATAAGAAAAAACAAAAAGACTCCAAACAAGCCTCACGGCAACAAAGCAATAAGACAGATCGATAATACAATGCCATCAAGCATTGGATGCTTGACAAACTTGGTGGTGCAGTTCCTAACTTGATGGGAAAGTTTGGACATATAAGACATATCCTTCCGGTTTTATGGATGTTGTTTCAATTTCAAAAAGGCAAAAACTATAATAATTATTTTCTTAGAAGAACGCCCAGAGCTTCCTAAAGGGCCGATGTCCCTATAACAACTCGGAATGACCTTATTTTATTCTTTTTATTTATTTATTATTTATCGTTAATAGTGACTTAATTATTTTCCGAGAAGAACACCCAGAACTTCCTAAAGGGCCAATGCCTCCTAACCAATGATTTTCAGATGAAAACAATCCTCTAATTGAATGATAAATATGATTTACTTCGGACGTTAACATATAACAATGAAGAACTATCTAGCTAGTATGGATCGAGAATTATCATGACGGAGTAAGACACTTTAATAGAGGAGGTTGCGTTGAATCTTTAGGATTTATTGTGGAAGGGAACAATTGGAGGAATCCATGTTTCAGCTTCAATCAAAATTATTAGGTATTCTTTTATTATTTTTTTATTTTTTAAAATAATTGATTTTTTTCTTTTGTTTTATAATTAAGAGAAAAATATGAAAATAAAATAAAATGACATGTCTAGTCCACATCACATGCCACATGTGTTGGTATAAAAGGATTTGGGAAAGTAGTGGGTGCACATAATGATATTATTATTTTTTTAAGAAAAGGTGGTACTTTAAAATAAAGAGCTGGTAATTGTAATTCACATTAATTAGGATATCAACTTTACATACAATCGAGAGTGTGGATGTGTTCGTTCCTTCATTATTGATTATCGATTTTTTCTTCTTCTACATATCTAATAATTAGAATTATTAATTTTTTAAATTAACATGTATATATCATATATGCAAACATTATCTCCTTATTACGTTAATGTTGATGTTGATGGTGATTTTGATGTTTTATCATTACCCAAATATTATCTTTCTTGTTTGACTTTTGATATTAAAACCATACTATATAAGTTAAAGATATGCATGCATTGTTCAATTTTAGTATCTCTTTGATTTTATCGTATCTCTTTGATTTTATCCTTACGTTGTTTTTATTTTCATTACATAACACTCCAAATATTATCTACCTTGTTTGACTTTTGGTATTAAAACCATACCACATCAATTATATATAGTACATACATGCATTGTTCAATTTGATTTAAAAGTAAAGACAATGTTAGGAAGATAAAATTTGTTGATCATCACATTTGTAAACCATATATTAATATAAAAAAGACTTATCAATACAAGGAGAGAGTGATCATAATGATCAGAAAGATATGAAAGCAAAGTGAGGCCTGGCCATATATCTTCAAGACCCAAGAGCTACGAAAGCAATCCACTTTAGCAAAAGAGAGAGTGAAACCTTTTGTGTCATATATGAATTGGAAGTTGGTTTGTTGGAATGCTCCTATTATGTTGGGAATACCTTGGCGAGACTCAAGCACTGCAAAACAGAAACCAGAAACCGCCCTGAGCCCTCTTGCCCCCCGCCAAAATAGTAAAAAAAGCACTCTCAAATTCCAAAGCCATGTTCACATTGTTCGGGAAATATGAAGGTCTAATTGACTCACAAATGACCGTGGACCAAAACCAAGAACCATCACTCCAGATATCTCATTATAATCCTAGCAAACGACACCTGAAATTAAATATATATACTTTAGAAACCTTCGTTTCACATAACGTGACATAAGTACCTGAAGCTCGAAACGGCTCATCTACGGACTGAAAGCAATGGTGAAGACGACAATCTTCGCATTGAAGCCATGTGAGGTCGGATCCGGTGTCAACTAGGAAGTCGTATAAATCCCTTGTGTCGCCTTCTGGAGGCTGTGGAGCCGGTGGCGGATCCGTTCCAATGCCAATCTGGACAGTGTACATATACAAGTCTTGGTAAGAGTTCATGAACATACGGATAGTTTCAGGACTATAAGATGACGAGGTTCCATTTGTGGAGGATGATAATGCTACTCTTATCACGTCATTGTGCGCTGTAGACTGGCGAACAAGAGCGTCAATTTTTTGGTGGAAAATGAGGTTTGGTTGGTATGATGGTGACTGCGGGGAGTGTCTATGGATGAGCTCAATGGTCAAGCCACCAGGCTTTGCATATGATGACGATATTATTAGAGCTCAATGGAATGTGTTTTCTTTGGAATCTTGCTTCTTCTTGAGCAAACTGACCTTCAAAATATTAAAAAGGGATCTGATACCAAAATGTCCCATATCGGAAAAGCACAACTACAATTTGTGCCTTATAAGATCTTGGGCTACTCCCCCTGATGGGTTTCCCTCATTAGTGGAGGAGAGAAAAAGAAGGAAAAATAAATAGTAAAATAAAATGAAAGAAAGGACGGGAGAGTTTGAAGAAAACGAATGGATCGAAAGAAAATGAACAAAACTCTCCTTCATGCATGACCACCAATTAGCTAGAAATGTTGGCTATAAAAGCCGTAGTCTTCTTTTAGTTCATTGCATCCATTTAGAAAGCCAAAACTTAGAAAGTTTTGAGAGATAAGAAAGTCTCACTTGTGTGTGAGAGAAATTCTCTTGAGAGAAAAACCAAGAGAGAGTTTATCCACTGGTGTTTGGTGAGATTATAATTGTATTCCATTATTTTTCTTAGTGGAAGATAGAGTGTTATTTTTGCCTATTTTATTTACACAAGGCTGGGAAAAGTCATATCCTGGGAGTGCCATATTTATTTATTGGCTCTTTTATTTTTCGCCATCTTTCCCAACAAGTGGTATCAGAGCTTCGACTATAAAATATATATATATATATATATATATATTCTTGTGTAATTTAAGATGGAGGAGTCATCGTCATCATCATCAGCAACAATGTTAAAGTTAACTGCATCCAATTACTCCATTTGGAAGCCAAGAATGAAGGACATCCTTTACTGCAAGGATTTGTATGAGCCCCTTCAATTGCTGGGACAAAAACCAGAAGGGAAGTCAGACGATGCATGGAGCATTCTGAATAGAAAAGCTGTCGGACAAATCCGACAATGGGTGGATCAAAGTGTGTTCCATCATGTGGCACAAGAGACGGATGCATACAAATTATGGACAAAATTGTCGTCCATGTACGAGCGGAAGACCACTCAAAATAAAGCATCGGTTATCCGACGGTTGGTAAACCTTAAGTACAGAGATGGTCGAAGTGTTACCGAGCATCTCAGTGACTTCCAAGGTTTGATCAACCTGTTGACGAATATGCAAATGGTGCTTGATGATGAGTTACAAGCACTAGTGTTACTCAGCTCTTTGCCTGATAGCTGGGATACACTAGTAGTATCTTTAAGCAATTCAGCTCCTCAAGGTGTTCTTACATTGGACATAGTTAAAGATAGCATGTTCAATGAAGAAGCAAGGAGGAAAGAACAAGGTGTAGTAGCCAAGTCAGAAGCCCTCGTCTCAGAGTATCGTGGACGGCCTAGCAATAGAAAATTTCACAAGCGAGACAAGTCAAAGGGCAGGTCAAGAGACGGCTCGAGAGGGAGGTCCAAGACAAGAAAGGACCTAGAATGTTACCATTGTGGCGGGATAGGCCACATGAAGAGAGAGTGCAGGTTGTTTAAAAGAGAGCAAGATAGAGGTAACGAAAAGAGTGATGCCAGGCACACGACTGCAACTACCTCTGGTGGAAATGAGGTAATTATTTTATGTGGTGATGGCTTCGTTAATTTTTCCTCTCAAGATACATGCTGGATAGTGGATTCTGGTGCATCATTTCATGTCACCTCACAGAGGGACTTCTTTACATCTTACACCAATGGAGATTTTGGTAATGTGAGGATGGGAAATGACAAATTGTCCAAGATCGTGGGAAGAGGAGATATTTCCCTTGAAACCAACACAAGTTGTCAGTTGGTTCTCAAGGATGTGAGACATGTTCCAGACATGGGTCTCAATCTAATCTCCATTGGATTACTTGACGATGAAGGATACACCAATGTCTTTGCTGAAGGGAAATGGAAACTCAGCAAGAACTCTCTTGTCCTAGCATGAGGGAAGAAGGAGAACACCCTATACATGACACATGCAAAAGTCAGTAATGGGTACGTAAATGCTCTCGCAGAAGACTCGATTGAGCTATGGCATAAACGGCTCGGTCACATGAGCGAGAAAGGGCTGCAAATTCTAGCCAAAAGAGAGGCACTGATCGGGATGAAGAAAGGAATGCCTCTAAAATCATGCACGCATTGCTTGGTTGGGAAGCAACATAGAGTTTTGTTTCAACATGGACCTGCACAAAGAAAATCCAATGTATTGGACGTTGTGTACTTTGATGTTTGTGGTCCTATGACCACTAGTACTCTTGGTGGTGCAAGATATTTTGTTACCTTCATTGACGATCATTCCAGGAAGGTATGGGCTTAAGCACTTAGAACAAAAGATCAAGTGTATGAAGTTTTCAAGCAATTTCATGCCAGCGTTGAACGAGAGACTGGTAGAAGCTTGAAATGTATTCGCACCGATAACGGAGGAGAATATATGGGGGCGTTTAGAAACTACTGTAGAAGTAATGGAATCAGGCATGAACGATCTATTCCGAAGACTCCTCAGCATAATGGCATAGCTGAGAGAATGAACAGAACAATTGTTGAAAGAATAAGAACAATGTTATCTCATGCCAAGTTGTCTAAAAGCTTTTGGGGTGAAGCCTTGATGACTGCGGTTGATCTAATCAACATTTCTCCTTCAGCACCTTTGAATGGTGATGTCCCAAACAAGTTCTGGTCGGGAAAAGACGTTTCCTACAATCATCTGAAAGTTTTTGGTTGTAGAGCTTTTGTTCATATTCCTAAAGACGAGAGATCCAAGCTCGACGCGAAGTCGAAAGAATGTATCTTCGGGGGATATGGGAATGAAGAATTTGGTTACAGGTTATGGGATCCTATAGCTAGAAAGATTATTAGAAGTAGAGATGTTGTCTTCTTTGAAGATCAGAACATTGAAGACATTCGAAGAGGTGATAAACCTGATAATCCTAGAGAATATCCAGCTAACTTGGATCCAATTCCTTCCCCATTGGAGCACAATGACGGGCGAGATGAACCCAATGATACTGATGATCCAGTTAATGAACCTATTATTAATGAACCAGTTGATGATGAAGTGAGTGATGGTCTGTAACGACCCGTCCCGAATTCCGGGATTAGATTAGTCACTAATCTTGATTAGCGAGGTTGAACGGTGGTTAGTAGGGCGGAATCGGACAAAATGTGCAAAATGACCGTTTTGCCCCTGGTCGTGGGCAAAATGTTGACTTTTTGTTCGGGCGGTCAAATGGACTTTGACCGATGACCGTGACGTAGTTCGGGACGTCACGAGTTCATAGACAGGTGGCACGTTCGATTCCGACATTCGTAGAGAAAGTTATGGTGTTCGGAAGTTGAGGGGTATTTTGGTAATTTGGCTTATTAGGGGCCAAATGTTGAATTTCTGACCGGGAGGTCCGATGGGCGAGGGCCAAGGACCGTTACGTAGGTATCGTCGATACGAATCCAACGACAGGCGGCATGCCGAAATCGGAGTTACGACGACGAAGTTATGGTCAAGGAATCGGGCTCGGTTTACCGAACGAACCGGGATTAAAATAATAATAAAATATTGAATAGTGATTATTGAATCTGAACCCTTGGATGAGTGACAAGTGTCACTCATCCCTTGATTTGGGGCTCTAAATCTGGATCATGCTTCCATTAATGGGTTAAAATACAATTTATCCCCTCTTTTAATCTCAGCCCTCCATCTCACTCCCAGATTGCATCTGGACCGTCCATCTCATCTCATCCCTTCCTTAATTAATTTGATCAGTTAATCCCCCTCTCTCATTTCTCATTTCACCGTGAACGACTACCACCCCAAATCCACTACCCATCCAACCCGCACCAACTAAACCTACACCATTACTAGGCTAAGTCCGGTGGGAGATTTGGGCACCTGAGGAATGACGGGAGACGGCGGGAGACGGCAGCGGACACGGCGGAAAGGAAAAACAGGGGAGGTCCAAAACTCAGAATTCGGAAGTCGTTTTGGGCTGGTTTTGATCGTTGTAAATGGACGTAGGATGTTCCTGGAGTCGAACTGGGCATGCTGGTGGCCACGGCGGGAGCCACGGCGGCGAGGTAAGCCTCGAACCCGTGAGTCTGTTTTCGGGTAAAAATGGCAGGATGGGTTCTAACGTACTACAATCGATCTTGTGACCAGGATGATGATCTAGGGGTTGAGACGAGCCTTTGGGGATCGTTTTCGAAAGGAATGGTGGCCGGGATCGTGCAGACACGACGGTTGCAGGTGGCCGGTCTGCACACCTCCACGAACAGGTAGTCAAACGTGTTGGTTTCTCAGTTTTAAAATCATGGATCAACTGGAATTAATGAGACGATCTTGTAGGAACAAACGGAATTGAAAATGATCGAGTAATGGCTGAGAACCAGTCGGGTTGGGCCGCGGGTCACGGTGACCCGTTTATCAGACAACCGGGTCAGAACGGTGACACTGTTCACGGCGCGTGAGTTTCACGCGCAGCCACTCACGGCGGCGCGTGACGGCGCGTGGGCACGGATCTCGAGGTGAGGTCAACATGACTTCTGTCCTATTTAATGTAACGAACATTTTGGGATTGGTTTCGGGTCGATCGGACACCGTCTCGATAGTGTTCGGGATGTCCGAAGGTTTTAAATTAAGTTTAAAAATAAGTAAAAATGCGGGAAAATTACGGGACTTTGATAGGATGTTAATGATGAGGTTAGTGACCCTCTAATGTGATTTGGACAGGATTGGGAGTCCCGGTGATAGTGGTGTGGCCCGGGAGGGCTGGTGGCACGCATATCGAGGCACACGGTTAAAACGGTCTGTGAGTGGACTTTGGTTTTATAAATTCTATGCATGCTTAAATGTTTTACATGGATTATGATTGTGATTGTATGATGTTGGTTTGGTTGTTGGTAAATTGTACGGTTTCACGTATTTCGAGGCGATTTACGTGCTTGCACGTAAATCGAGGTTTCCGGTTTTACATGGATTTTCCATATTTATGACTTGGATATAATGTGATGAAATGGTTTTGAAATTGGAAATATGAACTCGGGCTTGAGGCCCAATTATGTTGGAAATTTCGGACTTGGAGTCCATTTGAAATCGGGCCGGGGGCCCAGTTGGTTAATGAAATCGGGCCAGGGGCCCAGTTGGTATGAAATCGGGCTGAGACCCATTTGAGTTATGTTATCGGGCCAGGGGCCCAGTTGATTTACGAATTCGGGCTGTGGGCCCAGTGGGTTTATAAGTCGGGCCGTGGGCCCAGTTGGTTTACAAATCGGGCCGTGGGCCCAGTGGTTCATAAAATCGGGCATGAGGCCCAGTTGGATAATAAATGTGATTTCGGGTCAGGGACCCTATATTTAATAATTGTGATTTTGGGTCAAGGACCCTAAATGGAATTATGTGGTTTTATGGAAATTTCGGGCAGGGCCCAATGGTAATAATATGATAAAAGGATTAAATAAAACTGTTTTCCATATACCATCTGGACACAAGGATATATGATGGTCTCCTCCAGATGTCTGGGACACTGGGGAAGTCACGGTGCATTGCCTGCGAGGGGTCATTATACGGAGCAGCCGGACCGTATGATGACTCAGGAGCAGGATTGCTATGATTGACGTCAGGGACGTCAGACATCAGGGATGTTAGATATATGGACCCGGAGAGACCCCGGGCAGCACGCGTAGCTTATGAAACCGTGAGATATGACGTCAGGGACGTCTAGCGTCTGGGACGCTAAGCATCTGGGATGCTGGTGATGGTAATGGTAAAATATGGATTAATGAATAAAATGGCTTATTGGTTGGATATGTGTTATGTGGTAAAAATGGATTATTGGTTATGAAATGGTATATAGGGTCGGGGACCCTAAATGGTTTTGGATTTTGAATTGATGTTCATTTATGGTCGTGGGTGGTGACCCACATGGTTTTAATATGTATGGTGGTGGTATTCCACAGTTTTGGGCTGAATTCCCACACTTGGCTTTTGGTTAACGGTTTTTGGGCTAAGACCCTAATGGCTCGGTTGAGCAAACGTTTTGGTTACTGGTTTTTGTGGCATGCATACGTTTTTATTGGAGGGCATAAATGTCTTATAAATGTATTTGGGTAAACTTATTGGTTTTTGTCCACTCACAGCTTTTGGTTTTAATGCCCTTCAGGTTGATCACGGATGCGATTGCAGCAGGGACTGGGACATTGCACACCTCCTCCATCGATCCTTGCGCACTCTGGATGCCCCGTTTGGGCAGTGGCTCTTGGTCATCCCTTGTCTGACACCCCTGGTTGGACGGGAGCAGGGCACATTCCATGGTAATCCCGGGGGGATTGGGATGGGTCCTGTCAACTTGGTATCAGAGCACGGTTGCTCTTTTGTGTGCGCAGGTCGAGGGTGTGATGTCTCTTTGGGCTGCAATTCGTTATCAACCTGATAGATAGTTTTTGGGTTTGGATAGTGCATGGAGTGTGATTGGCCCGATACGCCGTGCATTAATGTGATTCGACCCAAGTGGGGTTGATTGTGGTGAACTGGTATTGTGGGACCGTCGGTTCGGTCATGTGATATTGGATTGTTGTGCTGCTAGGTGCAGCCAGGTTCGGGGAACCTCATGTGAGTAATGGTCTAAAATGTGAACCCTTGTGGTGGTTTCTAGTGTGAGGGATGTTGGTTCATCGGAGTTGGCCGATGACCTAGTGGTGGAACCCACGTTGATGGGATGGTAGGATTGGATTTGACGTCTATTCGATGTCTAGACCGCGGGGTCGGTCAGGTTGTGGATTTTATATTACGGAGAGCTGTTTGGTTCGGTTGAACCATAGGGTGTGATTGTGGAACCCTAGTGTTAAAAGGTAAACCTTAATTGTGGTTAGTGGATGAGAACTTGTGCTGCGACGAGCGGCTGAGGTCATGGATGACCATGTGGATGGCTCTGGTGAGTCTAGGCAGAACTATGGGATCCGATTTACGGATACGGTTCTGAGATAAATTGTGGAATCCCGTGTTGGATCGGGTATTGGTGTGATGTGTGGATGCGGATCTCGATAGTAATGACAGTTGGTCGGTAGTCATATGGAGATGACTGGCTATCGAGGGTAATTAGTGTGGTTCTGATACTTGGGGATCAGGGGACGTTCAGGGAACGTTCATTTTCCTGATGTGGATTGTCAGAGTGGTGGTACCCATAGTCGTGAGGTACGGGATCGTCGTTCGGTATGAACGGAGATCCAGGATTGTCGTATTTGCACACGGTGTGCAAGTATGGATGTTTGCGGGTTGGTACTTTTGTGCTGATGCTAGTATGGATGCCTGTGTGCTGATACTAGTGTCGTTGATAGTGTGTTGGTACTGGTACTAGCGCTGGTGCAAGTGTCGGTAATGGTGTTGACGATGAGCCACAAATTGGGGTGTGACTCCGTCGTGATGAACATATGTTCGGTCCTTGAGATTCGGTAGTGGTTGAGTGATGGACTGGATGGGTTCCAGTTAAGATCGTAATGTGTTGGGATAAGTTCCAATAGTGGTGAGATAACCAGTAAGGAGTGGATTAAAAAGGGTATAATTGAGACTTGAGTACTTTTGGGATGACGTCCCCTACGTCATGATAATTGGTGGATTTGGGGGAGTTGTTGGCAACTCCAAAATTTGTGCGATTTTATGTTTTTAAATATCCCTAAAATGTACATGGAAATGATTAAAACTGGAAAAGACGAGGAAAAACCATTAGTGGTATAAAGGTAGGAATTTGTAATTGAGAACTTGAAAAACCGAGTGTTGAACCTGTAAAGGTCGGGATGTGCCAACGGAACAATAACGGATTGATTGTGGACACGGGGTTGTCCAAGTGAATTGAGGAGGTAGGAAGTCTAGTGGTTAGACTTGACGTCTTGTTGGGAGCATATCTGTTTCCAACATGGTTGGAACCTTAGTGTCGAAGAGAGTTGTGATTGGGGAACGAGAGTGGTGTTCGTTTTTGGTGATTGGTATTCCGAAGTCATTGGGGTTGACTTCTTGCTTTCTGCCCTGGCAGACATTGACTGTAGTTACCAGTACGTTGAGCGTGTATTGGTTGGTGAGCTCTTGTGTGTTGCGAGGTCATTAGGAGGAGCTACGTGTTCGAAATTAGGTAAACGAGATTTTTCATTTTCTGCTTGGTGGCAGACGATGTTGGGGTACATGGCATGGTGAGAGCAGTGAGTTTTGTTGCATCCACGTAGGATGAGTATTGGTGTCATTATTTTGGATCATCCTTGGTTTTCCTAGGTGGAATGATAAGGATCGATACGAACTTGGGTGTGTGAGTCGTAAATGACGAGATTAAACTTCTTTTCGAAGTGGGGCCCGTATGGTATTCTACTCGGGTGAGTAGGTTTTCAAGGTAGTTGAATTTTGTCAACCTTAGACGTGTGGAGGTTGGATTGGCTTCCCTATGAAGTCAATCAAGTGTATTGAACGGGTAACCGATAGGTTCGGTTTTGGTGTGTCTTGGTAAATGTGAACGAGATTTCGGGATTTGGAATCGAATTTCTGGGTGACGATTCAGGATTCGATTTTGGAACTTGAAAGTATATTTCCGGGTTTGGGTACGGAATGGTTATTCCAAATGCTAGCTTACGGAATAATGATTTCGGATTCGGATTTGGATATGAATTAAAATGTGATGTCTGGGTTTGGATCCGGGATTTCTTACAAAGTTGCGGATTCAGATTCGGAATTGGAACTAGATGTTGGGTGGAGTTTCGATTTGCCTCATGCTGGATTGGGCAAACGTACTCCATTATTGGAACGCGTTCGGCTATGACCTAGGTGGTTGTAGTCTGGTTATTAGGTAGATGTGTGTACTTCGTACATGGTTCGAGGTACAATACCTTGTAGACTTGTGATGTCTAGTTACGGTATACGGGATATACCCGAGGTGTGTTGGTGAACGTGTTGGTAGTCGGATTGGTTCCGATACCATGTGATTGGTTGTGGACCGGACATTACTATGCAATGGGTCATGGTAATTCCGATGTGTTTAATTACACACAGGTCGTGTGAAATGTCGGTAAGGGTATTGGTGAGTCGAGTACGTTGGTGGCATGTGTAGCCACGAGTGAGTCTAGTGTCAGTTTTCGACTGACAACAACTGTGTGGTGACAGTTTGTCAGGATGTGTCAACATAGATCGTTGAGTGGGGTCAGCTGACTCCTAGTGGGAGTGGGAAAGGAACCGTCGAGTTGTTGCGTCAACGAGAGGGTTGATTTGACAAGTGGTGTCAAATTCGAAACAAGTAGTTTCAGTCATTCGACGGGGTCGAATGTAGTCGTTGCGTTTTGAGTATTAGTGGTACGTAGAGTGCAGACAAGTTTTGCCTGGTTAGTTGGTGTACGGGTGTACGGGTGTACACGTGTTGTGTGGTCGATTCCACTTTCCACGGGGTGTTTGTGGAATCAGGGTAATCGAGTTTCGAGAGCGAAACTTTTTAAGGAGGGAAGTACGTTCAGTTTAGATCGGTTGGAATTTCGAGGACGAAATTTATTAAGGAGGGAAGATTGTAACGACCCGTCCCGAATTCCAGGATTAGATTAGTCACTAATCTTGATTAGCGAGGTTGAACGGTGGTTAGTAGGGCGGAATCGGACAAAATGTGCAAAATGACCGTTTTGCCCCTGGTCGTGGGCAAAATGTTGACTTTTTGTTCGGGCGGTCAAATGGACTTTGACCGATGACCGTGACGTAGTTCGGGACGTCACGAGTTCATAGACAGGTGGCACGTTCGATTCCGACATTCGTAGAGAAAGTTATGGTGTTCGGAAGTTGAGGGGTATTTTGGTAATTTGGCTTATTAGGGGCCAAATGTTGACTTTCTGACCGGGAGGTCCGATGGGCGAGGGCCAAGGACCGTTACGTAGGTATCGTCGATACGAATCCAACGACAGGCGGCATGCCGAAATCGGAGTTACGACGACGAAGTTATGGTCAAGGAATCGGGCTCGGTTTACCGAACGAACCGGGATTAAAATAATAATAAAATATTGAATAGTGATTATTGAATCTGAACCCTTGGATGAGTGACAAGTGTCACTCATCCCTTGATTTGGGGCTCTAAATCTGGATCATGCTTCCATTAATGGGTTAAAATACAATTTATCCCCTCTTTTAATCTCAGCCCTCCATCTCACTCCCAGATTGCATCTGGACCGTCCATCTCATCTCATCCCTTCCTTAATTAATTTGATCAGTTAATCCCCCTCTCTCATTTCTCATTTCACCGTGAACGACTACCACCCCAAATCCACTACCCATCCAACCCGCACCAACTAAACCTACACCATTACTAGGCTAAGTCCGGTGGGAGATTTGGGCACCTGAGGAATGACGGGAGACGGCGGGAGACGGCAGCGGACACGGCGGAAAGGAAAAACAGGGGAGGTCCAAAACTCAGAATTCGGAAGTCATTTTGGGCTGGTTTTGATCGTTGTAAATGGACGTAGGATGTTCCTGGAGTCGAACTGGGCATGCTGGTGGCCACGGCGGGAGCCACGGCGGCGAGGTAAGCCTCGAACCCGTGAGTCTGTTTTCGGGTAAAAATGGCAGGATGGGTTCTAACGTACTACAATCGATCTTGTGACCAGGATGATGATCTAGGGGTTGAGACGAGCCTTTGGGGATCGTTTTCGAAAGGAATGGTGGCCGGGATCGTGCAGACACGACGGTTGCAGGTGGCCGGTCTGCACACCTCCACGAACAGGTAGTCAAACGTGTTGGTTTCTCAGTTTTAAAATCATGGATCAACTGGAATTAATGAGACGATCTTGTAGGAACAAACGGAATTGAAAATGATCGAGTAATGGCTGAGAACCAGTCGGGTTGGGCCGCGGGTCACGGTGACCCGTTTATCAGACAACCGGGTCAGAACGGTGACACTGTTCACGGCGCGTGAGTTTCACGCGCAGCCACTCACGGCGGCGCGTGACGGCGCGTGGGCACGGATCTCGAGGTGAGGTCAACATGACTTCTGTCCTATTTAATGTAACGAACATTTTGGGATTGGTTTCGGGTCGATCGGACACCGTCTCGATAGTGTTCGGGATGTCCGAAGGTTTTAAATTAAGTTTAAAAATAAGTAAAAATGCGGGAAAATTACGGGACTTTGATAGGATGTTAATGATGAGGTTAGTGACCCTCTAATGTGATTTGGACAGGATTGGGAGTCCCGGTGATAGTGGTGTGGCCCGGGAGGGCTGGTGGCACGCATATCGAGGCACACGGTTAAAACGGTCTGTGAGTGGACTTTGGTTTTATAAATTCTATGCATGCTTAAATGTTTTACATGGATTATGATTGTGATTGTATGATGTTGGTTTGGTTGTTGGTAAATTGTACGGTTTCACGTATTTCGAGGCGATTTACGTGCTTGCACGTAAATCGAGGTTTCCGGTTTTACATGGATTTTCCATATTTATGACTTGGATATAATGTGATGAAATGGTTTTGAAATTGGAAATATGAACTCGGGCTTGAGGCCCAATTATGTTGGAAATTTCGGACTTGGAGTCCATTTGAAATCGGGCCGGGGGCCCAGTTGGTTAATGAAATCGGGCCAGGGGCCCAGTTGGTATGAAATCGGGCTGAGACCCATTTGAGTTATGTTATCGGGCCAGGGGCCCAGTTGATTTACGAATTCGGGCTGTGGGCCCAGTGGGTTTATAAGTCGGGCCGTGGGCCCAGTTGGTTTACAAATCGGGCCGTGGGCCCAGTGGTTCATAAAATCGGGCATGAGGCCCAGTTGGATAATAAATGTGATTTCGGGTCAGGGACCCTATATTTAATAATTGTGATTTTGGGTCAAGGACCCTAAATGGAATTATGTGGTTTTATGGAAATTTCGGGCAGGGCCCAATGGTAATAATATGATAAAAGGATTAAATAAAACTGTTTTCCATATACCATCTGGACACAAGGATATATGATGGTCTCCTCCAGATGTCTGGGACACTGGGGAAGTCACGGTGCATTGCCTGCGAGGGGTCATTATACGGAGCAGCCGGACCGTATGATGACTCAGGAGCAGGATTGCTATGATTGACGTCAGGGACGTCAGACATCAGGGATGTCAGACATCAGGGATGTCAGATATATGGACCCGGAGAGACCCCGGGCAGCACGCGTAGCTTATGAAACCGTGAGATATGACGTCAGGGACGTCTAGCGTCTGGGACGCTAAGCATCTGGGATGCTGGTGATGGTAATGGTAAAATATGGATTAATGAATAAAATGGCTTATTGGTTGGATATGTGTTATGTGGTAAAAATGGATTATTGGTTATGAAATGGTATATAGGGTCGGGGACCCTAAATGGTTTTGGATTTTGAATTGATGTTCATTTATGGTCGTGGGTGGTGACCCACATGGTTTTAATATGTATGGTGGTGGTATTCCACAGTTTTGGGCTGAATTCCCACACTTGGCTTTTGGTTAACGGTTTTTGGGCTAAGACCCTAATGGCTCGGTTGAGCAAACGTTTTGGTTACTGGTTTTTGTGGCATGCATACGTTTTTATTGGAGGGCATAAATGTCTTATAAATGTATTTGGGTAAACTTATTGGTTTTTGTCCACTCACAGCTTTTGGTTTTAATGCCCTTCAGGTTGATCACGGATGCGATTGCAGCAGGGACTGGGACATTGCACACCTCCTCCATCGATCCTTGCGCACTCTGGATGCCCCGTTTGGGCAGTGGCTCTTGGTCATCCCTTGTCTGACACCCCTGGTTGGACGGGAGCAGGGCACATTCCATGGTAATCCCGGGGGGATTGGGATGGGTCCTGTCAACTTGGTATCAGAGCACGGTTGCTCTTTTGTGTGCGCAGGTCGAGGGTGTGATGTCTCTTTGGGCTGCAATTCGTTATCAACCTGATAGATAGTTTTTGGGTTTGGATAGTGCATGGAGTGTGATTGGCCCGATACGCCGTGCATTAATGTGATTCGACCCAAGTGGGGTTGATTGTGGTGAACTGGTATTGTGGGACCGTCGGTTCGGTCATGTGATATTGGATTGTTGTGCTGCTAGGTGCAGCCAGGTTCGGGGAACCTCATGTGAGTAATGGTCTAAAATGTGAACCCTTGTGGTGGTTTCTAGTGTGAGGGATGTTGGTTCATCGGAGTTGGCCGATGACCTAGTGGTGGAACCCACGTTGATGGGATGGTAGGATTGGATTTGACGTCTATTCGATGTCTAGACCGCGGGGTCGGTCAGGTTGTGGATTTTATATTACGGAGAGCTGTTTGGTTCGGTTGAACCATAGGGTGTGATTGTGGAACCCTAGTGTTAAAAGGTAAACCTTAATTGTGGTTAGTGGATGAGAACTTGTGCTGCGACGAGCGGCTGAGGTCATGGATGACCATGTGGATGGCTCTGGTGAGTCTAGGCAGAACTATGGGATCCGATTTACGGATACGGTTCTGAGATAAATTGTGGAATCCCGTGTTGGATCGGGTATTGGTGTGATGTGTGGATGCGGATCTCGATAGTAATGACAGTTGGTCGGTAGTCATATGGAGATGACTGGCTATCGAGGGTAATTAGTGTGGTTCTGATACTTGGGGATCAGGGGACGTTCAGGGAACGTTCATTTTCCTGATGTGGATTGTCAGAGTGGTGGTACCCATAGTCGTGAGGTACGGGATCGTCGTTCGGTATGAACGGAGATCCAGGATTGTCGTATTTGCACACGGTGTGCAAGTATGGATGTTTGCGGGTTGGTACTTTTGTGCTGATGCTAGTATGGATGCCTGTGTGCTGATACTAGTGTCGTTGATAGTGTGTTGGTACTGGTACTAGCGCTGGTGCAAGTGTCGGTAATGGTGTTGACGATGAGCCACAAATTGGGGTGTGACTCCGTCGTGATGAACATATGTTCGGTCCTTGAGATTCGGTAGTGGTTGAGTGATGGACTGGATGGGTTCCAGTTAAGATCGTAATGTGTTGGGATAAGTTCCAATAGTGGTGAGATAACCAGTAAGGAGTGGATTAAAAAGGGTATAATTGAGACTTGAGTACTTTTGGGATGACGTCCCCTACGTCATGATAATTGGTGGATTTGGGGGAGTTGTTGGCAACTCCAAAATTTGTGCGATTTTATGTTTTTAAATATCCCTAAAATGTACATGGAAATGATTAAAACTGGAAAAGACGAGGAAAAACCATTAGTGGTATAAAGGTAGGAATTTGTAATTGAGAACTTGAAAAACCGAGTGTTGAACCTGTAAAGGTCGGGATGTGCGAACGGAACAATAACGGATTGATTGTGGACACGGGGTTGTCCAAGTGAATTGAGGAGGTAGGAAGTCTAGTGGTTAGACTTGACGTCTTGTTGGGAGCATATCTGTTTCCAACATGGTTGGAACCTTAGTGTCGAAGAGAGTTGTGATTGGGGAACGAGAGTGGTGTTCGTTTTTGGTGATTGGTATTCCGAAGTCATTGGGGTTGACTTCTTGCTTTCTGCCCTGGCAGACATTGACTGTAGTTACCAGTACGTTGAGCGTGTATTGGTTGGTGAGCTCTTGTGTGTTGCGAGGTCATTAGGAGGAGCTACGTGTTCGAAATTAGGTAAACGAGATTTTTCATTTTCTGCTTGGTGGCAGACGATGTTGGGGTACATGGCATGGTGAGAGCAGTGAGTTTTGTTGCATCCACGTAGGATGAGTATTGGTGTCATTATTTTGGATCATCCTTGGTTTTCCTAGGTGGAATGATAAGGATCGATACGAACTTGGGTGTGTGAGTCGTAAATGACGAGATTAAACTTCTTTTCGAAGTGGGGCCCGTATGGTATTCTACTCGGGTGAGTAGGTTTTCAAGGTAGTTGAATTTTGTCAACCTTAGACGTGTGGAGGTTGGATTGGCTTCCCTATGAAGTCAATCAAGTGTATTGAACGGGTAACCGATAGGTTCGGTTTTGGTGTGTCTTGGTAAATGTGAACGAGATTTCGGGATTTGGAATCGAATTTCTGGGTGACGATTCAGGATTCGATTTTGGAACTTGAAAGTATATTTCCGGGTTTGGGTACGGAATGGTTATTCCAAATGCTAGCTTACGGAATAATGATTTCGGATTCGGATTTGGATATGAATTAAAATGTGATGTCTGGGTTTGGATCCGGGATTTCTTACAAAGTTGCGGATTCAGATTCGGAATTGGAACTAGATGTTGGGTGGAGTTTCGATTTGCCTCATGCTGGATTGGGCAAACGTACTCCATTATTGGAACGCGTTCGGCTATGACCTAGGTGGTTGTAGTCTGGTTATTAGGTAGATGTGTGTACTTCGTACATGGTTCGAGGTACAATACCTTGTAGACTTGTGATGTCTAGTTACGGTATACGGGATATACCCGAGGTGTGTTGGTGAACGTGTTGGTAGTCGGATTGGTTCCGATACCATGTGATTGGTTGTGGACCGGACATTACTATGCAATGGGTCATGGTAATTCCGATGTGTTTAATTACACACAGGTCGTGTGAAATGTCGGTAAGGGTATTGGTGAGTCGAGTACGTTGGTGGCATGTGTAGCCACGAGTGAGTCTAGTGTCAGTTTTCGACTGACAACAACTGTGTGGTGACAGTTTGTCAGGATGTGTCAACATAGATCGTTGAGTGGGGTCAGCTGACTCCTAGTGGGAGTGGGAAAGGAACCGTCGAGTTGTTGCGTCAACGAGAGGGTTGATTTGACAAGTGGTGTCAAATTCGAAACAAGTAGTTTCAGTCATTCGACGGGGTCGAATGTAGTCGTTGCGTTTTGAGTATTAGTGGTACGTAGAGTGCAGACAAGTTTTGCCTGGTTAGTTGGTGTACGGGTGTACACGTGTTGTGTGGTCGATTCCACTTTCCACGGGGTGTTTGTGGAATCAGGGTAATCGAGTTTCGAGAGCGAAACTTTTTAAGGAGGGAAGTACGTTCAGTTTAGATCGGTTGGAATTTCGAGGACGAAATTTATTAAGGAGGGAAGATTGTAACGACCCGTCCCGAATTCCGGGATTAGATTAGTCACTAATCTTGATTAGCGAGGTTGAACGGTGGTTAGTAGGGCGGAATCGGACAAAATGTGCAAAATGACCGTTTTGCCCCTGGTCGTGGGTAAAATGTTGACTTTTTGTTCGGGCGGTCAAATGGACTTTGACCGATGACCGTGACGTAGTTCGGGACGTCACGAGTTCATAGACAGGTGGCACGTTCGATTCCGACATTCGTAGAGAAAGTTATGGTGTTCGGAAGTTGAGGGGTATTTTGGTAATTTGGCTTATTAGGGGCCAAATGTTGACTTTCTGACCGGGAGGTCCGATGGGCGAGGGCCAAGGACCGTTACGTAGGTATCGTCGATACGAATCCAACGACAGGCGGCATGCCGAAATCGGAGTTACGACGACGAAGTTATGGTCAAGGAATCGGGCTCGGTTTACCGAACGAACCGGGATTAAAATAATAATAAAATATTGAATAGTGATTATTGAATCTGAACCCTTGGATGAGTGACAAGTGTCACTCATCCCTTGATTTGGGGCTCTAAATCTGGATCATGCTTCCATTAATGGGTTAAAATACAATTTATCCCCTCTTTTAATCTCAGCCCTCCATCTCACTCCCAGATTGCATCTGGACCGTCCATCTCATCTCATCCCTTCCTTAATTAATTTGATCAGTTAATCCCCCTCTCTCATTTCTCATTTCACCGTGAACGACTACCACCCCAAATCCACTACCCATCCAACCCGCACCAACTAAACCTACACCATTACTAGGCTAAGTCCGGTGGGAGATTTGGGCACCTGAGGAATGACGGGAGACGGCGGGAGACGGCAGCGGACACGGCGGAAAGGAAAAACAGGGGAGGTCCAAAACTCAGAATTCGGAAGTCATTTTGGGCTGGTTTTGATCGTTGTAAATGGACGTAGGATGTTCCTGGAGTCGAACTGGGCATGCTGGTGGCCACGGCGGGAGCCACGGCGGCGAGGTAAGCCTCGAACCCGTGAGTCTGTTTTCGGGTAAAAATGGCAGGATGGGTTCTAACGTACTACAATCGATCTTGTGACCAGGATGATGATCTAGGGGTTGAGACGAGCCTTTGGGGATCGTTTTCGAAAGGAATGGTGGCCGGGATCGTGCAGACACGACGGTTGCAGGTGGCCGGTCTGCACACCTCCACGAACAGGTAGTCAAACGTGTTGGTTTCTCAGTTTTAAAATCATGGATCAACTGGAATTAATGAGACGATCTTGTAGGAACAAACGGAATTGAAAATGATCGAGTAATGGCTGAGAACCAGTCGGGTTGGGCCGCGGGTCACGGTGACCCGTTTATCAGACAACCGGGTCAGAACGGTGACACTGTTCACGGCGCGTGAGTTTCACGCGCAGCCACTCACGGCGGCGCGTGACGGCGCGTGGGCACGGATCTCGAGGTGAGGTCAACATGACTTCTGTCCTATTTAATGTAACGAACATTTTGGGATTGGTTTCGGGTCGATCGGACACCGTCTCGATAGTGTTCGGGATGTCCGAAGGTTTTAAATTAAGTTTAAAAATAAGTAAAAATGCGGGAAAATTACGGGACTTTGATAGGATGTTAATGATGAGGTTAGTGACCCTCTAATGTGATTTGGACAGGATTGGGAGTCCCGGTGATAGTGGTGTGGCCCGGGAGGGCTGGTGGCACGCATATCGAGGCACACGGTTAAAACGGTCTGTGAGTGGACTTTGGTTTTATAAATTCTATGCATGCTTAAATGTTTTACATGGATTATGATTGTGATTGTATGATGTTGGTTTGGTTGTTGGTAAATTGTACGGTTTCACGTATTTCGAGGCGATTTACGTGCTTGCACGTAAATCGAGGTTTCCGGTTTTACATGGATTTTCCATATTTATGACTTGGATATAATGTGATGAAATGGTTTTGAAATTGGAAATATGAACTCGGGCTTGAGGCCCAATTATGTTGGAAATTTCGGACTTGGAGTCCATTTGAAATCGGGCCGGGGGCCCAGTTGGTTAATGAAATCGGGCCAGGGGCCCAGTTGGTATGAAATCGGGCTGAGACCCATTTGAGTTATGTTATCGGGCCAGGGGCCCAGTTGATTTACGAATTCGGGCTGTGGGCCCAGTGGGTTTATAAGTCGGGCCGTGGGCCCAGTTGGTTTACAAATCGGGTCGTGGGCCCAGTGGTTCATAAAATCGGGCATGAGGCCCAGTTGGATAATAAATGTGATTTCGGGTCAGGGACCCTATATTTAATAATTGTGATTTTGGGTCAAGGACCCTAAATGGAATTATGTGGTTTTATGGAAATTTCGGGCAGGGCCCAATGGTAATAATATGATAAAAGGATTAAATAAAACTGTTTTCCATATACCATCTGGACACAAGGATATATGATGGTCTCCTCCAGATGTCTGGGACACTGGGGAAGTCACGGTGCATTGCCTGCGAGGGGTCATTATACGGAGCAGCCGGACCGTATGATGACTCAGGAGCAGGATTGCTATGATTGACGTCAGGGACGTCAGACATCAGGGATGTCAGATATATGGACCCGGAGAGACCCCGGGCAGCACGCGTAGCTTATGAAACCGTGAGATATGACGTCAGGGACGTCTAGCGTCTGGGACGCTAAGCATCTGGGATGCTGGTGATGGTAATGGTAAAATATGGATTAATGAATAAAATGGCTTATTGGTTGGATATGTGTTATGTGGTAAAAATGGATTATTGGTTATGAAATGGTATATAGGGTCGGGGACCCTAAATGGTTTTGGATTTTGAATTGATGTTCATTTATGGTCGTGGGTGGTGACCCACATGGTTTTAATATGTATGGTGGTGGTATTCCACAGTTTTGGGCTGAGTTCCCACACTTGGCTTTTGGTTAACGGTTTTTGGGCTAAGACCCTAATGGCTCGGTTGAGTAAACGTTTTGGTTACTGGTTTTTGTGGCATGCATACGTTTTTATTGGAGGGCATAAATGTCTTATAAATGTATTTGGGTAAACTTATTGGTTTTTTCCACTCACAGCTTTTGGTTTTAATGCCCTTCAGGTTGATCACGGATGCGATTGCAGCAGGGACTGGGACATTGCACACCTCCTCCATCGATCCTTGCGCACTCTGGATGCCCCGTTTGGGCAGTGGCTCTTGGTCATCCCTTGTCTGACACCCCTGGTTGGACGGGAGCAGGGCACATTCCATGGTAATCCCGGGGGGATTGGGATGGGTCCTGTCATGGTCATACAACCGATGGTATAGTAGATGATGTAGCTGATGAGGGGCAAGAAGCATAAGCCTATGAAGAGCCAGCGGTCGAATTCCAACCAAGAAGATCGACCAGGATACGGAGACCTTCGAGTAGATATTCTCCAGATGATTACATTCTCCTAACAGACGGGGGAGAACCAGAATGCTATGAAGAATCATTGACTCGTGATCAACAAGATGAGTGGTTGAAAGCCATGCATGAAGAGATGCAATCTCTGCATGAGAACCACACATTTGATCTGGTGAACCTACCAAATGGTAGAAGAGCACTCAAGAACAAATGGGTGTACCGACTGAAGACGAAAGAAAACAAATTTAAGCCCAGGTTTAAGGCAAGGCTAGTTGTGAAAGGTTTCAGTCAGAAGAAAGGAATTGACTTTGAAGAGATTTTCTCACCCGTAGTGAAAATGTCATCCATACGGGTTGTACTCGGTTTGGCTGCAAGCCTGAATCTCGAGATCGAACAGCTAGATGTGAAGACAGCTTTTCTTCACGGAGATCTTGAAGAAGAAATCTACATGGAGCAACCAGAAGTTTTCAAAGTCAAAGGAAAAGAAGATTTGGTATGTCGACTGAAGAAGAGCTTATATGGACTCAAGCAGGCACCTCGACAAGGGTACAAGAAGTTTGATTCTTTCATGATTGAACACAGATACCAGAGGACTACTTTAGATCATTGTGTATTTGTGAAAAGATTTGATGATGGTGAATTCATCATACTTCTTCTGTATGTCGATGACATGTTGATCGTAGGAAAAAACAGTGACAAGATTAGCAAGCTGAAGAAAGAATTGAGCAAGTATTTTGCTATGAAAGACTTAGGACCCGTAAAACGAATCCTCGATATGAGTATATCGTGTGATAGAAAAAAAATGGAAGTTGAGGTTATCACAAGAAAGTTATATCGAGAAGGTACTAAACTGGTTTAACATGGGTAAAGCAAAACCAGTTTCTACTCCATTTCCTAGTCACTTCAAGCTTAGTTCAAAGTAGAGTCCTACATGTGAGAAAGAAAAAGAAAGCATGTCTATGGTGCCATATTCCTCAGTTGTTGGTAGTCTGATGTATGCATTGATTTGCATGCGACCAGACATAACACACGCAGTTGGCGTTGTAAGCAGATTCTTGTCTAAACCAGGCAGAGAACATTGGAATGCTGTGAAGTGGATTCTCAGATATCTCAGGGGTACCTCCAAAATGAGTTTATGCTTTGGAGGTGGAAAACCTGAATTGATTGGCTACACAGATGCAGACATGGCAGGAGATCTCGATTCCAGAAAATCTACTTCAGGATACCTGATTACGTTTTCAGGGGGAGCAGTTTTGTGGCATTCAAAGTTACAGAAATGTGTTGCCCTATCAACTACAGAGGCAGAGTTTATTACAGCTACTGAAGCGTGCAAAGAAATGCTCTGGATGAAGCGGTTCCTACAAGAATTAGGGCAAGAGCAGCATAAATACATTTTGCATTGTGATAGTCAGAGCGCGATCCACTTGAGCAAGAATCCGAGTTTTCACTCGAGGTCGAAGCACATTGATGTGCGATATCACTGGATACGTGATGTGTTGGAGTCCAAGCAATTGCAGCTTGAGAAGATCTATACTGATGGCAATAGTTCAGATATGATAACCAAGTGCTTACCTAAGGACAAGTACGAATTTTGCAGAAAAGCATCTGGACTGCTGGAGCCCTCCACCTAAGTCGGGAGGGGGAGATTGATGGGTTTCCCTCATTAGTGGAGGATAGAAAAAGAAGGAAAAATAAATAGTAAAATAAAATGAAAGAAATGACGAGAGTGTTTGAAGAAAACGAATGGAAAAGAAAAGGAACAAAACTCTCCTTCATGCATGACCACCAATTAGTTAGGAATGTTGGCTATAAAAGCCGTAGTCTTCTTTCAGTTCATTGCATCCATTTAGAAAGCCAAAACTTAGAAATTTTTGAGAGATAAGAAAGTCTCACTTGTGTGTGAGAGAAAAATCAAGAGAGAGTTTATTCACCGGTGTTTGGTGAGATTATAATTGTATTCCCATTATTTTTCTTAGTGGAAGATAGAGTGTTATTTTTGTCCATTTTATTTACGCAAGGCTGGGAAAAGTCATATCCTGGGAGTGTCATATTTATTTATTGGCTCTTTTATTTTTCGTCATCTTTCCCAACACCCCCCATTGCCAATTGGTTTTGGGGTGGAACCTCAACTACTTACATGGTATCAGAGCGGGGTTATTCCATGTGATTGGCTTAACCGTCACACGTGTCACACGTACCCATCCAAATTGTCACGTGATAGGCTGGAAAATCCGCCACACTTGAGGGGGTGTGTTGAGATGTGAGGAAAATGTCCCACATCGGAAAAGCACAACTACAATTTGTGCCTCAACTACTTACACTTCTGAGTCTCATTCCCATCTATTCTTTGAGTGTCAGTTCAAACTTGCACTTGTTGCTTCTGTTTATGGAATCTGGCTGGAACGTAACCATCGTGTGTTTGCACACCCCCCCTAGGTCTCCAGATGTTGTCTGCAAGCATAACTGTGTTGGAAGCTCTAATATGGAACATTAGCCTTTAGGTAGGGTTGTTGTGGGGGTTCTTTGTGACCTACTATGGTTTTTTTCCTGGGTTTGCTCCAGCTCTGTGTTCGTTGTTAAGTTGTCTTTTTGTTCCCGCTGGGGCAAATTTTTCTGGTGTTATATAATCTTTTTGTTTAACCAAAAAAAAAGGTTGGGAGAAAAGGAACAAAAATTGTTTGTTGATCATTGTTTCTGCCATGGATGAGAGATGTAATGACTTTGATGTTGGTGTTCACATGAAAAAATTGAGAAAATTGATGCTCTTGACTTTGATGCTGATGTTTTTATAATGAAAATGAGAAAATTGATTTGGAAATGTTGTTTTGTTTTTATTACATTATAATCCCTAATCAAGTCTTCGATTTTTGACGTTTTGGTATTAAAAGTATATATACCATATACGTTATAGTACACACATGGCTTTTTCAATTTGGTAATCATTTGGTATATGTGTCTAAGTATAGAAACAATGTTAATGTGTCGAAGTATAGAAACAATATTTTCCTTCTATCTCTAATCTTATATAGTCCTCATATGACAGGGCTCATCTCAATCCCCCTGGGATTAATCCGGGATGACCCTGCTCCCGTCTGACACGGAGTGTCAGGCAAGAGATATTTCCGACCTTAGCCCTCTCGGGCCATCAGAGTACGCCAGGATCTGGAGGTGGTATGTGATATCTCGGTCTCTGCTACAGTCCACATCCGCTGTCAACCTGAAGGGCAATCAAAACATTAAAAGCTGTGAGTGGACAAAACAAGAGTTTGTAAAAACATTTCATAAGAAAGACATTCGTACCCTTCACTAAAAAGCATGCATGCATTCGAAAACCGTTTAACCAAAGAAACCATATGTGGGAACTAAGCCCAAAACCATAATCGAAAGAACCATAATTGATCAACCATACGAGCCACTGCCCAAAACCATGTGGGACTCAGCCCAAATCATAAAGAAACCAAGTACACGGGCCACTGCCCAAATCCTGTGCACATCACATATCACATATCATATATATCATATATACATATAATCCACACAACCAATTCTGTCACGGTTTCCAAAGCTACGCGCGTGCTACCCGGGGTCTCAAACCCAAGTCTCTCAGAGTCCAAGGTCAATGTCCGTAGACCAATGACCCGTCCTAAGGTTACGATCCATGCCTTCCTGAGAGTAAGGAACCCAACTGGGGGCGACTCCACTCAGTCGGTGCTCCGTGACTACTCCGGGGTCCACCCAGGCCAATGACCCTTCCCGGAGGAGATAATAGAAGTAAAGGAAGGTATATGAATATATATACATATAACATAAATATTCATTCCCGGTTCCCATGAACCGTCATGATCTATCACATCCATTTAAGGATTCATGCCCAGTTCCCATAAACCGTCATGTACCACAATAACCTTTCCAGGGTTCATGACGGTTCCCATAAACCGTCATGTACCACAATAACCTTTCCAGGGTTCATGCCGGTTCCTATAAACCGCCATGAACTTGGAAATCCATTTAGGGTCCCTGACCCGAAATCATCAATGTAAAACAACTAGGTCTCGTGCCCGAACATATGACATCGGCTGGGCATCGTGCCCGATATCTAAGGGTCAGTCACAACTCCGATCGTAGTGATGTGTGCAACCATCCATCCAGGATCGCCATCCATCCAGGATCGCCCTCAATCCTGGTATGTCTCTGTGAACGAATCAACCGACGCGACCACCACAAGATCATGGTGCACTCATCACCGATCGATATCCTGAACTGTCAGCACTCTGAAGTCGAGCCTCCCTCGGCTACCCGACAACGAATCGTGCATCGTGACCTCTCCGGAAGGAACATATCCTAGTCTGAAGGCGAGTGTCATATCGTCTGTCGCCGTGCACATAGCACCCGTCGCGACCACGATTTAGACTCGAAGGCCATCAATAGGGTCATATGCCTGAGACAAAACCAAATGGGTCTCATACCCGAGTTTATCCTTTTGAAATCCAAATCCATTTCATTTAGACCAAATAAGACATACAAACCCGTATAGGCACCGTATAGGGCCGAAACCTCGAAATACGTGCTTATACGTAACCACACATCCAAATGCACTCATGGCATCACAAAAAAGTATTTAAAACATATAATAAACATTTATGCATGCACCAATTTAGAAAACAATGTCCACTTACAGACCGTCCGAGCTGTCGCCTCGATTTGCATGCCATACGGCTCTCCCTAGCCTATCACCATCACCGGGACTCTCAAATCGTAATAGAAGGTTACTAACTACTTAATTAACCTCCCACTAAAGCCCCGTAATTTTCCGGAAATTTTAACTATTTTTAATCCCATCTGAAACCTTCAGATGCCCCGAACATTATCGAGATGGTGTCCGATCGATACGAAACCAGTCCCAAAATGTTTGTTACATCGAATAGAAGATTTCACGTGTTGAAGACATCCCCAAATTATGGGACACGCGCCCCCACGCGCCCAATGAAGGTCATGCGCGTGAAAGCCACACTTGACACTATTCACCTTCTTCAACCCGTAGTGAACCGGGTTCAGTGGTTCTGGACCGGCCGAATCGGTCTGGACCGATTCAACGTCCAAACTCCCCCATTTTTGGTCTATTATCCTTCATTTCAATCCCTAAAGTTTTCTAATCTCATTTCCCATCATTTTAGCATTTAAAAACATAAGAAAAGCCTTGGAAAACTACCTCTCCGATCGAAGAACACGGTCGGATTTTCCAGCCGTCCGTCTGGGCTGCACCGCCGTCCCCAGCCACTCCTTTTGATCCCCACAGGTCCTCCAGCTCACCAGAAAGTTAACCCAAGTATTAGAATCGACTAAGGACTCCTCAAACATAACTTTGAAATTTCAAACACAAACCCTCACCGTCTCGGGTTTTTCCTTCCGCCGTCCACCACCGTGAGCCACCATCGTGTACTCACCCTCTCACGGTCACATAGCCATTGTAATAACCCATCCCGAGAGCCGGGATTAAGATAGTGATTAAGGTAGGCTTAGTGAGGTATTGGTGGTTAGGTGGTCCCGATAGGTCCGTAAGTTTAGAATGACGATTTTGCCCCTGACTTGGGCAAAAATGTTGACTTTAGTTTGGGTGGTCAAATGGGTGTTGACCAGTGACCAGGACGTAGTTTAGGATGTCACGAATCCGTAGGCAGGTGGCACGCCTGATTCCGACATCCGAGGAGGAAGTTATGATGTTAGGAAGGTTGAGGGCATAACCGTAATTTGGTTAAAAGAAGGGGAAACGTTGACTTATTGGACGATCAGGTTTTGGTACGTTGACCGAGGATGGTTACGTAGATCTCGTTGTCTTGAGTTCGATGACAGGCGGCACGTATTCATCGGACTTACGATGAGTGAGTTACGGGTCTAGGAAGTTAGTGGCAAAAGTGTAAAATTGGGTTAAAAAGAGAGGCAGTTTGGTCTTTTATACTCTGGCAATTGTGCAAAGAGAGAACAGATGGACGGCTGGGATTGGACCATGTGGGAGTGCATGGATTGGATGGTGACACATGTTGGGGGACTAGAGGGTTCTGGTTGGATCTTGTGTGAGCACGGTTCCAATTACTTAGGTGAGCCCGTGTGTGATCGTGTGTGTGTTTCAACCAGAGTGAAACAGAGTGAGGCGGTGAGGAAAAATTGAGGGTTGATCGAGGGTGCTGGTGAGTTGTGAGTGTGTGAGAGTGAGCAGGGAGTGAGAGGGAAGCAGTGAGAGAGGCTGACGGTGTGGTGGCTGTGTGTGAGGGAGTCGAGAGCTGCGGGAAAATCAGGGGGAAACAGGAAGGAAATCAGGGAGTTTGTGAGAAATCGTGGCGGTGGCGGCCGTGTACGGTGCTACTGCGATCGTGGTGGTGTCGTGAGGGGTGCGAGGAGTCCACCATTCCCAGCGGAGCTCACGACGGTGACAGAAGGCAGGTAATTCCCTCATCCCCATTTTGATGCTCTGTTTAGCCGTAGAAGTTCAAAATGGAAGTAGCCTTAGAGGTAAAATCGTTGAGTCTAGGGTGGTCTAGGTGACTCAGGGGAGGCCTGGGTATCTCCTGGTTGTGCTGCCGTGACGGGGGTATACGGTGGCGATTAGCACGACGGCAAGTGCTCTGCGTGCTCTGTTTTAGCCGTGACTTTCAAACCGAAAGTCGTGAAGATTGGCGTAGATTCGACATTCCAGGTGAATTGGGTGAGGTTTAGGATGGTCCTAGGAAGAGTTTTAGGTTGCCACCGTGACGGGAGATGACCTGGGTGGCCGGGAAGGCAAACAGGGGAGTTTGGGCCCTCTGGTTCGAGCTTCAGTCGACGGTGTAGAGGCCGTGTCGAGGTGAACGGAGTACGGGAATA